>OY720236.1:1230000-1726889 GCA_963082625.1 Pasiphila rectangulata | reverse complement strand
ATAATTCGCTTGCCAACCATAGCGAAAGCTTCATCATGGGTCGTCTCAACAACTCTTTTCTGTGGGGAATTATATTTGCCTCCGCCACTTGGAGTGTTATATTGTACCTGTATTGGCTATTGAATATGACTGGTAAGTTCAACACCGGCTCTAGAAGTCCACAGCATGCTATACGTCTTCCGCAAAACATTAATGGGTTCTCAATTTTTAAGAGCGATTCAATTTTTACTTCTAATTCTAATTCTAGAGGGGGGTTACTAGGTCTGCACTGACGTCCCGTATTGGGGTGTATTGTGCATTTTCCTCCGAGGTACTGCCCTGACTCTAACCTAACCAGCCCAACTCCTTGAAATACCGGAGAAAGACTCTGGGTCGCCGGCAGCATTCCATGAGCATCCCCGAAGGGTATGCAGATGTTGTGGAAGAAGAAGGGCATGACTTCGTGAGCTCCTGTCTCTAATCTAGTCTGTCTTGTGGTACCACAGTGCAGTAGCACATGCTCCACGGTTTCTTCCTCTTCAAGACACCCACAACATAGTCCACTGACTGTGGCACCTGTCTTGAGAAGATGGTAGTTGAGATGACAATGTCTAGTGATGATGCCCACCATCATCCGTAGGTCTTGTCATCTTAGGTAGAGTATTGGTTATCTCTATATCTCTGGGAGCATTTGTTTTGTAATGCTTGCAGTCTTCATGGCCCGTGGTCCCAAATTTTTTGGTGCTCTAACTAAAAAGACACCAATTTTTACTTATTATTGGCCATAAAAATGGTCACTGTCATTAGTTCAGTACAGTGTTGAAAATTCCAGTGAATCTGTAAACTGATTATGAAATCAGCATACTACAAGAGAGGGTAAGATAACCACATAAGCTGATAGCAAATATAAAGTAATTGGTGCATTTTATTGCAGTCATTGGTTGAAGTTCCACTGACATTTTATACTCCAGGCTGGAGTATAGTTATTGAAACTTATAACTACTCTCACTGCCACTGATACTTCAAATTAAATTGTTTCCTAAGGGTTGATTTTTGACCGAGTTAATAGTAATTGAAGGAGTGTTCACAAATCCCCAATAATTAAGAAATATATAAAAAATCAACAGAATGAAATTTAGGTTAAGTATTGACAGTTTGTTGACAAGGATTCTACATTGAAATTGGCTGGAGTTTAAAGAATATAAGATTCATAAAGCTGCAGTATCAAATCTTAATAAAATAATCAAATGTATTCACACTAATCCATATTCTGTTTACCTGGTATAGTTGCTAGTTGGAATCAATTCATTTATTTGTCAGAATGAAGGTTTACAATCATGTGATACTAATTGATAAGTTCCATTATAATTCTTACCTGTGAAGGCACACAAATATTAAAATACAAATAGTTGAATAATGCTCAACCAACCCTTCTTCACCTGCAACATCTGTATCCTCTTCAGAGATGCTCCTAAAACACTGCTAATGGGCCGAGAGTCCTTCTCCATTATTGTATGGAGTTGGGCTGGCATGGGCCTGGGTAGGGTACAATGCACAATAAACCCCAATATGAGATGTCAGTGCAGATCTGGTCATGATCAAAATTATCATCCCAGCTGTGGGACTGCTGGACATAGCAGAGATCATGTGGGAGCAGTTTCCATACTCGCCACACTTGGCAGGCTGGTTAGCTAGCGCAGTACCAGATGTTGATAAGTGGTACAAAAGGATGTTGATACTGGCTACTGCCCATGGGCCCGAACATGTCCAGTGGTATCTCTTGGCAGGATCTTACTGCATCCACGGGCAAGAGGTAACATCCTACCGCTGGCATCTTACAGCAAGAATAAGATGCTTTTTTTATCGATGATCTTTGACTGTTATTCACCATTAGTATCAATTCGCTTTCCTAATGCTTTTAGGGCCAACACCTAACAATAAAGAAGGCGTATTTCATTACCAACTGGCGGACACAGCTGCTAAGGACAATATAAAGAACAAACACAATTCCATTGTAGCTCTCGAAGACTTGATGAATGACAGTCGCAGAGCTGCCAAGTACAGCAGCAACATGTGGAAGTACCATAAGAACACCAATGACTATGAACGGAAGATCAGGCTGAAAGAGAAATATGCTAAACACATGCTGCCCAATACACAACATCAGAAGAGTATAGCTAAAGCTGATAAGAGCCTCGGTAAGTTATATATGAGAAATGTAAGCAGTCTCATGTAGATTCTGTTAATGCAATACACAGAAAAATAAATTGCATCCTTCATGTCCAGATGTAAAGACACAATTATTAGGAGCCTGTCAAAATTGCTCAAGCCATTATGGAGATTGTCAGTAACATACAGACGGTCAAAAAATGTATGTGCATATGTATTGCATTTAGTAATAAATTAGGCCAATCGCTATGTAGGGTTCCGTCTGTTAGAAGTTGGTGTACCCAAGGTTTTTACATTTACCAAACATATTAACAGGAATTAATTGAGTTATCGGTTTAAAGTATTCCAGTATGTTTGGGAAAAAGTATCACTTAAGCCGGGTCCGCAGCGCCGTGTTTTCGTGTTTTCTAACATCATAACATGTTTACAAAACAGAATAGGGGCGTGGCTTAACAGTTTTGTTAGCAAAAACACAAAAACATGTTTGCCGAGACGAATGGATAACATCACCCGCGTTCGCCTGCGGGAGGGGAAGCGTTGCATTTTATGTTCAGGGGGGGTGGCAAACGGAACTTTAAATCGAAAAATTGTCTTCGCAATCCCTAAATGATTTAAAATACCTATTCAACGATACCCCACACGATGTACACGTGTTTTTCGTAGCGTTGTCTCGGCAACGTAATTTTACACGTCCATGCAAAATTGTAGCTTTCTAGTCTCTTCGCAAAGCCGGTGACGGACGGACCGACAGACGAAACTACCTCTATAAGGGATTTTCGTTTTAATACTGAACCCTAAAAAGCTGTTATTTTGACATTTCAATTTTATTTATTCATGTAGATTTGATAAGTAACATAAAATACGATTTTACTCACAGAAGTTAATTATTGTGTTGCATTAACCAGCAACCACTTCCACATTAAAAGTAAGCAGAGCTCCTGTAATGGTTACCAGATGATTAATAGTATTGAAAATTACAAATTTTCTAATTAAAATTACAAATAGGTAAATATTTTTGTTACAAAATGTACTTAATCATGATATATTATAAATACATAGGTAGTTCTCAACTACTTGTTTTTATATCAGATCTGTAAAGTACCAATGTAACCATAAATATTAATTTTGTCCAAAGACTTTCTATAGGTGATTTAGACTGCCAAGTCATTGTTTTTTTAACTGTGTTTGTCCTGAATTCTGTTTAGCGTTACATTACATTATTGAAAAACTGAAACGCTTAATATGCATTTGGAAGGCAACTCGAACGAAAATGCAGTAAAGGTTAGTGCTGACTCTATTCAACAAGTTTTGCTCTACGCGAATCAGGACCTTTTTTTTTAAACCTTTTTTTGATTAGCTTAGCTGCCCACTATCCTGTGACATTATATGGCTCACGGCACGTCTAGGAGTGCCTAGGCCATGCCAGTATTCCAATCTCATTAAAATAATGATAGAATTAAATTGATGAGGACTAAAATCTTGTACCGTACCGTGCCACGCCGTCAATCAGCGCCTTGACGCCGTTGTCTATAACTTTTTAAACTATCCGTTTATCCGTGATCATGGCGCGTGGAACTGCGCCGAAATATCGGGAAACTCAAAAATAATCAAATCATTGTAAATATAAATATTGCGTATAGTGCCCTTGTCTTGTTTTCTGATTTGCATTTTACTTTAATATTGTAAAGAGTTCCATCATAAATAAATAAATAAATAATGCTGGACAATTCACACAGCATCATCTAGCCCCAAGCTAAGCAGAGCTTGTGTTATGGGTACTATATGACTGACATACTTAATACATTATACTACTTAGATAGATATTTTTTATTATACGTAGAAAAACACCCCGAACATCCTGAACAAATATCTGCAGAACATACAGTCATTTGTTCCGAGGCGGGAATCGAACCCGCAACCTCTTGCGTCGCAGGCGGACCTTCGCCCGCTGCGCCACAGAGGTCGTCAAAATAATACTCATACCGATCATGTTATTTGGTTGTTTCAATAACATTTATATAAATAGACAAGCAAGTTGGACTAGTAAGGTCACCTACTATACATTTGTATTAATTAAGTCTTTTGTCATTATTATTTCCTAACATTTACTAGACTCTGGTGATATTTTGATGCAATCCACTACCTACTGTGAATACATGAATACAGATGGACAATAATAGTTTTAGTTTTTAAATCAGAATAAAATAATGTAACATAGCAGATTGGAAATTTTAACTGTTACATCTACATTATCTGTTATTAAATTTTACTTATTACAACTTATTGCTAATCGATCTAATTAATGAAATATTTGGAATATTATACATGAAGAAACATAAACATACCTATTTACGATGGAATTACAATAAAACCATTTTATATGCTATGGTAGTTATAACAAATTGGTCTTTGATTCTTAAATAGTTGATTTACAAAAGGTCAGCAACTATTACAGGATACTGCAGTGCCCGGGACATTGTTATTTGGATTATTTTTGCCCAAAACCTATATCTTAAGCTACTTGCCGTGGGGTACCGGCAGTAGAACTTTACCCCTCCTCTCTTGCCCGTGGATGCAGTAAGAGTCTGCCAAGGGACACCTCTGGAAGATGGGCAGCAGCGACTTTCCGTGTATCAACATCCTGTACTGCGCTCGCCAACCCGCCTGCCAAGCGTGGTGAGTATGGCAGCAACTCCTCATGATCAGTACTTGGCTCTCCAAGTCCATGAGGGAGGCCCTTGTCCAGCAGTGGGCGTCCCACGGCTGTGATGAAGCTACTTCTTACTTTCAGCTCAGATATTCAGAGGACCTGTCCTCTGTCTGAAATAACTAAGCAACAGGATTCTTCATAATGTTTTCCGTCACATAAAACTTCTGTTAAAATAAAAGTAAGGCCTTTGCAACTATTGTAGATGATTTATACAGCGTCAGCAACTGGTATTCATGCTGTATTGCCTGGGACATTGTTAGATGGATTGGGCTTGCCCAGCATTTATACCATCGTCACAGCTATGTCAGCGTAATCATAAGAATGAACAGGTCAATACGTCTGAAACTAACTGAGTTTCCTCACGATATTTGTCTTTACTGCTATAGCACGTATAAAGAGTGCAATACCGGTATCGAACCCACGACCTTCGCGCGTCGTATTAAAAATCGGGGGTACATACCACTTGGCCAAATGGCTATCACTGTTAAAGCATGACTGTGTTAAAGATATTTAATTAGTCAATAAGTAAAAACCATTTATTTTTGAAAGTATATAATATTTAATAAACTTTTAATATTTAAAATTAATATTTTGTTCATCCACAGAAAACCAGTTTGGCCTTATCCACAATTCTGAAGACATACTAATTCGGGACAAAGGATATTCTATACATGCATACAACACTCTCATATCTCAAAGGATCGGAAACCACAGAGACTTGCCAGACACAAGGAATGAACAGTGAGTACTGAATGAACATAGGAAAAGAAGAATAGAAGAATCAATCAAACCATACTCCATCACAAAAATAATTAATTTGCCTAACATAATTGGAGGAAATTTACTGAGACTTTTTGTCAAAACATGGAACAAAGACCAAATAGGATGAAGAAAAAAAGAAATGAAACCACACTCATAGTGAATATTATATTATTATTACACAATCAATGCGAAATTAACCTCTACCTAAGTAGATACAGATAGATAGATATTTATTATACAAAATACAAATAACGTTTATTGATTTTTATCAATAAACGTTATTTGTATTTTGTATAATAAATTAATCCATTGGTACAGTTCTGTGTGAAGCCCTGGCTCCCGAACTCGCTTTAGCTGAGTGTCAGGAGACAGTTTCTTCTCATAGTATAAAGTTCATAATTATTGGATTAGTTAAATATTATAGATCTAATGAAAATAAAAACTTATTTTTATCATGTAAAAATTGTGTCTGATGTATATATTGTATTATAAATTAATCAAATCAACTACGTATTTACAAATTCATTAAAGAAAATAATGACATAATTTGACAAACATCGTTATTAGTGCTTTTAAGCTTATGTGAGGTTTGTCTAAACACTAGAGAATCACTAATGGAAATTAACAATAATGGTGAAAACATGAGTGTTTATTCTTAAGATCCAAAAAGATAGAAACGTTACCGAACATTTAAGGAGGGACAGTAGTTGAACTCCCGCGCACAGCAATATGGACAGCAACTATCCAAGATACAAACTGAATCAATAAATTTAAATCTTTGATCCAATAATCGTTAGATTGAATTGCCAACGAGATTTTCCCTGTTTCTGTTTGCTCGCTGACCCACTCACGTGACTACATGAATACAGATGTCGTCAAATAGTCCCATTAGCTGATGGACTCATTCAGAACCCGATTTAAATGTAAAGGAAGTTTGATGTGAACGCGGAAATGTCTTATGTTTCTTGCGATGATGTCTGGTGTTACACATGTAACAAAAGTTTGCGCGATACCTGCGTCATGAGCCTGTGAGTCTACAGGAATTTGACTCTGTCTTCGGCATCCAGAATCGATTTCACTTCATCATAGATGGCATTTAAGCAAGATTTATTTTCACTTCCAGATGCCGCAAAACAAAATTTCCAGAGAAACTTCCAAACACATCCATTATAATCTGCTTCTATAACGAACACTTCGAGACACTCATGAGATCAGTCCACTCCATACTAGACAGAACAGACCAGCGGCATCTCAAAGAAATAATCCTTGTGGACGACCATAGCGACCTAGAAAACCTCCATGAAGATGTCCAAAAGGCAGTTAACGAGTTAAACTACAAAATACACAGGGAGTACGAAATGCTGGAGACAAATAATATTGACGATAATGATAACATAGTTGACTATATAAACGATGACAATAATTTGGAGAAGAAGACAACGGATAGGAACTATGATAAGTTTTCGAAGTATGGATTCAGTTTGAGGCTTCTGAGGACATCGAAGCGCGAAGGATTGATCAGGGCGAGGATATATGGAGCTGACAACAGTGTCGGGAGTGTAAGTTTATATCATCATTTCTGCCGTGAAACGTCCACTAGTGAACACATGCCATACTCACCACGCTTGGCAGGCGGGTTGGCGAGCGCAGTTCAGGATGTTGATACACGGATGCTGGCCATCTTTCGGAGGTATCCTAAGCAGGCTCTTACTGCATCAATACACAATATAATAAGTTAATATTATTATTAATAATATTAACTATTATTATTATTATGAGCCATTTGGGTCCCACTGCTGGGCAAAGGCCTCCCCCAATTCCCTCCATACATTCCGATCCTGAGCTGCTTCCCTCCAGTCAACGATGTACTGATCGAGTTCGTCAAATCGTTAAGTTAATATAAATAATAATAATTATTCCTAATACATTATTTATGGGATGTATGAAAAGTTATCATTTTCATCCTATAGATAGTTCAGAATAAACGAATGAATGAAAATACTTTGTTGTACACCAAATACAGAAAAGATACAAACTAAAAATTAACATTATTACAACTAAAGGTACAATGGGCGGTCTTATCGCTGAGAAGCGATCTCTTCCAGACAACCTTTGGACGGATAAGATTTAGATCATATTAAAAAGAAATGGTTGTGGTCTACTAAGTGAGAGAGTGAGGGAGCAATATTTTAAAATAATTATAACATATTATGTACCAGTTTAATAACTAAACTTAAATTCAGACTTAGAGAAGACAATTTTCACAACTTGTGAAGCGTATATATCCACAGGGTTATATCTCATAATCTATTAACTAAAGATATGCCACACTAAATTTATATGTGTGGAGTGCTATTCCAACGTGTGTTATGTGTAGCATTAATTTATCAGCATTACCATCAACGGAAACATAGTCTACTGCTGGAAATAGGACTCCCCAAATCTGCTAACTTTCTCCCTATCTTCGATTGCCGCATCCAGCGTCTACTAGCGAACGCTCGCATACCATCCGTTTAGCTGGTGCCGTATCGTGGACTCAACTCGTATACTCCATCGGTTATCGGTTCTTCGACAGATACGAAGAAACCATTATTTTGACACTCATTACAAGAGAGTCCGGCCAGGACGCATTTACGAAACGCGTCAAAATATTAGGAAAATAGGACTAGTTCCGGTTCATTTTCTGTTTTATCCGTCGAAATTTGACATATTTTAAGCATACCAAATGAACCAGAAAACCAGTGTCTATAGAATATGGTTTTTTTTCTTCAAAATAATATACTATTAATTCAAAAAAATATAGTTTTCCGTTGCCTCTTCTCGCAAAAACTATGAAAATAGGCCCACTTTCGGTGCATAGATCTCAATAACTCGAAGATTTCAAATAATAAAAAATATACTACGATAAAAAAGAAACATTAAACATTAATTCGTGGGAAAAAAAAATCCAAAAATATTCACATAAACCACAAAAATAAATCATCAATATTCCACCATAATTCTAAAATTTTGCTAATTCACGTAAAGCGTATTGTCTAAGAAATAAGGTTGACTATTTTTTTGTCTTTGTTGATGTTTGGTGTTTAAAGTAACGATCATTTTGAATGAATGGTCAGTATGCAAATCAAGCGCGTCAAATCCTTAATGCGTCCTTAAGCTAGCTAGTCAGCGTTATTTATTCTTTATTCTTTATTGTACACACAGTAAATATATACATTAAACTAAACTAAATGGCATGTACAAAGGCGAGCTTAACCCTAAAAAGAGTTTTCTTCCAGTAAACCTTTGATGATAGAGAAAGCTGATAATAGTAGTGGGTACGTGTACTCAAAACAAAAAGAACTATATAGATGTTACATAAAAAGATACTTAAATATAATACATATGTCCTAATTACCTACTCAAATAATACAACATAAACTACATTTCATACCTAAAACAACTATAATAAATATATTTATAATAAATAAATAAATATATACATACTATATACTTTTCAAGTAAGATTATTTATTTGTTTTTAACGTTTACAGGTGATCGTGTTCCTTGACTCGCATATTGAAGTGAATGTCGACTGGCTGCCTCCGTTGTTGACGCGTCTTTCAGAAGGTGTCGACGGCATGAACGTCAGGTTAGTTAATATAACAGGGTTTGTTGCACAGGAGGTTTGACAATAGCAGTTGGAACCGGAGGATTTAAAATTGATGTATCTGAGTCGGATTCGCTGGCGCATAAACAATAAAACCTTTCGGAGTTGGATTCGAAGGTCTTTAAAACCACTAATTTACGCCTTCCTACCACGACATCAACAAGCTGGTAAGGAAGGTAAATAATTAATGTAGGTATAAGAGATGAAATGCACTCAAACAAATTGCTTTGAGCGCACTCTGGCCGCTAGCTACCTCTTATTCGAAATTGTCGTAGCCGGATGTGTAAAATCAATCCCTTTCGGAGTCGGAGTGTAATCTCTGTAACATCCCCGGTACATACAATGTGTACACATAACGATTACTCAGCTTGCTAAAGTGAGTTTTGACCCTAAATACGAGAACTAGGTAACAATATCTAAGATCCGTCGCACCGCATGTAGGCACCTAAGTATATTCGTAAGTAATTTCTCTTCACATGGAGCGAAATAGAAAGTGACGACACAGCAGCTTAACGCTCTGTGTATTTTTAAATGACTGAATTTCATGTTTCTTAATATATGTGTGTTGTTTTAGGTTAAAATTTGAATATTGTGTTTTTTCAATGTGTTTTTTTTGTAATGTGGGTCATATTGCCTGAAATAAACGAATTTTATTTATTATTTATTTAAGTAGGAGTGCAGACTACAGACGACCTTTGTGTTCGCTTGTTAATTGATACAGTATTGTGTACCAGGTACTCGCGTCGAGCCGTGACGCCCATCATTGACGTGATCAGCGCAGATACTTTCGAGTACACCCCCAGTCCGCTCGTGAGAGGCGGTTTCAACTGGGGCCTGCACTTCAAATGGGACAGCCTACCTCCCGACACGTTTACAAGTAAGATACCTTGCTATGTTTTAGGCAAGAAACTGGTTATCCATCCGCCAGATGGGTGAATGACGTATTTGCCGCACACGGTAAGACCTGGATACAAAGGGTCCAGGGCAGAGCTGTTTGGCGGGAGTCCATAATGTGAGCTAGACTTGAGGTTATGCGATGTACGATTGTGCTACAGACGACTTACCTTAGAAACCACGCTTGTGGGGCAAACTGTATGTCGACATAATGTAGGAATGTGTTCTTTGTTTGCTTGAGACCACTATACATATGGCCTTCCGTCGGTAATTTAGTTCTACAACTCTCCAATGTCGGTCTAAAATCTAGAAGTAGACACAAGTTGGAGAGGTATACTGCCGCATAAAATATAACACAGTAAGTAAAATTTTTTGTGCGGCAGAGCTACGTCCATTTCCATTATTCCCGCCGCCCGTGGAGTTTGAAATAAAGTTAGTTTACAATTTTTTGCGGTATTAAGTTATATATTATATAACTCAATACCGCAAAAAAATGTACTTACTGTGGTTATCTTTTGTGCGGCAGTATAGTATATGTATAAGGATATGAGAGTGTGCCAAGCTTCAAAGACAGCCAGTCGAGCCGCGACGACCATAATCGACGTGATCAGAGCAAATGCGGCTTCAACGAGGCATTTCGAATCGGACACCCGACACGTTTACAAATAAGATAACTTTCTATCTGTTACATAAGAAAACAGTGACCTCGGGGATTCACTAAACCTCTCGGCACACCACTTTCCAGATGGATAGCCGCCATAGTTGACTGGCAGATGGTTCCTACCGAATGTCGTTACTGCAGTTGTAAAAGTACGTTACTATGACATACATATGTATGTCAGTTTTGTAACTCATGGTACCAAATTCTAAGCAAATGAAGCCCAAACTACAGTCGCTGTAGTGTAGTTTAATGCGTATTTTAGTACCAAACTATCCGCTAGAGGCGCTGTACAAGTTTTCATACACCTTTTTAACTACAGTCGCTAGCGAGTATAGATTGCGTAAACTCATGGGTAGACCTACTTATCTTATTATAGTTTGTACCTAAGTATCGTTGTTCTAAATAAAATATTTTGTTATTTTGTATCTATGATACCGTCCTAATGCTTTGCTTATAATGTTCACAGATAAAGGATACACACTGCCGCTAAAATCACCTACTATGGCAGGAGGCCTCTTCGCTATATATCGTGACTATTTCAACGATATTGGCAAATACGATTCGGGGATGAATTTGTGGGGAGGCGAGAATTTGGAAATATCGTTCAGAGTATGTATTACAATTTTAAATTTATTATATAGCTAGGCTGAGGCCAAACAAGCGTAATTTTTAAGTCGCGCAATGTACATTTAACTGAAATCACCGATTGCGTTTGCCGCGCTGTGTGTCGTAGCATTGCTTTTGTGAATTCCGCACGAACCACTCAAAAGATAACGCTCGTTTGGCCTTTTAAGTAAAGCGCTCTTATTTTGTAACTAAGTTAAGTTTTATGAATTAATTACCCAGCATCTAAGTAACGATTTTTAAACAGTATTGAATGAAAATACTTCATAAATCGTTTCTGAAATGCTGATTTAATAAATTTTATATGTAAAGAAATAACAAGGCCGTGTGGTTCCGGCAGTAGAATTTTACCTCACGCTCTTGGATGCAGTAAGAGCCTGCTAAGGACATCTTTACGTGTCTTAACATTCCGTACTGCGCTCGCCAACCCGCCTGCCAAGCGTGGTGAGTATGGCAACTAATCCTCATGAAGATCCGTGAGGGAGGCATGTGTTCAGTAGTGGACATTTTACGGCGGCAATGATGATGATGAATGGTGGTCAGTGTGGCCACCAACGCTCATGATCCAGAAGTGGACAACCTACAGCTGTGATGGTGATGAAATTAATAATTTTAATGAAAAATATGCACTGCGAATCGCATTTGAGAACTTGCTTGTTCATGAAACTCATTGAATGATTGTGACTGATTGTTATAAACTGAAAGTTAGGAAATAAACCCGCTGATGCATTATATTTAGGATTTAAGACGCATCTTGATGCGTCAGCAACACAAGCGTCACGTGTGATATGAGCACTAATACGCTACGCTATGTACCCCTTTACCATCTACTCAGCATAGTCGGTGACGCAAGATTCTGCGGGAGTGAATCAACCTATTTGGAAGCGACTGTCAAATGTTACTAGATTATACTGTAAACTCTAGATAGATAAGATATTTATTTATTGACTTATTAATTTAACAAACATCGTTAGTAGTGTTTATAAGCCTTTGTTAGGTTTATCTAAACACTATGGTTCTCTTTATCAGTAATGGTGGCAACATGAGTGAATAGCAATTCTTCAAATCTAATTTTGTAAATTGTACTTATTACAGTTTCTCACTGTTAGTAGGTTTGAACAATATGCTTGCAATGCAAATTATTATATAGGGACTGCAATATTTATACATTGTAATGTAGCGGCTCGTAGGCTTAAACAATTTACTTGCAATTATTCTGTGCTAGCCGGCTCGGCGAACTTTCATTTATAATATTAATATAGATGTATGAATATTGCAGTATGTCACTGCTAGTAGGTTTAAACAATTTACTTGCAATGCAAATTATACTGCATGTATGAATGAATTTATGAATTCTTTATTTGCTTGAATATAGGCAGTTTTGTAAATGATACCTTTGCAAGGCCCTACCTCTTCTAAAACTGTGTCAAATATTGGATTGCGAGGTCATATCTAATAATAAGTTTTTGTTTTAAAAACATTTATAAAAAACAGTTATTATGCGTGGATTATACGCAGTAACAACGTGCTACGTGAATAGAATAGTTGTGTTCCCCTAGCCCTACATGGGCTGGCTAGGGCTGAGCAAGCTATGCATAGTTGCTACATGCATGCGTTGCTACATGAATGGAATAGTTGCGTTCGGTAGTGCTATGGATGCGTTGCGTTGGGATGTCAGATACTATGTTGTTATTTCCTGCTATCAGAATGAAATGGTTGCGTTGTATAGTGCTAGAGATGCGTTACTATTCATAGCTAGACGTGCTACATGAATATAATAATTGCGTTGGGCAGTTCTAGGGATGCGTTGCGCTTCGTTGTTGTAGGGCTAGGTTTGCGTTACTATGCGTAGTAATACGTTGCTACATGAATTGAAATTATTGCGTTGTATATAGCTAGGGATGCGTGAGGATGCATAGTAATACGCTGCTGCATGAATTTAATAGCTGCGCTGTGTAGGGCTAGGGATGCGTTGCGTTGCGATGTTAGGCTTTATGTTGTCATAATATCTTGCTACATGAATGGAATAGTTGCGTTGTGTAGGGCTAGGAATGCGTTATTATGCGTATTAATACGCTGCTACACGACTATAATACTCGTTGCGTGGTGTAGGGCTAGGGATGCGTTGCGTTGCGATGTGAGACTTTATGTTGTCATATTCACTTGCTATTGCCATTTTTGTGAAAGTTTACAGTAAATGGTGCACTTTCTTTACAGGTTTCCTGTGTTAGTTTTCACTGTGTTACAGGATACGCTGCTGCATGACCATAATAGTTGCGTTGTATACGGCTGGGGATGCGTTGCGTTGGGATGTGAGGCTTTATGTTATCATAATCTCTTGCTACGTATATAATAGTTGCGTTGTCTAAGCCTAGGGATGCGTTGCCTGCATTGGGTGGAAGGCATTACTTTTAGATTTCCTGCTACATGAATGGAATTGTTGCCTTGTGTAGGGTTAGGGATGGTTTAGTTGCGTTAGGAGGCTTAACGTTGCTATTTGCAGGTATCTGAATGGAATAGTTGTGTTATTTATTTCTTGAAAAATGTATGTTCACTTTTAACACGTGATTTAATGGTGAAGGAAAACATCGTTGGGGAAACCCGCAGCTTAGTCAGCTCCAGACGTATATATTGACCTGTTATTTCCTTTGACTAACAGCTGACTAGGCTGAGAAACTGATATAGGTGTGGGGCAAGCCTAATCCATATAACAACCCAGGTACTGCAGCGTCCTGTACAGCAGAGGTACTAGTAATTATGTATAAATCATACTTACTTAGTTGATGAACTTAAGAGAAGTTTCTACATAGAAACGATGTTTTACCGTATCGTGTAATATTTTGAACGTGGACGTTTCACATTGCACCATTAGGGCCTAGCTGCTGAGTGAATCCTGTATTTTTTTCATAAGAAAATTACGTTAATGGTAATTTGCAGAAAACACCGAAGCAAGCATTATTAAAAATACAAGAAATATTTGGCTCACTTTTTCAGTCTGCTATTCTATGCGTTACGTTGCGAATACTTGTTCCATGAAATTGCTACAGTTCTTTACCCAAAATCTTGATTAAATAGTCAGTCCTAACAAGGAAATAATGCCGGATAGTGGAGAAGTAGAAAATAGGATAGTAATCCTCATACAAGGTTAAATGCTAGTTAGGAAAAGTTTCTTATGAACTATTTACGTTAACGCTTAAGGAAAGAAATGTAATAGAAGAAAGAAGTACATTGCCATTCAGTAAATGGGATAGATGTGGTTGTTACCTTTATACATTTAAATTATTAACGCTGTGATAATGCAAGCAAGGGCATGCAATGCAATGTTTTTTGTGACTGGACCGTCAATGCTATTCACGTGGATCCCGTTCCTTGATTTCGATACTCGTATATGTTTTCATAAAAAGCCTAGTTGGCCGAGTGGTATGTACTTTTGGTATGTAGTGGTATGACTTTCAATCCGAAGGGTTCGATACCGGCAGTGCACCAATGGATTTTTCTTTCTTGAAAAATGTATGTGCACACTTAACACGTGCTTTAACGGTGAAGGAAACATCGTGAGGAAACCCGCGGCTTAGTTAGCTTCAGACGTATTGACCTGTTCTTTCCTCTGAATAATAGCTGACTAAGCTGAGAGGATGGTATAGGTGCTGGGCAAGCCTAATCCATCTAACAACGTCCCAGGCACTGCAGCGTCCCGCACAGCATGATTACCAGTTGCTGACGCTGTATAAATCATATATAATAAATGCAATGGCCTTACTTTACTTTTTTTAATATGTTTTCATGCGAATCCCGTTCGTACATTCGATATTCTTCTATACATACGTGCATAAGTGTTATTTTATATCGATACTCGCTTGCACCAGGACTCAAGGTTAAAAGCCCTGGCCTACAAAATTTTGCGAATTCCATTGGCAAAGACATCACCATATAAATTTGTGTGAATGCTGGGTTGCATACTCCCTAAATATATGTGAATTTTGATGTTCATCGGAGCATGGAACACTTCATCATTTCAGCCATAAAACGTCCACTGATGACAACAGGCCTCCCTCATGGATCTCCATGAGGGGTAGTTGCCATACTCACCACGCTTGGCAGGCGGGTTGGTGAGCCTAGTATGGGATGTTGATACACGGATAGACGCTGCTGCCCATCTTCTGGAGATATCCCTTAGCAGGCTCTTACCGCATCCATGGGCATGAGAGGAGGGGTATCATTCTACTGTCGGCACCCCACGGCGCCGGACCCCATGGAACACTTACCTTACATCTAATCTGGTGTGATTTAATGCGAATGTTCCACATCGGTTGTGAATTTTAGTAATTTTCATAATTACGTATACGCATTCTTATTTGTGTTTCTGTTTGCTCTTTTGCACTACAAAATTTATTTTGATACGCTGGCGTAGCCGGGGCGCATCGCTAGTGTGAATGTATTATACTGAATTTGAGATCGTGATTATAAATATCTTTTGTAATTGCAACTGTAATTATGTCGCAAAATGAATTTTGCATGTTTTTGTAGTACTAGCGTAGCCAGGGCGAGTTCCTAATTTAATATGGTATAGTATAGATCGTTTATGATAATGATGGCCTGATCATTAGGCTGATTCTGAAGGCGAGATATTCCTAAGTCGCACACGCACTCGTATACATAATGCCGTACCATTGTGAGATTATGTTATATTTATTATCTGTGAGACAAGCATGCGTCATACGTCGCCGTCCTAAACGTGTGTTAGTAATAAGTTAATACTATATATCGCACCTCCAGTCGTAGACTGACTCAATCCAAAATTCATGATTTTTGGGAAATGAAGAAAACGTGTCTCTGTCCTTGACAGTTTTTGATAAATCACACTATAACTTTATGAAACAGTGAGCTATTACAGTTTATTTATGATTTACTCTGTTTCTGATTTACTAGGCGATAGAGCGCACTTTTTTGAGCCGTTCAGTATACTTAACTTAATTCTCCCAAATTTTGAATTGAGTCAGTCTACGACTGGAGGTGCGATATATGTTAGATTTAAGCTATATATTTATGTGAGGAAGGTCCATGAAGGTCCATTGTACTACTATTTTTAGTATCTCATATTGTTTAGATAATCATTGTCAAATGTTTAAGTAAGCACAAAAACGAGTACTTGGCTCGCCTATTCTGGGCACCAGCCTCTCACCACTTGTAACCTAACATTTTGCACTAGATGTCGCCCACGGTTTCAGCCGCATCTTTGGTTACTGCTCCGCTCCCGTAGGTCGTAGCGTGATGTTATATAGCCTATAGCCTTCCTCGATAAATGGGCTATCTAACACTGAAATAATTTTTCATATCGGACCAGTGGTTCCTGAGATAACCGCGTTCAAGTAAACAAACAAACTCTTCAGCTTTATATATTAGTATAGATTCATTGATCATGCTACCATATAATTCCGTTACCATGTAATGTAATTCTTTAAAACTTTTCAAAATGAGATCATCTCAGCCGTAGGACATCCACTGCTGGTCAAGTGCTGGTCATAAGAGGTCGCCGCCATACTCGCCGCGCATGGAAGGCGGTCTGGCGAACGCAGAACGGGATGTTGATATACGGACAGACGCTTCTGCCCTCCCGGAGGTGTCCCTTGGCAGTATCCAGTACACAGCTGATGATATATTTTTTGTCCAAACCTTTCTTAATATTTCAAAAAATGCTTTATTAACTTTAAACTTATTAGCGACTAAACAACTGAACGCGACTTCTATTATTGGTTTACCTGTTTACCGGCGCGAGTCCACCGGGGCAGTTTAGATGTCAAGCTATATTTTGCAGCTGGAAGATTGCATAACTTTGCCCTTTCGGATATAGCGGAGGGCACGACTGTCTTTTATTAAAACTTTACTAGTCTCGTATAAATCTCGGTGGTAGTAATATACAGTTGGCACTCTATATAGTATCTACTCTATATGAGTACAACAGTAGTTAGTATATTATAGAGTATCTACTGTATATATATATATATATATATGTACATATGTATATAGAACAGGAAAGTCTTAGACATGACACTAGCATTATATAAGTACTCGGAAATTAGTGGATGCTTGAAGTGATTTAGTTTTATTTGATTAAGTTGCATTTGCAAAACGGAGCCTACCTTATAGTATACAATGTATAATTACTGCTACTAAATTTTTTTCTACTTACCTACTCTTTAATATATTTTTGTATTGTTGCTTCTTTGTTATCTGTCTGGTCGTTTGCGGTCTATAGTCTATAACTTAATTAATTCGCTCTATAGTCATAATTTATGTTATCCCAGAGGTTACGTCCGTGATGCCACCATCGGCCCTGGTTGTGCATACAACTAACATTATGCTGAAGCAGGACCATTTTGTGACACTTATTAGTTGTCTCTTAGATTAAGGTTTCACTGTATAAGTTTGTAAGTGCTGCAAATAAATCATTTTTCATTTCATTTCATATAGAGTGAACTCTAGGCAACTCATATTCTACCATGAGTTAACTCTGGTATCCCCCATCAGAATACCAGATCTGCCCTGGCATCCCGCGTTGCGTTGTATTCTGTATTGTCCCCCGCGATACTGCCCTGACCTGCCCTTAGTTATCCTTTTACAGTTTAAGCTGTAGCTTTCTAGCAGGAGGATTGCAAACAATTTTTCCCTTACAGATATGGATGTGCGGCGGTACTGTAGAGATAATGCCGTGCAGCCGTGTCGGTCACGTGTTCCGCAAACGGCGCCCGTACGGATTGGGGCAGGAGGACCAGACTCTGCACAACTCTATGCGCATGGCCCGCGTGTGGATGGACGAATATGTGGTGAGATATACTCTGTATTTGTCTTTTCGAAGACAGTAGTGAGGATTCGCCGGTTCTGGACCAACCGGTTTTGCTTCGGGAGCTGGCCCAACTTCTGGTCCACTCAATCGGTGCCTCTTTAAAAAAAAGCTCGTACAGGGGTAGGTTCTCCTGAAAAAAAAAGTTTGGTATCGAATCAGGGGATTTGGCATACGCCCGATCGATTGCACTTATCCGTTTTAACGTATCTTGACTCATTCCGAAGTGACAGAAAACGATTAATAAGTCATTAATAAAACTCTGATTATCACCTAATTGCTTGTGTTAATGGGATTGCCGTGGGGTGCCGGCAGTAGAATGTTGCCCCTGATCTCTTGCCCGTGGATGCGAGGTGACAGATCTACTATTTTAGGAACAAATATATTAAAAAGACAATATTATTTATTCTATTGATAGCAGATCACTCCCTCTGCATCTCTAAAACAGTCAAACCTATTTTGAAGTGCCACGCGAAAAGTTTATGTACAGCTGTGGACTGATAGAGGTCGATGATGATGATGATGAATTTGACACATGACCGAGTGTTTTTGAGTTCATGAGAGGGCGAGGACACGATACACGACCAACAGTCCCAAGATGGTGTCGGATTTCTCGTCCACAAGTCACTCATTAACAACATTGTCACCATCGACAGTGTGTCGAGCAGGGTCGCTACCAACAAGATGGGCTGACGACCTGGTGAAGACCGCAGGTCGGCGGAGGATGCAGGTCGCTTCCAACTGCAATAACTGGAAATCCATGAGGGAGGCCTATGTCCAGCAGTGGACATAGACCTCCTCGTCGGCCCATCTTGTAGATATAACAACAATATTTCAGGATAAAGTGATCTATACGAATCCGTCAGCGGCCCAAGTGGACACCGGCGATTTATCTGAACGAATAGCTCTTCGGGAGAGATTGAACTGCAAGCCTTTCAAATGGTACCTGAATACTGTCTACCCCGAATTGGAAGAGGAGGCGAGTGCTGCGTTTAAGAAGAAAGCAGCCTCGCTCAACGACAAGCATCAGCCTTGGCATTCCAGGTGACTTTCAAAATCCAATAGAGATAGGTAATCACCCTGCCGGTACACCACGCAGACGATGGCGGGCAGCTGTCATAACAACTGTTTGTTTTCCAAATAAAATAAAAACAGTGACGTGTGCTGAACAGTCGATTATGTTTTCAGAAAGCGCAACTACACAGATTCCTTCCAAATCAGACTAAAGGGCACGACATATTGCATTCAGAGCGCAAAGGAGATCAAGTCCAAAGGCAGCCATCTAGTACTGGCTAGTTGCATCAGGACTATCAATCAAGTAAGATTATTTAACGCTCTATTTTTACTCAAAAACGCTTTAGACTTTACAGAATCAGTAATTGATAAGCATTCTGTAGGGGACGCTGCAGTGCCTGGGACATTGCTAGATTTAAATACATATGAGTAATCAAAAAATTATTCGCAAACCCCTTTTTTATTAGAGTGGATTATTTTTATGAAACGAGGTTAGCTGAAGACCTAAGTCATCATAATAGCAAAAAGTAGGAAACTTACGCGGCAATATTTGCCGAAGAACTTGTTTACAGTAAACTCTGTAAACAAGTATCTCTCATACGAAGAAAGGTACCTAAGTTTTTTAACCCGCTGTGGTGCACTTGACTGATGTTGAAACACAAAAGGTTGCGTTTAGTTCCCGCCGCGAAACAAATGAACTGAACATCTGGTTCTCACAACACAAACTCTAAATATTTTCATGCGAGACGGTATTGCGGTAATTGTCCAGCTCCATTAATTTATTGCATTAATTTCCTTTATTACAGATGTGGTTCGAAACTGATCGCCACGAGCTGGTCCTTGGCCGCACCTTATGTCTCGACGCTTCAAACAACATCTCACCTCTGTTAACCAAGTGCCATGAGCTGGGCCGCTCGCAAGAATGGAAACATAAGGGCAGCGTGAGTACTCAAGTGGTATTATAGCTTAAGTAGTTTTCTCCTCTGTTAGCCAAGTGCCATGAGCTGGGCCGCTCGCAAGAATGGAAACATAAGGGCAGCGTGAGTACTCAAGTGGTATTATAGCTTAAGTAGTTTTCTCCTCTGTTAGCCAAGTGCCATGAGCTGGGCCGCTCGCAAGAATGGAAACATAAGGGCAGCGTGAGTACTCAAGTGGTATTATAGCTTAAGTAGTTTTCTCCTCTGTTAGCCAAGTGCCATGAGCTGGGCCGCTCGCAAGAATGGAAACATAAGGGCAGCGTGAGTACTCAAGTGGTATTATAGCTTAAGTAGTTTTCTTCTCTGTTAGCCAAGTGCCATGAGCTGGGCCGCTCGCAAGAATGGAAACATAAGGGCAGCGTGAGTACTCAAGTGGTATTATAGCTTAAGTAGTTTTCTTCTCTGTTAGCCAAGTGCCATGAGCTGGGCCGCTCGCAAGAATGAAACATAAGGGCAGCGTGAGTACTCAAGTGGTATTATAGCTTAAGTAGTTTTCTCCTCTGTTAGCCAAGTGCCATGAGCTGGGCCGCTCGCAAGAATGGAAACATAAGGGCAGCGTGAGTACTCAAGTGGTATTATAGCTTAAGTAGTTTTCTCCTCTGTTAGCCAAGTGCCATGAGCTGGGCCGCTCGCAAGAATGGAAACATAAGGGCAGCGTGAGTACTCAAGTGGTATTATAGCTTAAGTAGTTTTCTTCTCTGTTAGCCAAGTGCCATGAGCTGGGCCGCTCGCAAGAATGGAAACATAAGGGCAGCGTGAGTACTCAAGTGGTATTATAGCTTAAGTAGTTTTCTCCTCGGTTGGCCAAGTGCTTTACCGAATTCGGTTTGCAAAGTTTTTAAGAGAGAGGCAACGAGCTGTCGAACTGCAAAAGAGAGCGATTAGGGCAATAGTACGAATAAATGTAATTTGTAATGGAACTATCGAGCTAGCAGGGTAAATAATACTCATTGTCAATAGGTTATTTTACTCCGTATATGAAAAAATCTACAAACATATTTTAGATGGCTTAGGCAAAAAGCAGTTGGAAATACCTAGTCGCAATATTACTACGTCAATATTATTACGTCATACGACGATGCAAATAGAATGTGTCAGTGACACAGATACTGTACACGGAAAGACGCTGATACAAGTATTGACGCTGATGCTCATCTTCCGGCGGTATACCTTGGTGCATTCTTATTGCATTCACGGGCATGAGAGGGGAGGCAACATTTTACTGCCAGATCACCCCACGGCAACTGCCGGCACACTGCGGCAGCTGCCGGCAACCTACGGCAGCTGCCGGCAACCTACGGCAGCTGCCGGCAACCTACGGCAACTGCCGGCAACTGCCGGCACCCTACGGCAACTGCCGGCAACCTACGGCAACTGCCGGCAACTGCCGGCACCTGCCGGCACCCCACGGCAATTATTATTGTAAGCACTATTTCAGCATCGTCATCATTTCAGCCGTAAAACGTCCACTACTGAACACAGGCCTCCCTCATGGATCTCCATAAGGGGCAGTTGCCATACTCACCACGCTTGGCAGGCATGTTGACACACGGAATGACGCTGCTGCTTATCTTCCGGAGGAAGCTCTTAGCAGGCTCTTACTGCATCCACGGGCAAGAGAGGAGGGGCTGCATTCTACTGCCGGCACCGTACGGCAACACACTATTTACACTACAATATTTATTTTTTCTTCCAGGCCGCCAGCCCCATCTACAACACAGCAGCCGGCATGTGCCTCGGCGTGGACCGCGCCTACCGCGGGGAGCAGCTGATCATGGTGATATGCGACAACCAGTCCACTAACCAATGGGATTTCCTTAGATCTTAAACCTCAAGATAAGTCATTACAATATTCATTTGAGCGTGACTGAGGGCAGATCAGTTATTGCAAGATTTCTGTTAATAGTCTAGTAACAACTTCGTAAGGCTGTCAACCGTGACGTAACGCTGTGTGAGGTACGGACAGACGTAAGCAGTGTTGCCCACGTGCTGTGAATAGACGCTCTTAGGCTTGTTTTTCTTTCGCTCAGATGGTCGCGCATGTGCTACATTGACCGCTCAGCGTCCAATAGTAACGTTTCATAGCCATCTTTGTGTCTACCATGAGTCGTCACTGTTAGATCGCCTGCCGTTACTACAGTAGTAATAGTACGTTACTATGACATCTGTCAGATTTGTAACTCATGGCACCAAATTCTAAGCAAATGAAGCCGAAACTTCAGTCGCTGTAGTGTAGTTTACTGCGTATTTTACTACCAAACTATCCGCTAGAGGCGCTGTACAAGTTTTCATACATTTTTTTAACTACAGTCGCTAGCGAGTATTGATTGTGAAAACTCATGGTAGACCTACTTATCATTATCGACATGGCAGCGCCGACGGTACGCGTGACAGGAAAACCAGCCATAGGCTTTAACGGGATTGTTTACCGTAACTTCATATTGGGTTTTCAATAGTTCGACGCTTGAGATCGCTTTTTATCAAAATGCCACTACGTCGAAATATTGGGGAGCTCAACAATTATTGGGGAGTTCAAGTGAAGTTCTTAATCTCATAATCAACCTGAAGTTAACAAGTTACGTAATTCATTATCGACGAAAATGGCGTTCTATTTCAGTAATCTGTTTTGTCAGTAAAACTTTATAGATATAAAAATAGTTTTTATAGTAAGTTTTTTTGTCAGAATTAAGGACTAGTAAGAAAAAAGGTATAAAATGCGTACAATGCATAAGATAATGGTATGACAATAAGTGATCTGACATATTTTCAATTTATGAAATACTAAACTTATTTTTTAAGTAAATAAGCAATATTCGATATTTTTAGCTAAACGTGTCCCTATGTGTTAAGATTGGAAGCTTTTATATTCCAAAACTAAGATTTGCTTCCTTAACTTGTCCAAGCGTTTTCGTGGAATGGTGATACACTAAAATTCTAAATATACTAGAGAAATATACTAGATATTTGTAAATGTTCATTCCGACAAATCACAATTTCATGTAACCCCTCTTGTAGTTGTAGTTATTATACTGGCATCTATACCTGATTTACAATATAATATTTATCTAAGGAGCCATTCATAAGTGACTACGCTTAAAGGAAGTCGTTTCAAAAAATCATGACATTCGTCTGATGTAATTTACTCGATGCCCCTACCTAGTCCCCGCGCCAGGTACAAATCTAAAATGGTTTAAGAGAGTCGTACTATGAATCCCCGTGAACCAGTTGCGGTTCCGTGGGTGGGTTAAGCAGCAGTAAACCTAATAGACTAGTGAAATACGTAAAACAAATAGTTTAGTCATATCCTCCCGATTGAAACTTTGTCATATTATAGCTATCCATAAAGAATAAAAAAGTCATCTGACTCTAGTGCGGTGGAAAGTACGGCAGCTGGTCAAAAAGTTAAGAGAAATTTGATTCTTACGATTGACCCAATCGTTGAATATTGTCGAAGGAAATATAAACAGCAAGCACATTTTAACAAGTAAATAATTGACATAAACATTCAAAACTTAGGCGCGGGAAAAATTGAGTTGTAGTGGTTGAGATGGGTCCAGGTACAAACAGAAAGACTTACGTTCTTTATAGTCCAACGGGTTTATTAGGTCCACAAGTCACACACAATTATTGTTAGAAGGAGCAGAATAGAAAGTACAATAGATCACGGTTGATAGAAGTAGAAGAAAGTATACTGAAAGATTCACTAGTTGAATGCGGCGCGTAAAACAATATTATCCGAAAATATTATATATTTGACACGGTAGTGCGCGGAAGATTCCATACGAACTATCTGACTGACCATTATTCCATGCGTGCGGGTAGAAATACATTTGGGCGTTAGAAAATAATTTAACATGTTGAAGTAGTAAGTATGAACGTTGATGTGTGTATGAACGTGTAATAAATAAATTACAATATACTATAAATAAAGAAACGAAGTTAATATACATAAATAAATATTTTGTAAAAGTATGAACGGATCCCCACATGAGTCGTTCTTTTTTTTCTCCAATGTTTTTAAAAATATGTACCTATCGTTTTAGATTAAAACAAATGTATAGTAATTTTATATAACATCAAAAAGTAAGCACATTTTTACAGCAGTAACATTTTTAGCCAAAAAAATTATAGTCGGTTTTGTACCAAAAAACAATAAATTGCGTTTTCTCGCGACTTTGGTTTTATCATTTGTTTAATTTTCCACTCAAAGGGACAGATGACAATGTTTCGATCGGGAGGAACTGACATTTTTTTACGTGTTTGTACTCACGGGTCTTCATGGTACTCTCTTAACCATTGTACAAGTTATCGTCCGGGAGGAAATTAGTCATCAACATCTGTTCCTGGCGGGCTATTAAGTAGAACTGACGCTTTTACTGAGACTAGTGTCAATTCAAGAATCAAATGTATGGGTCTATTTATATTCCCGCACTGATAGCTAAACATCATTTATCTTGTATTGACTTGGAACATTATATAACAGAGATAAAGACACAAAGTATGCGGGTAGGTTGAATAAAGTACCCGTGATTATCTTACGAGAATCTTCCATTTATTACAATCATGCTCAGTTATTGATTTGTTTATGTTGGTCTGTCTACTGGAAAGTCGGGTTGCGCTTTACACATTCTTGTCTCAGCCATTACTGTCTCTGCTGGTGGCTCCCTTCCTTCCTTCCACTCCTCGCGAGACAACGCAGTAAACAGCCCAATATGGTAAATGAGCGTCGAGCTCGTCACACCATCTCATCCTGGGCTTTCCACGTCGCCCCTCTGGTCGCATTGGGCGGCTAAACTCTGTACTAATTGGCTACTTGACAGAGTAATAAAATTATATTAAATAAATAATAGACTCTTCAAAATGCCGGTAGAGAAAACAGCCAGCTTTAACAGAAGTTTTGGTTGATGGTGTCTAGTAGACAGTCGCAGAAAGAGTGATAGTCTTAATTGCAAATCCACTTACGTAGCTCGGAACAGCGTGTCCTAGTGGTGGCTGTCCGAACTACGTCAGAATAAAATGATCTGATTAGGTTGATTTAATTAGGTAATGTGATATCGGAATCAGAAAGCTATGCAATGCAGTGCAGCCGTTGAGACACAGATGGCACTGTGTTTTACGCTTTTTCAAGTAATTAACCAAAAAACTAAGATAAAGCGCATTGAAGTTGAGGAGTCTCGTGACGTCTGAGCATAGTCATAAACGGTACCAAAACACGTCGGCACGTGACGTCACGCTAATTCTCGACATAATGATTCGCGGTTATTTTTGGATTAAGTACGTTAAAAAAGAAAAAAATACGTGTCCAGTAGTTTTCCACATGTCGGACTAAAACTTCAAATTTTAGTGAAGTAGCCTTAGCCTAACTAGTATATTTTAGTAAGTATTACAACCCGAACAACTGGTAATGAGTCATAGTATTCTGATTTAACCGTCCCTTTTTAATAGTTACTTTTTGTTAGTACCTACGTTTTATTATTTAGTAGCTTATTATTTTTACTACTAGATATTGTTTTGATGCCATTATTTTACTGATTTTTCAGTTTTATTTTTATTTATTCCTATAGATCTTTAAGTTACCTGTTTTGATTTAATTTTATAAATTTAAGTACCGTCCCATTTATGAGTTTATCAAGGAACATTCCATTAATAGATGTCCAATTAGTCTATAGTTAAATTAACTATCTACGTAAATTAGTAGAAGTATTTTTGATAATTTTATTGTGTTATATGTAGTCCCTGTAGTATATTATGTACACAAAATAGGATTATTGATTGTTTTTAGTCAGTAACATTTATTTAACTGCTCTTATAACTAAGCTTTTTAGATAAATAAATGCTAAAGCTTTAAGTCCTCCTTACACATTGTTATGGGTTAAAGTGTTAAATAAATAATAAATAAACACTGTTCGGTGACCGATATTTAAATAAATTAATAACGCATAAAATAAAATTAAAAATTCACACAAAACCATCTAGCCCTAAAGTAGTTGATAGAATACCAAATTACATTTTTAATTTGTAATAAATAACATGAATGACTGATTTAAAATCATTTTATTAATGTGCTTAACATACATTTTTAATCTGGCATTGTTTCATGACAGAGATTAATTTTCACATGATTTGAATTAAACATCTATCAGACTTACGAAGAGCAATGCCACACTAGCGCTGCGTCAACGCAGCTATCTCCGCCGTCGCAGCATTGGTGTAGGATGTCTCAGTCTTTGAACAACAATGGAGTTGAATATTTTGAGCGCTGCCGCTCCGTGGTTTCAACGCAGCTCGCTTCCACACCTCGTCAGGAGAGGAGGGATCCTCTCCTTGTGCGTTGCGTCGCCCTCCGTAATTATAGCGCATCGCGCGGCATGTCGCTCAGATTAAAGGCTCGTTGACATAGCGTTTCTTACAGCGCCTCTCTCGGGCATAAAAGGAAACAACAGTGAGTCAAGTTTTAGAATATCTTATAGTTATCCTCCATTTATCAATTTCTTTAATGTGTGTACGATTGAGAAATGAATGGATGAAAGATCTTGAAAGTGACCGACCGAATTATAAATCGTCGAAATTTAACGGAAAGACTAAGAATGTTTTGATATACATATTTTAAATGATACATTTTTATACCCTACTAGTTTGCGAATCTTCGATATATTTATATTATATAATACGGTAGTAAATGTTATTTTAGTAATGTTATTATTATGGAAAATGTCTTGAACACTTCTCTCTGGAAAACTTATTATTGTTTTAAAGTATATCTCCACGAATTCTCTAGTTTTTTTTTATAATTGAAACAGTTTAAAATCATTGCAAATGCTTCAGTTACATTATACACCACTTAAGGTCCGTTTATATACACAGGCTTCGAGCGTGCCAGACACGTGCAGTGCCACACAAAATAATAATAATAATTCTATACTTTGTACATTAACTTATTTATACATCGTAACAAGGGCGCACAGAGTCCGACAGACACAATTAATAGAATAGTATTATTTTTAGCCTGCTTAAACAAGGAGGTTCTCAATTGGACTGTATGTTTTTTTTGTAGGTTTGTTAGCTACGTATTTACTTCCCCAATAATGAAAGGATTTTGATGACTTTTTTATAAGGTAGGACATGTTTCAGAGGTCATGAGGCCATTTTCCAAAAACTCGATTTGGATGATAAGTTCCATGAGGAACTAAATAATTGTAATAGTAGAAACTGGATATAGTTTCATGCCATAAATTTAACAGCGGACAGGTTTTTCTTTCATTTTATAATGTTTGCTTGTTGTTGCGTTGCACACAGGGCCAATGGGATCCATGGTAAATCGAGGGAAATACTCAAATATAATGGGCTTTCATATAGCGGTTTGGGTGATTTCAGCAACAAGTCAAGGATTTTATTAAGCGCTAAGTCGCTTTGGTTTTTCATAAATTAAATAATTATGACTACTGTAAATACTACTATAAATACGGCACGACTCTGGCGCGCTTGATGTCTGCAGAATTAAACGGACCTTCGGTCAGAGCCATGCACTGTACCTAGTCTTATGAAAACTGATATTACGAGATTTACAATTTTGTCTTAGAAACTCTAAACAATCTCATTCATGTATTTTTTGATTTCTTGTAATGTATATTATATTTATCGGACTTGTGTAATTAGTCTTTACTGTTGTAAGAAATTTTAGTCTCGAAATAAAATGGATGATGAACGTAAATCTGTTTTTTTTAATTCACCATTCGTTATAAAGGGTTTTTTATTAGGCGCGAGTATATTTTGTTTTCTCTCCGATGTATGGGGGAAAATGGTTCTAAGATGTCATTTTACGTACCGAGCCGCAGTCAGGGATCCATTTTCTACGATGTGCAGCTCCGTACGTGCCCCTATGCAAATACCGCCCCATACCAATTACTGACCCACCATATCCGACAATGTTACACTGATCTTTCTCCGAGTCGTCTCCAAACTTTAACCCGTGTATCATCTGGCTGTAGACAAAACCGAAGAACTCGTCAGTGAACAATATTTTCCCCCAGTCATCATCATTCCTGTTTTGGTATGAGCGAGCAAAGTTAGCCCGAGCTACTCGATAATCTGTGGTAAGTCCTTTGGCTGGCAAGTACGTCTTTATTCCAGCTTCTTTAACTCTTCTTCTTACTGTTTTAGTGCTGTCACCTGTCGAACGTCCTGGAGCATCGATCTGACCTCAGAAGAAGTCAAAGTGCGATTTCTCACAACACTGCTCACCATAAATCAATCGTCTCACGTTGAATGACTCTCTTGCGACCTTCCCCTGCACGTCTCGTGTACTCACCAGTCTGATACATATATAACGTCTAACATTTCGAAAGATGACGGTTTGTAAACTCGTAATGTCTGTGCCACTTCTTTATAACTGTGACCTTTTCCAAATAAAGTCACAGCTTTGACATAGTGGCAGAAGCACTTGCATAAGAACAATATAGGTAGCGTGCTAACGACATAGTGGCAGAGGCACTTGCATAAGAACAATATTTGTAGGTAGCGTGCTAACGACATAGTGGCAGAGGCACTTGCATAAGAACAATATAGGTAGCGTGCTAACGACATAGTGGCAGAGGCACTTGCATAAGAACAATATAGGTAGCGTGCTAACGACATAGTGGCAGAGGCACTTGCATAATTTATTTTTGCGCGCATAATCAGCATAGCGTTAAATTTAAATACTTATCAGAATCGGTAGACACGACGTCATACAAAATATTTGCTGAATCTATAATTAATGGAATCAGGCGTTACTTTGCGGAAATCCATATTATTATGACAATAAAATGCAATGAAAATATCTAGTTTTAATTCCGCTAATGCTGAGATGCATATGCACCGCCCTCCCTCCCGCTAATTATGCACATGCAGGGGGAATCAGGCTGTTAGTGCAACATGCATACCCAAACCCACACGACGACACGTGTTTCGACTCTCCGCGAGGCATCTTCAGGTGAAACGCCGAGATGTTGACTGGTCGGCGGCTGGAACGAAAGTGCTGAATCTACTTATTTAGTGCATAAAGTTTTAAAATCCTCTTTAAAGTTGCACCATGTATGATCGCTGCTAACCAACTCGTATAACCAAGTTTTAGCATCACCTTTAAGCAACCTCTGTTTTGAGATAAAAGTTCGTGGTCATCCCATCGATTCTACCATCGAGCCCTATCTACTTAAGCAAACCATGAATCAAAGCCGTCAATGTTTGCATTAAAATTCTATAGATATGGAGTAATGTCTGGTGCTTACGGTCTTTAAGAACTACATTGTTTTTATCATCTGTTCTGGGCCATTTTCGGAAGTTAAACCAGCTGAGTTGGCTTGAGAGCGCGGTTCCAAGGCGTTTAAACGCGTTTCAATCACGCACCACCACGACTCAACGCTGCGCTGCTCACGTATCCGGTCGCGACTGCGTGAACGTCACGACGATTAGAGTCATGACTACGGTACCTTGAGTTGTGCCTGCATAGCCAGCTGCAGTCATGATGCTTATAATGTACCGAACTACCTACGTGATCGTGTCTGCGAAGGTCATCCACGCGGATACCTGCTCGCTGATTGCTGATCGCTCCCGGTGTCTCCTAGTATCGAACGAAATCGAAACGATCGATCGATTTCTGCAGTTATTCAAAACAAAAACACGAAACACACGACAAAAACAACAAAGAAAATTAAATGAGGTTATCCTAACACGTGTTATGCGGACGTTTATTCCTTTGCTTTTACAACAAAAACCAAAAGTATTGGACACAAAGTGGTTAAAATTGTGGGTATGAGATTTTCAGATCACACGCTCTGATTTTGGAAATCATGAGCGAATGTTTTATTCAAAAAGAATTCACAAATAACCTAAACAATTATTTATTTAAAATTAATTAACTAAACTGTTTAAATAATTAGTTCTCTAATTTAATAATTATCAAAGAAAGAATTTAACAACACTAAGAAACGTTCGCACACGACGCACGAGAGCTCGAGAAAGGGGACAGGCCTACGGCGCTGCTCCATTTATAGCTATGCCTTTTTCCAATAAATTCATCTGCTAACAATATATTGTATTGTATGATGGCACGGAACCCTCGGTGCGCGAGTCCGACTCGCTCTTTGATGAACCGTTCCTCTAAATAAGTCCATGAGTGTACTTCAAAATACGCAAATTCGTATTTTTTTCCATACGAATCTGAAATATGCAGATTGCTCGCACTCGTTGTAAATTGTAAAATGTGTTCTTAAAACGCAATACAATAGGATGGGTCTGGAGCTTAAATACATTTTGCGTAACATTAAGGATGTCCTCTGCCTGGGTACCTAAAATTTATCAAGATATAAAGCTCATTTTATAGTCTCAGTTCTCAGGGGAAAAAATAAAAACCACTGTATGATATGTTAGTCAACATTTATTATTCATTAACATTGTTTTTTAAAATACCGCATAAAAAGAAGGCTGTTTGCCTTAGTCTTTTAATTTTTTTTTACAGAGTTGATTTCATTTATAGAGAGAAAATGAAGAAAACATACATTAAAGTTACACACGAATAAAATTGGTGTAGGTAGACATTCCATTATAATTATAATATAATATGTTTAAGTGCTTATACATCAAAATTACAGTAAATTTAACAATACCGAATAATAAATGTTAATATTCACTTAACATAAATGACTTGAGAATTACAATTGATCTTAAATTATAATAGCAGGTATGATGGAGGTGCCTGTCCACCGAAATACAATGGAAAACTTTAACATGTATGTAGGTACGGGGAAGTACAATAAAATAACAAGACGATATGTTTTAGGTATCCTCCTCTCCTTGTTTTTCCTTATGCCAGTGTCATTTACACTGATAAACATTATAGATAGTTCATCGTTTAACAAGTTCCGAAGAACATCTTACATTATTTATAAAATTTTACTTACAATTTTTTAACAAACAAATTAAACAAAATTCCAATCGGTGAGCTAACCGATCGAGGCAAGTTTTAAATATTACGTTGTCAAAATACTAGGCCGAAACCGTTAGAATTAAGTACATTTATTTATAAGTATGGTGATAATTACATATTGTCTTTAACACGAATATTCACATTGACTGCTATCGACCGATACGGCAATACTTTCTTAAATATTCGCGGCCTGGTGAAAGATTTGCCTCTTTCTCTCGAGGTTGTGTTAGAGATAATGGCGTCAAGTATTTATTATAAGTAGGTAGTATGTCAAGGTATTTATGACTTATAAAATCAACGTATGTTAAAAAGTACTATTTTGAGGTTGGTAGTAAATGACGTCTACAGATGTTTATGACGCATTAAATCAACGTATGTTCTTTAGTTGAGCTTAGTAGAGGTAGAGGCGCGACCGCGAATAGTGATGCAAAGAGAAGCCCCAGCAGTCAATGTATGACCCGACACTGGCAATTTTCAACCGTGCTTATGAAACTTGGTCCCACCGCTTAACAAAGGGGCCTTCCCAAAAGCTTAATAAGTCAGCGCTGAGGTACACACACCTGCATTAGCAGCGTGACAAAGCCCAAGACCCCTTTTACAACACACCTTTAAAGTTATAGGTAACTACAAATTTATATGAAAAATACAAGGTTCAAGTTTAACTCCCAGTTCAAGGAATGGATGATATGAATGAAGTTACGATTGATAAGTTAATTATTTTATTGACATCGAAATAATAAATGAAGAATAAAATCTTGGGTCGAAAACACACAATATATAATACATTAAAGACAAAGAAAACACCAAAATTACACGTGACACCGTTACACTTCCAATGATTAATTACCTATTTACGAACTTAGACTAGGTACAATCTAACACTATTATTCGCCTATACAAATGGCGGGGTAGAGCGCTACTCGCTGTGTCAGAAACCGTTAAAGATCGCCGTCGTTGGTAAACTGTGACGCAAAAGCCTATTATGAGATTTTTGTAAAAAATCAACCGATGTTAATACCCGGGTTGTTCTGTCCGTCTAAATTGTTTCCCAGTAATAAAATAGGATAGCTTTGTTACAAGTTTCTTGACAAAGTGAGCCGCACGAAAAGGTTAGGGGAACTATTGTAAATGATTTTAAAATCAAATTTACAGTGTTGTTTTACATATTCGTTGTGTTTAAAACCATTGCGCTTAACTTATTATACAATTACATTTAAAAATATTAGTATAAGACCCATTCTTTAAATGAATTCAACTGAGTAATATACACTTACTTATAACCTTAACTACTTGTTTTCTTTAGAAAGTGTACAGAGTGTGGAGTATTTAATATTTTTTTGACTACACTGCATCGCATCGTGGGTGATGTGCTGTTACTATAACTAGGCCAATACCAAAAACGGTTCATTATTTGCGTAAGAAAATGTACCTATCATATTGAAACATGAAAGGAGGGATAAATGAAGGTAAATAACAAAGAGTAGCTTTTTTATTGAAATTTCGATCGCATAACTAAAACCAAGATCTATTACTGGCTAGCTGATGCCCGCAGTTTTACCCGTGTTTTTTATATTTTTTGCGGAATTTTATTTTTGTAAAATGTTTGTAGGCTAAAGTAGCTCATTGTAAAAGTCCAGTAAAAATCGGTGTAGCTGTTTCAATAAGCCGGAACAAACACATATTTTAAAAAGTTTTTTTTTGTTTTGCATATCTACTCTATATATTTTTATAAGCAATGCGCTATTTTATACATAAAAAACCGAAATAAAAACCTGATAAATTGACATTACAAGCAGACACTTTAATTGTATTTACTTATATAGCTTTGTTAAATGTTTTGCTTAAAGTACGAGATTATGGAGTTGCCTTCGTCGTAACGTGCATTCAATATTGATTGGCAAGTATCTATGCAAGATAAAAGATTAGTCTCCAAAATAAATCAGGTCTACAATTTCCCATCGTCCGCCTTGGGTCTCAGAAGTTGCTAGACCTACTATAGACATCTCTTATTCTCCATTCGATCGACAAAAAAAATCTAACAACAAAATATTTACTAGCTACGGTACAGCTTATTAGAATACTATAAATATTTAAATAATAACCTACATAATCTGACGGGGTCCCGAAGGGGGAAACACTTGGCTAGGACGTTTTATTAGAAAAAATAAACTTAATTAATTTATAAGTCCTAAAACTAAATATAACTTTGCAACGTAAAATAATTTCCAAATGAAAAGAACATATATAAGATAAAGCATAACTTAAGTAATTTAACCTAGTTATAGCTAACGTTACCCTAATAAGCCTAGTGTCTATGCCCATAAGGGGTCGTTAAACTAATGGATCTAACATCCCTGTTTGGGTTTTAGCTAGCGCCCTGTCTGGGTCTTATTAAAATTAGTCACTACTGTATATACACCTCTTATAAACTATAATCTATTCTATGGTATTACTTATAATAATCCTGTGCTATCCAATAATATCTCATGCGTATAAAGTTGAAAATGGCAGGCTATCTGAACCTTAGCTTTAGGATATTATGAGCAATACAGCTACCTATACATATGTACACTAGCCATCACGGTATGAATATAGTTGTTTATCTAACTTTGGCGTCCCCGACGTACCTTTTGTAGCGGGTGACATTATGTACATCTTATTAAACTAGTGTCGATCCTCCGTGTACAAACCTAAAAGGGGAACACTGTGAGACTAGTCACGTTGCGTCATGCCAGGCCAGCGAACAATTAAATAAAGCGAATACAAACTATTAAACTGGCATAAACATAGAAAAAAACTTCAAAATTAATAGAGGGACTTTAAAATGGATGCATTTCACAACAGGTGCTAGGTACCGGGAAGATACTAAGCCGTGGGTTTCCCCACGATGTTTTCCTTTACCGTTAAAGCGCTTGTTAAATGTGCACATACATCTTCAGGAAGGAAAAATCCATCGGTGCACGGCAGTTATCGAACCCACGACCTCCGGAAGTCGAGGGTAGTACATACCACTCGGTCAACACGGTTCTACATTTCTATTTATAAATACATACGTACCTGTCATACATAGAGAAATACACAGAAATACATTTGATTTGTGTGATGAGAAATCTGGTTGGGAAAAAAATTCTTGATGATGTTAATTCTATTGCATTGTCCAAAACACAAACACCTTGTAAATCATTGTCAACTGGCCGCCAAGGCAGCATAGGGAGGAATTGCGACGATAAATATCTATATTCATGTCACGGCTAGAACCTAACTAACTTACTCTAGAACAAAAAACAAAATAGAAACTGAACAAAATGGGTACTTATCCTATTTTGCGCGGCGTAAGGCGTTGCAAACTATGTCTGATCGCGTGCGCAATGCTACATGATGTACTGGTAATGTCCCTACGCCTTAGCAACTGAATCCCGACTAAGGAACTTGTATATGTACCAAACAATGTTTCATAGGCGCATGCATCCTACACGACGCACTACACAAGTCTACTTGCAAGCCAAGCGACATCGTTGATTCTGCAAGCGAGACTCGTGGACGTCCTCGGGTTAACAAATCCAATCTCCAAGTTGTTTTGTTAGAGTAAAAATAACTTAGAAAAACACAAAGCACACCGGTCGAAATCACGGATGGATACTAACTACTACTGCAAATCCAGAATCTGGTTTCAATCTGGATTGATAGGCGTAGGATAAACATCAATGTGAAATCTGGAACAGTATGTACCTAACAAAACATATTGGATTTGGCTATCTACTTACGAAGCCTTACTATACAGATTTCTAGACTTGTGCAGTTATGATTTATGTATTCAGTCAACAATGCATTGTTTACAAGAACGCATTGTATTGATTTCGATACAAACAGTTCGCATGCAATAGGGGGGACGTAAGCTCATGTCCACCGGCTGGGCGTAAATTTATTGAGTTCAGCCAATAAATGTTATTTCGCTAACGGATGACCCGGTGTTTTTACATTTGTTATTTTTATCAGAAATAGGGTAACAAATAAAACTAACATTTTTATTAGTTATGTTTGAATTATGCAAAGTTCGTCTAAAAAATCTTGGTGACGTTTGTAGTCCTATTTTTTAGTTTTAAAATTACAGGATTTTATCGCGTACCTTTTTTATTATTTTCCCGACGTTTCGAAAAAGACGTTAAAGAAAAGACGTTTTGAAAAAGGTACACGATAAAATCCTGTAATTTTAAAACTAAAAAATATGTTAACAAATCGCGAAAGCTTATCAAGTTGTTTGTAGTCCTTGTTTTAAGTCAATTAGACAGTTTGGAAGTAATAATGATGCTTGGGTTCCGTAGACATGCTAATGATAAATTAAATTAACTTGACACTGGCGGAATTGTGTAAAACCAATCACAAAAAGCCATAAAATAAAAATACAAGACAAGACATGCTAATTCGTATGTACCGTACAGTTTGTATCGGAATCCTGACTGAATACCCAGGCACAGGTGTCATAAATCTGCACAGTGAGACGCAGTACCTAACCTAGCTATGGTTCGCACGCTGACTTCTTTCACGTTAAAATCCCTAAGTGGTATTTTCCCCTAAAAGAAAATTGTGTGCGCCCTGCGAACATAAAAACATACGGACTGCCACCAACTGCTCAATAAGGGTTTATCCGTTCCAGCGCACGTCGGGAAATCGCCACGTGCCCATGGAAACGGCTATTGATGCGTTGCTTTGGAAACGTGGAGTTACAAAACATTAATTCGTTGATCGCTTGCATTGTCTGTACATACAAACATGTAGACATCCGCGTCATAACAGGTAACAACAAGAAGCTGTTATGAAATTTTTACTTTTCCATAGCAACGTATCAATAGTCGTTCCCATGGGCACGTGGCGAACTCCTGGCTTGCACTGCAATGGATAAATGCCCTAAGCAGTGGTATACACGATTGGGTCGCAGCGCAAGCCCGTCTGTCTCCACGTCCCGTCCTACCGTAGGCCTCCAACACATGAGTATACGCACATGTTGGAGGCCTATCGTGAACTAACTAATATTTTTAAGACCCGTAGTTATTAAGGTTCCTAAAATAATAATAATAAAAAAAAATGTGTGATATTACGCAAAATTTGGGAATCTGGAGTCGAACTTAAAACTGTGGTAGGTACGTATATAATAATAAGTTTTTCTTTTCCTACAGCTGCAGAAAAGAAAGTTAAAGGATTATGTTTGAAATATAATGTACTTTTTTATTAGCTACGGGTCTTGAAAATAAGGATAACCTAACATTTAACTACATTTTTACACTACTTTTCATGTATTGCTTCGCGAACTAAAATTTTTTTTAATGTACATTTAAATTTAATTTAAAGTTAGTATCGGTGTGTCGGTCTGGTATAATTTTGTCTAACCTAAAAACTACAACGTGTTTTGTAAAATTGGCCGGTAGGTAGGTATGGTCAAAATAGTAAAAAACTCAACTCTCATTAAGACAGTGCTAACAAAAAAGGTTTCATGTAAATCGGTCAACGCGTTGGGTTGTAATCGTGCCATGCATAGACAGACAGACAGTGCTTCGCATAATAGGGGGCTTCGCCCCCTAATAAATATCAAATAGTTTGGATAACAACAATTTATAAAAGGAAAATAAACCGTGTACCATGGCCGATGGGGCCGAAAAGTTCTCGAGTGGAGGCCACGGACCGGAAAGCGCAGCGTAGGACGTCCACCAAGAAATGGGCTGGTGACCTGATGAAGACCGCAGGTCGACGGTGGATGCAGATCGCTTCCAACCGCAATAACTGGAAATCCATGAGGGAGGCCTATGTCCAGCAGTGGACGTCCTACGGCTGAAATGATGATGATGATGATGAATAAACCGTGTAAGGAATGCCGGAACTGTAAAACGAAATAAGATAATGCGTGCGCGGGAAATAAGACGAGAAAAATTTCATATTATACCACGCCGGCAAAATTAGGGGAACAAAGGTAAAATTTGTTTTTTTAAAATTCAGTTTTGTTTTTTTTTAAATAAAATTTGGATATTAGGTGAAGAAAAAACACGATTCCATACTAAATTTCCTTTAATTCAAGGAAAAATTTAATCAAATAAGAAAAATACATATTTACGAAATAAAGCTTAACAAATTGAATGCACTGAATTGAAATTATCGTGGCTAGACATCATTTAAACGAACGTCAGCAAGATTATAATAAGTTAGGTACGTGGTGTAAGCCGTATTATATTTATTAAATTGAATGCAGTTTCTTTTCAAAGACAACAATATAAAAAAAAATTGCGCGTATGGCTTCCGCGGGCTCTTATGAGTGCCTGAATGCGTTTCCCCATGCCTCCACTGATGCCATCAATCATTTCTTGAGGCAGATTCTCCCACTCTTCGACTAAGGCCAATTTCAGCTCTTCGATGTTCCTGGGAGCTAGGTTCCTCTGATGCCCTTCTTCCAAGGGCGTCCCAAACATGTTCTTATGGGGGTTCATATCTGGAGAACGTGCTGGCCAGTTCATTTGGGTAATAGCAACCTCATCAAGGTAATCACGCACCACGCGCGCTGTGTGTGGTCGAATGTATCGTGCATAAACAAAATCATCGCCAATAAATCCAGAAAATGGCATAACATGGGGCTATAGGATCTCTGAGATGTATCGCAGTGCAGTGAGGGATTCATTTTCGATGACGACCAGCTCTGTACGGGCTCCCAAACATATGCCACCCCACACCATAACGGAGCCTCCACCATAAGCCACTGTTTCGGTGAAACTCGTTGGATTGTAGCGTTCTCCTCGACACCGTCACGTCTTCTCCCCCCATCAACGAAATTTACACAAAAACGGCTTTCGTCATCGATAAAACTAGCCTCCTCGTCTGTCCAGTCACGGTGCTGACGACCAAATGCCAATCTGGCTACTCGATGACTCGAGTTTTATCGTTTTGGTTGGCACTCCAAACTGACTGCAAACCAACTTCATTTAATCGTCTTCTCACTGTTCGATCACTTACACTTTCCTCGCCGACGCACGTAGGACACCGTTTGTCTATACCGTTGAACATTGCGATAGAGCACAGAAGCCGACACACCCAACTCTACTCACTGAACGGTAGGAGAGACCTGCCTCGATCATTGTTACGGCTCTGGCAACTTCAGGCGCTGGTAAATCACTCATTTTGTATTCAATACAATGTATTCTCTTCAAAGATTAACAGTAGAATGAACTAAAGTCAGTTTAAAACACGTCAGCATTTTTTTAATGAATAGCACTTATTATGACCGTAACATTGTCAACAAACAGTGAAGTGGGTATACCTTAGAGGTAATTTAATGTTTTGAAAACATCGAAGAACATAATTTTTTTTTAAATATTCCACTTACAAAAAGTACCCAACCAGTTGAAAAAAAAACGAAGTTTCTTGCCTGTTCCCCTAATTTTGCCGGTGTGAGTAAAATTAAAACAACTTTGACTTAACAAAAACAAAAATCTGAAGGTATTTTTTTTGATTGTCCTATACCTATCACAGCCAATTTCGCAAGTTAGGGCTCTAGAATGAATCACATTTGGGAGTGAGCTCGGACATTCACAGATCGCGCCTGATACGAGTGGCTATTATCTTTAACTATATTTACCTCCTCGAGTGAGCCTTAATATCAACTAATAGAAATATCGACTGTGCCCCCCTACAGCTAGATGGAACGTTTGCCTTCCACTACGAAGCTTAAAGCCTAGTTCAAGAGTCTTCCTGTCTTTTTTGTCTCCATTAGATTATGGCTAATTCGTCGGTGTTACAAAACTGCATGACCCACCAAAAATCTGATAATATAAAGAACAGCTGGTTTAGGTAGTTAGGTGAAGTAACATCTTTTGGAACCGGAAATAGATAGAAGAGTGGCCGCCCAAAGAACACAGCATTAACACTAATCAATCTCACTCCCAACTAAGACCGTTACAACTAAAAGCGTGGAGATCCTAGCTACATAATACCTCTATAAACAGTCCCCACAAATGTTACCGAATCTCCGTGGACGACTAATCGTCTATCGTGTTCGATAACTTTTATGAATGACTCTACATGTAACTAGCCTAAATGCAGCCCTTTAATATGTATGAGCTGCGGACTACCCTACTATGTACACGAAGAACTTAGATACTAGGAAAGAATAGTTTTATTCACAGAAATGCGTTATAAAAATATATAATACTACTATTAACAATCGATTCCTAAAGCATATTTTTGTATGTTTTGTATTTTGTTTTTTTTTGTTTATTAGCCAAGTGTTATGTTTTTGTTAAAAAATACGGTGCGAAATATAAGAATATTAAAATAAAAAAAACAATAAATATTTTAAACGCACACCGTATTCACTAAAGCCGGATTTCCATGTCCAATCCATGGATTGTTTTCACTTCATTAAGTTGTCTTTTGAAAGTGTTCTAGAGAAATGTGTCAAAATTGACCCTAGATAAAACAATCCATAGATTAATTAAGAAATTGGGCAAGTCAGTCCGAGGACTAAATTTACGACACTATGTTAGCCACACACTCTATGACAGCATTACATTCAGTCATCCATCATAGGTTATTTGTGGTTAGGCTATTGGCTAACCATTTACCGATGCCTATTGAGGCCGTTTTATAACACGAACAGAATGGAGAACATTTTTGTATGCCTATAGCAGGTCACATGCTAATATTTTCATAGTTCTGGAAACAAGAGTTTTCAGAAAATGTTATTTAATGTAGAATTTTTACCAACAGAGGTACCCACTTCGCAGGAAGTTTCAACGCAATTAACTGGATTTAAGCTCGCATAGATTTGGTTTTGTAGTTGATCGATAACTCATAACAAACGTACTTACTCGTAAAAAGTACAATGAGATGCCCAACGTGGGAACAACGAATAGTTGTATTTTTGTCGCTAGCAGAAATAACTGAATGTTGGAAATAACCACTCGTACAAGTACAAGTTGTTGAAATGTTTAAGGTCAAAGAAGTTCTTCAAATGAACGTAACGAGAAAATAATTCGTTTAGGGCCATTTGTATAGTCGTAAACTTGAGTATCTACTGGGACGTATCGTGGCAATAACTATATTTAAAGTTTCCGAAATTTGGCTCGTTTACTACAACAGAATCAGATATTTCCTGCAACGCCCGGCCCATTGTACAATGTCTTTGATATTCAAATAATGCGCAATTAATGAAAATAAGTAGTGTTATGAGCACTCGTGAATATGTTATCTTAATGTTTTACAATAAATTGTCATTAGAAGCTAATGATTTTTCACAACACCGATCAGGACGTGATTACATGGGGACTACTCGATAATTGATTAAACATTTATTGACTTATTAGTTGGATCCAGGGTGGAATTTCAAAATACTTAAATTACGGTAACGACAATTATGCGACACTATTATACTGAAGTTAAAACATACATGTACTAAGTTAACTAATTCCCTTCACTAACGGCCACAAGGTTAGGCCGCGATACAAGTTACAATACATTAATTCGGGTGCGTTAACCTTGTGGCGGTTTGCCTTCCCCGGAAATGTAAACTTTGCTAATATCACCCATAGGCCGAAATGGCTGCTTGGCTTTACTAAAATCTCTCTCATTTAAAATTACCCCACGCGTCTACATTTCCAGAGGCGGCCTAACCTTACCTTAAAAGTAAAGTGCTCGATCGAAGAAAACAAGAAGCACAGGGGGCACTCTCGCCCTGAAGGTGTTTACCCTCCGAAGTATACGATATCTTATGAATTAATAAAATACATATAAGGTTTGATAAAAAAATATAGGATATAGGATTAGGATAAGATTTAAATCTAAGCCCGAGTGACGGTCGCGCCGAGAAGATCGTGGATCGGTTCGGGGCGACGGCCGGGCGGCTACTACTTGAACATGCATAAGAGGCGTCACGTGCGGAACGTGTCGCACGCGGCCTCCGCCTTCTGTCGCGCAAGTAGAGCCGAAATGTGCCGTAGAGGCGGTGATAGTGGAAGATCTGGGGAGCGCTAGGCGAAAGGTGATGGGGAGGGGACGACATAGGAGGCCGCAGGCGGCAGACCTGCACGAAGACAGGAAAACACCGCAGCCGAAAATACAAAAACAATAGATTCCTGAAGAGCGTTTGTTTATTTATCACATACAGCCGATCAGAAACCTAGCGGAATACCATACAGGTATTTCGATCACTTATCCATTTAAGACGGTAGCCCGGACGACCTGGCTTCTCCAAAAATACAAGAGAGTCGCACCGGCGCCGGGTTGAAAAGCAGCACGTCTTAAGCGGGCATACCTTAACCTAACTAGTTATTACACAAATACTGATTATGAATACTGTAGTTCGTATAGAGCGTTGATTCAGATAGTTGGAGTCAGTGAAGCGAAGGCATGGGGAACTTAGCCACATTTAGCGCGCAAAAGGATGTTTAAACTTTAATCTTGAGTGACTTGCTCTTGGCTCAGAATTTTTTGAGTTATAAAACTCAAAGAAGTTGTACCCTATTCCGAAAGGCGAGTAAAATATTGAGTTAAGCTCTTCGATACCTGTCCTTATTACCCAACGATGTCGAATGATCTCGAAGACGCCTTGTACCTAATCAAAACAGGAAGCTTGCTTACACCAGGGGCCGAGGGTTACCATATGCCTTAATTAAACAAACTTTTTAGAAGTTAGCAACTGCACGCAATATCACCAAATGGCATCCTTAGTGGGGTGCGGTATTTTAAGTTTTAGCCTTTTTGCGTAAATAAAGCTTCCTGCTTTTACATCAGTGTAAAGCTTAGAATAATGACATAATAGAAGTAGGGCTAAAATACAATTCTGTCTGAGCCCTACTTCAAGTTTGTTAGAAGTAATCTTTACGTTTATTGCTTTATTTAACTTTATACGTCATAAGTAGAACCATTTGTCTGTTTATTTACGCCATCCTTGTAAATTCCAAAAAGTATGACTGTATATGCATCTCTTTCAAACTCGGTTAAAATGCCATAAGTAAAAACAGTACAGAATGATTGATTTTGCTTGCTATTTTAGCCTGGTTTCTATTAGCTATTACGTTATTATTCTAAGGTGTAAAGCGATGTCAGAGAAAGCTCAGTAACGCATATCGGCTTTAATCAATATAAGAATCATAAAAACCAACGTTTTAAAAAAGCTTGATTAAATCTGAAGGTGCGATTCTTATTCCCGTAAAGATATTATGGGAATCTTAACATAATGGATAAACCACAACGTTGAAACGGACAGCTTGATAAAATCTTATTGAAGCTACAGTTAGGTACGGTGCTTATTCCTGTTGATTATTATGCGGTTCACAACAATTATCTAATTTAAAATTAAAATTTGAGGGTTATCCAACGTCGTAGCGTATACCTAAAAGGAAGGTTTCGAAGTGTTTTAAAAAGAGTTGCTAAAACAAAGTCATATCGCCTAATACGTACTGCGGGGTCTATCTAATCTCTTAGCGGTGCATGGGCGGTTGGCAGCCGTGGCTTATGCGGTGAAGGTGGTTGAACCACGGCCGGCGCTCATCTACGAAGCTTTTAGCGGTGCATAGGCGGCTGGTAGCCGTGGCTCATGCGGTCCAGAAAGCGGTGGAGGTCGTTGAACCGCGGACGGTGCACGGGCTCGCGCCGCCAGCACTCGTGCATAAGATCGTACAGTTCGCGCCGGCAGCGCGGCGCGGGCGCGCACGGCACGCGAGCGTTGCGACCGCCGCAGCGCCATTCACCGGCGTTGGCGACAACCTAGGACAAGAGCTTAAATTTAGATTCTGTTAAAAGGAAACTAAAATGCTTTGCAAAGTTTTCGATTCCGACGGAATTCGAACCCGCTGTTCACACCGATCCTATCTAAGACCGCATAGACATGATAATTTAAAATAAAACATTTAAATTTAATTAAGCCGCATATCCATTTCGCACTCTAAGATGTCATATATTGGTGTGCGTTCCAGCCCCGCGAAATGGATACCGTTTTGGAACACGCGCCAAATTGTTCGTTGGAACGTTCAAATTTGGAGCGGGCCGTTCCAATTGTTGTAGGTATTTTACCGCGCGGGACCTATGTCGGGACCCGCTGAAGCGTCAAGTATCGATTTGACGGACGTTTGTTCCAATCCCACTGGAACCGTAAAATTTTTTATAAGGCTATTCGTATCTTTGAAAATTTTCTACCTAACTGTGGTTAAACACTATAAAAATAACAAACTACAGAATAAACTATAGCGACATCTCTAGTCATTGCTACTGAATGCAACTTCAGACAATGAACAGGAGAACTCTAGTAGTTACCTGTAGATGACGCTCTAATCGTTGGCTCAAACCGACATCACCTTATCAAGAATTTCAGCGGGTCCCGACATGGGTTCTGTGGCTTAGCGGTCAAAAGCACTTCCGGCTTAAGGAAGCGTCAAGTATCGATTTGACGGACGTGGGTTCGAATCCCACCGGAACATTCATATCTTTGAAAATGTTCTACCTAAGTGTGGTTAAACACTATTAAATAAAAAACTATCTCTCAACCTGATCAAAACAAAGTTAACTCACCTGGTCATCGCTCATTTCCTCATACGGCTTCACGGAGCAGTAAGTCAGGATCTCCCAAACGGTTACCCCGAACGACCAGACATCACTGGCCGGCGAGAACATCCCCTAAAACAAACGAAAAATGTTTAAACCATCGTGAGATTGTAATTCACAAAGTTTAAAAAACATGGATCCTTCACTCCGCATATTTTCAAGGATCAAGAGCGTACCCAGTGAATTCGTAATTCAATGAACGAGAAAACACAGGTCTCGGTTGGAATGCTCGCTTATTTAATTTTACTTTACAGTCAAATTGTGTATACAATTTGATGAACAAAAGCAGTTAATCATCATTATCTCAGCCGTCGGACGTCCATGGACATAGGCCTCCCTCATGGATCTCCGTGAGGGGTTGTTGCCATACTCACCATAGAGGTAGTGGTTGTATACGGAAAGACGCTGCTCGTCTTCCGGAGGTATCCACGAGCACGAGAAGAGGGGCAACATTCTAATGCCTGCACTGACGGCTACGGGTTTGTCTGTCATCTGATGTTGTGACAGATAAAACTCCTCCCACAACTTGTTACATTTGCTAACTATAACAAATAAAATATAATGGTTTGCTTTTTCTAACGTATAAATAAGTCTACAATTAAATATTAAAATAAATTAGGCCAGGCGCGTGTTGAGCCACGCGCTATGTGCGGTTCCCGGTCCCGGTAGTTAACCGTGGACCTGTTGTTAGATGGTGGTGTATGTTTTTTACGTTTACCAAAACTTTTTAACAGGGATCAATAGAGTTTTCGGCTTAAAGTATTCCGGTATGTTCGGGAAACCGCATCACTTATTTGAGCGACTATTTCTCCGAAACTAAAAGAGCTAGCTTAGCTCTTAAAGTTTTCCTAGAAAGTTCATGGTTTAAACTACATTCATGTATTTTAGGGTTCCGTTCCTCAAAAGAAAAAAAACGGAAACCTTATAGGATCACTTTGTTGTCCGTCTGTCGGTCTGTCAAGACCCTTTATCTCGAGATATTGTAGGGGTTCGTTCGTTTCAGCCGTAGAAACGTCCACTACTGAACACAGGCCTCGCTTATCTCCATGAGGGGTAGTTGCCATACTCACCACGCTTGACAGGCGGGTTGGCGAGCGCAGTACGAGATGTTGGTACACGGAAAGACGCTGCTGCCCATCTTCCAGAGGTATCTCTTAGCAGGCTCTTACTGCATTCATGGGTATGAGAGGAGGGGTAACATTCTACTGCCGGCACCCCACGGCGAGATTGTAGAGGTATCGAGTTGAAATTAAAACCATATACTCAAATGTACAGCCTCCTTAAGCTGTAAAAAAAACACATAAAGTTTACCTGTAAAAAAGATACGACCGTTTATGCCGCAAGAAACGCATGTTTCAAAATAAAAGGAATCAATATTTATAGGGTACTTGCCGTAGACCTAGAACTATGAAATTTGGCATGGTTTTGCAAACCGGACAAGTGCAAGCTAGACTTGGCAGTTTAGATTTTAGAGGACGGGACGCTCGAAAATAAAACTTTAATATTTCGCAATCGGAATCCTAAATCGAAAAACAGTCTATAATATCTATAGCCCATCTATCAACGTCCCAGCACTGCATCGTCCCGTACTGCATTAATATCAGTACTGACGCTGTATAAATCATCTACAATAATGGAAAAGACTTCACTATTAACTAAGAAATGCTTACTCACCATGAGCAGACTATCCCAAGCCATCCAGCGAAGCGGTATCTGAGTTCCATCGGACATGATGTGGTAATCGTCCACAAACTCCTCACAAAACATGGCGTAGTCTGACACCTTCACCACGAGATCTTCACTCACTGTCACATTCCTGCGAAATTACACTCAGAATCAGCATGGAAGCTAAATTTGTAGAGGTTGGTAAATACTATTTAATACTTCATTCAATGTCTGGTTCAAACTCCTAATCTTTGAGCGTTAATCTTAGCAACGCCAGTCTGCGAATAGAGAGGCCATGTTGGCCTTTCACAGGTAGTACAGCCTGGTGCCAGCAGTAGAATGGCGCCTCTCTTACCCGTGGATGCAGTAAGCCAAGGAAAGATGGGCTCCGCAAGATGGACTGCAGCGTCATTCCGTGTATCAACAACCCCTACTGCGCTCGCTATCTCGCCAGTAGACGTCCTACGGCTAATATGATGATGATGGTGATGATGTAAATAATTAAAGATGATTGATACAGCATCAGCAAATGTTTATTGATGCTGCATTGCCTGCAGCTATACTTTGGTCAAATTCGATGTAGAACGTGTGTAACAAACTCAATACTAAACCTCAAAAAAAAAATATATAAATATAAATGATTATTTAACAGACACAATTTATAATTTATATATATTTATTTTATTTTATATTTTATTATTTTATATATATATAGAGAGGTATATATAGGAATATTAAGCAACGCCTTACAAAGTACCCCGTATAAAATGTAATTACTTATCTAAAAGCTTACTAGGGTTGACAATATTTTTGTCTGTCCCTGACAATCTTGTCAGATTATTATTTATTTATTTATTACGGAAGAATAATTGTCTACTTTAATAGTTTTTCTATTTTTCATTCATAAATGTTTGCTACCTCAATACAAGGACTCAAGTACTGGCTTCAAAAAATGTCAAGTTGGAAAAAAATATATGTTGTCAATTTCAAATCTTCTAATTGATATCGTACAACTGTTTCAACTGCTCGCGAACTGTATCGGCAAAGATTTATCGATGGTAGACCCCCCACTGAACGGCGTCGGCTGCCTTCGTACCAGTGTTTTCTGAACATGTCAAGACGACTACATTCCACCGGCTCTTTTCATCGGTCTACTGGAAGTGGACGTCCAAGCACAGTCGACGCCAGGCAGGCTGAATTAGTGTTAGAGCATTTTGAAGAAGAGCCGACCACAAGTACGAGGCGAGCCGGAACAAGATTCGGTGTAAACCATGTTGCAGTTTTGCGAATTCTTCGTGACGACAATGGTCACCCTTATCACTATCGCCGTACACAGGAGCTGATACCCTCCGATTTGCATGGAACTCCTGCGAGTGGTACCTCAGGCAGTTAGAGGAAAACCCTAATTACGTAAACTATGTTCTTTGGACGGGCGAGGCAACATTCACGAGGTACATTCTGCGTTATATTTAATTTTACTGAAATAGGGTTTGCACATCAGTGGAAATAATAATATTTTTTTATTTTTTTTGGGGTATGTTATACAGCGTTACTACGGTTCTTAAATATTGTGAAATATCTTTCGGCTTTACGGGTAGTTTTGTAACACGCTGTATATATATATTTACTTATCCGGTTTCGGCTACAGTGATTTGGCTTAAGGTTTTATGCAATGCCATAATTAGGGAATTGTATGTTTGTCTCTACATGGCTAATGTACCCTATTTAAGTGCAAAACGTGCGCGCACAAATACTGCACGTGAGGATACCGTATTAAATATATTTACCAAGATACAACATGGCTTCATATTACGTCTGTAACCAATGTTTATTGGAAAAAGGTATTGGAAATGATATATTGCATCTGTACGCTGCAAGGCTTGTTCAAATAAACTCTGTCTGTAATGAAATTTAGCTTAACCGTTGTAATACTATTTCGACGACGATAAAAATAAAAGTCTAGAGATGTTTACAAAATAAAAGTAGGTGGATGTTTAAGGAAATATCATTACTGGATATTAAGACACAGAAACAGGATGGTGTAAAAATAATAAAAATAAATAAAAAACGTTTATTTCCAAAATACGGTTTTACATGGAATGAAGAACCTACTATAGGTGCCTTGGAAGCAAAGCAGTATCCCATACAGCAAGCGAAATTGTCGACGTCTTATCATCTAAATGTAAACAACAATTATAATTATGTTTATTTTAATAATAATAATAATTTTATAATAATAATACTTTTATTATTATTATTATTTTATTATTATTTTATGTTATTTGATCTTATCTAATTATGGTTACCTGGCTGCTAAATCGCGGTGTACTAATTCGAATGATTCCAGATATTTCATGCCTGCTGCAATCTGACAGCATATGTGTATCAAACTCGAATAACTGAAACAAAATAACCAGCCTAATGTTATACAGAAAAATCATATTCTCAAAACGATTTTGAAGTTTTGCACACTTGTTATCCGAGGTACGGAAGGGAAAAAATATTTATTAAAATTAATTTTGTAAAAATATAATAATATAAATTTTGTAATAATATAAATTAAGTAATTAAAATACGGGGATTCACATAATATTTGTAAAGTCGTCAAAGCGGTCAATATCGCCATCAACGTTGAAATTGCACGCAAGAGTGTAATAAATATCTTACCTCAGTTTCTTCTCTCGGCGTAAAATAGCTGGAAGGCAAGCGGCTTCCCCGCGGTCTAGGGCTGCGCATGGTGGCTCCAGCAGGCTCAATCCTAGCACCCTGGCCAGCTGAGGATGCTTCAATCCTGCGCCCCATGTAGCTTCGCGGGCAAATGCCGCTCTGCAACAAACACATACATTAACACAATTAAGTCCATAAAACAGACGAAAGGTCAACAAAACCAGACTTCATTATAAGATACGCTTCTCTTCGATTACTCTAACTGCTCTGAGAGAAGCAGGCATGAAATATCTGGATTCTGAACTTATGCATGTAGATATGAGACTTCGCTACGCTTCAAAATATATGATCAACGGCTACGTCATAGAAAAAGGACTAAGTCGTGGAACATAAAGCTAAGCCGTAGAACAAAAGGCTACGCCGTAGAACAAAGGGCTACACCGTAGAACAAAGGGCTACGCCGTAGAACAAAGGGCTACGCCTTAGAACAAAGGGCTACGTCGTAGAACAAAGAGCTACGTCGTAAAACAAAGACCTGCGTTGTGTTGGTCTGTTGCATTTTTAGTAAGGTTTTAGCGTATTCTATGTAAGTATCATCATCATCATAATTATCGACGTCTGTGTCTGTTACAGATGATACTAATGCTTGTGTTTTGGGTTAGCACATTTCAGCGTGAGCATACCAAGCGACCTCAAATAGTACTGGTAGAGGAGAGGAAGGCGATGAGTAAGAATTGTGTATAAGCCTTATGTTGGCAAAGTACTTAATTGAATGTCTCGTAAGTGTACTGACTTGATATCGTTATGGCAGCCGCGCCACAGGGTCTTGACAACAACAAGGCGGCGGCGGCCTGCTCCGGGACTGTCTTCGTCGCTCAGTTCTTCGATGCCATCGGTCTCGTATATCTGGAGCTGTTGACAAAGAAAAAAGTTAAGTGTTTTACATCTATTATAGATACATCGTCAGCTAAACGAAAGTTGGGGCTTCACGGCAAACACGGCTTTTTTTGGAGCTGTTAACAAAAGCAATTTAACTACAATTTTGCTCCCACAAGAAGAATCAAGAATCAAAAAATACTTTATTCAGTGCGGCCGCATGAACCTTATTGACGCGTCACAAATCACAAAATAAAACAACACAAATAAAATAAATTTATATAAGATAAATTTATTAATATCAATTCAAGTTATGTACATGGTGTATATTATTGTTAAGGCTTACATACAAAATAGATAAATTGGCCATGGGTCCCAAACTAGGCAATGCCTTTATCTTGGTGACACATGGTCACAGTTAGGTATTTGAATAATGAAATAAATAGAATAAAGCACATAATTGAATATGTTCACTTAAGATGACACGCGATTTAGGAAAAGAAGCGAACAGAAGAACCTAACTCGGTCGTTATAGTCATCATTTAACAATTTTATTTTGTCTTATGTTACGTTTGACGGAGTTGGAGCAGACTCCGTCCCATGTGGTTTTGTCCTCTAGGTAATTTGATATTTTATAATAAGCTTTATTGCACAGATTGCGTTTGATAATGTTTTTGAATTTATTCAATGATAACTTCTGCAACTCACTTGGGAGTTTGTTGTAGAAGCGTATACATTGCCCTTTAAAAGATATTTTTACCTTATGGAGCCAAATAGTGGGCACAGCGAGTTTATTCTTATTTCTTGTATTTATGTCTTATTTCTTGTATTTGTCGCTGTTTTTCTTAAACGAAACAATATTTTTATGGGCGTACAACAGGTCATAAATATATTGACAAGCTATTATTTCTTGAAATTTAGTGCGAAGTGATTCTCTGGGACCCATATTGTAGAGGTAGATAGAACGAATAGCCCTCTTCTGCAGCACAAATACGGTGTATATATCTGCAGCACATCCCCACAGTAGTAAGAGACCACAAGAAAGTCGTATCCGCGGTTATGGAGACATTGCCGGAAGATCGGTGGGATATCGTTCTTGATAGGAAAGAATGGAAGAAGCTGTGGACGTGGGAAGCCTTTGCCTAATAGTGGGACAGTATAAACATAGGCTTAGTAAAAAAACCATAACCTAATAGTTGGTCAATGACTAGATTACCGGTAGGATAGTACCTATATACTTTTACTACTTACTTTTTTTCTCTTATTAATCTACATCATCCTATAACCTCTGTAGCAATGGCCGAAGCAGTGAGCCCTCGCGTCTAAATACAAGTGTTAAACTTAGTTAGAGCGAGGTATCAGCCTCTTTGACTCCACAGGGTTATTTTTCCATCTTCTATTTACATTCTAAGTTACAAATTATATTCCTCAATCATATGTGCATAGTAATTAGAAGTTTGTTAACCTGTTTTTTGAAAATAAACATATTTTGTATTTTTGTATTTTTTTTGTAATTTTTGTATATATGTAAGTATATTTCTTGTTGTGGTACGGCAGTATACTGCCTACAATGTTTTTTTTTTGTTTTAACTTTGTAAGTTCGATTTATTGTTATTATTATTTTTTCATTGTTATCCTTTGCCGTATGTACCTAGAATTACCCAATGTATTTAATATTAATTGGTACTTGCAATGTTATAGGGTGTTCTGGGTGTTTTTCTATATATAATAAAAATATCTATCTATGTAGTATAATGTATTAAGTATATCAGTCATCTAGTACCCATAACACAAGCTCTGCTTAGCTTGGGGCTAGATGATGCTGTGTGATTTGTCCAGCATTATTTATTTATTTATTTATTTATTTATTGCTATTGGTGCTAGGTACTATGTTATTTATTATTTTTCTTTTTGTCTTTTGTTCTATGCTTGTGCTGTTATGTAAACCAAATAAATATATTTCTATTCTATTCTATTCTAGTTGTACAATATTTTAACCCCCTTCGTCACAAGTTTGACATAACATGTGTAAAGCGTTAGTTTCAGTGGCGACTGAAACGAGAGTGCCCTTGACGCATATAAATCTACTGAAGTTTATTGTTCAGTTTTTTATCTCTATCTTAGGTTTTATTTTTATTTATTTTGTTCACAAAAGCTCAAACCTCGAATCCTTGGCCGAATTCCAATAGAATAATTTACAAACAATATAATTAAACTTGTTTCAAATTAATTGTATAGTAAACCACGAGTACAGAAAAAACTTGCTTATGTCATAACATAGGCTAATTTATTTCTGTATTCCCACGGGAACGGGAACTACGTGATTAAACCGCAAGGCGCTGCTGGTAATATTATTAACATAAATGTGTTTGTAAGTTACGCTTTCATGCCTTAGCTCTGAACCAGTATTTTTTTTTCAACAATGGAAATCGACATTTTCAGCGAGTAACATAGGCTATATTTTATGCTCGTATTCTCACGGGAACGGGAACAAAGCGGATGAAACGGGTAGGCGCTGCTTGTAAATAAAAATATCCCAAAAAACATTTCGGGTCAATATTGGCTAAAGGCTTGTCAATTTTTAATTTTTTATTTCATTCCTTTTCAGCGATGCTCTTCAGCCGTAAATAGTCACACATTTCACTATTACTCCAATAAAATAGTGCCATTGTTTGTTTATTGTTTATATAAAAAACACGGTTTAAATTCAAATTAAATAACTACAGAAAAGAGAAAACCGCCTGTGATATTGGTAATTAATTTCGGAATTTATTTGTCGGACTTGTTTAAACTTTGTGAACTGTAAATATGTTTTATTTAAAAATTTAAAAAGGAGTCAATTCATTGGAAACCATAAAAAATCCCCTGTCGGCCATTTTGAAAGCATTAACCGTCACTGAAACTAAAGGTCTATCCTGGAAGGGTACAGATACAGCTTGCAGAATTTGACCCGGACGAACATACAAACATTGAAATTTCCTAAAAAGCTTGTAAAATAGACTAACAACGGGCTAACAGTAGATATGTTTGTCTGTCCGCCTGTGTGTCCGTCTGTCAGTCTGATATTTTGTTCTTTGCTCGATATTAATAACAGGAACAGGTAGACGCTTGAACTATTTGCAGAATTCATATTCACTTTAAAATAAATATTTAAATTAAAATATGCGATTTTTTTTCTATCATTACAGCTCACAATCATGGTAATGGCGAAAAATAGACTCGCAGTTATTACAAACAGTATTCAATTAAAGCCAACATAAAATTATAAAATATATATATATAAAAAAATCAGGAATATATAACGGCGCGATAAAAATCCGAGTATATTTATGTAAATAAGATAGAAAGGGTAAAAAAAAGTCGTGTAAACTTCCTAAGAAATAGTTCTTAAGCGCGTAATATAAAGAGGGTGTGCGGAGAATTTAGCTTGTATTTTGCAAAAGCCTACTTTGGCCCAGTTCCTGAAGTTTGCGGAGCGTGGAAAATGGCTGTGCGCCTGGCGGATTTGCAGGCCCTGGCCAAATAATCATCGCTGTTTAGAATGCTTTAGTATTACTTTACTAACGGGGTGATTATACGGTCAAGTTGCAAGTAGCTTTTATATTGATGATATACCGCGTCGCAAGGTTCGAAAAGATCACAATGTTATATTAATATAGTTACTAGAATTTTTCATGGCTTAGCCAGCATTAGTAGACGTCCCGATCACGAGAGACAATTTCATTATAGTTGCTCAAATGGGAATTAAAAAGTTGCTCAAACTTTGGTGCTCTCAGAATTGGTGCTGAAAATGGGAATAGCTTATTTTTTTTAAACTTCAAAGAGAAAATATTCGCCGAAGAGATAACCGAAATACTACAAAAAAAGCGAAACATGAAATGATGATGGAAAATGATACACTGATAGATTTCTATTCATATCGCCTTGGGCGAATCAAAACGATACGTTTTCCGAATATTTGATTGACTGGTCTCTTCAAAACGATCGCGCAAAAGTTTGTATCCACAAAATGATGCGTTTTGTTGGCACTTCGGACTGATTATAATGACCTATGTAGTAATTATAAATATATAAAATAAAAGTAAAGAGCTGCCTTATATTTAATTACAGCACGGCCGTAATATGAAGTAATACGTAGTCAAAGAGAATTCAGTTAGTTTCATCTATAAGTTAGTGTTAGGTTGCTCAGAATTCAGATCACATGCTTGAATTCACAACCAAGAACTGCTTTCTACACAGGATTTCCTCTGAATAAAATCGTTGTGTGAATTATAGGAAAAACCCGAAAAATTCTTGTGCAGTCTTGACATTTTGAGCGTGTTGCAAGAGTTAAAAAAGTGACCTATCGGGCTACATAATTAATGTAGTGTTCCAATATTAGCATGGGATGTGAAGGTATTGGAATCTGTTCAGCTGTGAATCTGTCCAGATGCACCAGTCTCGTGATTTATTTATTATTTATTTATAAGCCTGATGTTTCCCACTGCAGGGCAAAGGCCTCCCTTCCCTCCTTCCACTTATCCCTGTCTTGAGCCTGTTGAAGCCAGTCTATGCTAAAGGAGTCAAGCTCATCTCGCCATCGTCGCCTGGGTCTACCACGTGGTCGTCTTTGTTGGGGAACCCAATCGGTGGTGATTTTTGCCCATAGTTGTTGGGGCATACGGCTAACGTGTCCTGCCCAGTCCCACTTGAGCTGGCCTGCTTTGTGAGCTACGTCGGCTATTTGTGTTTTCGAGCGCAGTGTCGTATTCCTTACATGGTCCGTAAGTTTGACGCCCAGGATACTGCGCTCCATAGCTCGCTGGCATACCCCGAGGCGAGACTTTTGGCAATTTGTGAGTGACCAAGTCTGGGCACCGTACGTGAGGATAGGGAGAATGCACATGTCCATGAGCTTCCTTCTTAAGGATAGAGGAAGAGGTCCTTTCATTATTTCCTTCATGGACCAATAGCTCCTCCAGGCGTTTTCAATGCGTCTTGTAATTTAGTCTCGTGATAGTTTATTTTATTAAGTAGATAGTAGATTTTATCTTATATTTAAACAACAATGTTGTATTTCACTTTTAAAAGACTTGTGAGTTACGTTAGTGTAAGTGAGTTAGTAGAAACCCGTCTGACATAACAATGAATAGCATTGTTATGGCTGTCTAGTACTAAACCTGGGCCAATGATTTCCAAGATCATGAAGGGTTGGGGTTGGCGAGCGCAGTACGAGATGTCAATACACGGAAAGACGCTGCTGCTTGTCTTCCGGATGTATCCCTTTACAGATTCTTACTGCATCTACAGGCAAGAGAGGAGAGGCAACATTCTACTGCCGGCACCCCATGGCATCAATAATGAGTAACGCAACTTCTCAGAACTATACCGAGTAACCAGGGCGTGACTTGCGGCCATCCGCGTCGGTGCAAAAAAAGTGAAATAAAAAATAGTGAAATTAATATGTAAATAAATTAATATATACTAAAATAGTGCACATGATCATCGCGGCTCCGCTGATTATATATTATGAAGCTGAAGAAGTTTGTAGTTTCGTTTGTTTGTTTGAACGCGCTAAACTCAACTACTGGCTCGAATCGAAAAATTGTTGTGGTTTTGGAAAGCTGATTTATCGAGGAAATCCAAGGATATAATATAACACATAACTCTACGACAAATAGTTTACGAGCAAAGCAACGAAACGCGTACGAAGTCGCGGGGGACATCTGGTTGACTAATATACTCGTAGGTATTTCAATAATAGTGTGCTGTGATCACACCGAACTTTTCTCTGATGTCCCATAAACTAGAAGTCTGCTAGTGCCGATGCCGACAATATTTATGATGTCGCAAGTCAATCGAATTGCCACGAAGTTTGCCATACTTTTACGTTCGAAGATTAATATCCAACTTAGAGAATACTTAAATATCCCGATGTTTTGAGTTGGTACAAAGTTTTGCTCATGGAGAAGCGCAGTGGAGCACATCCTGTTAATAACTAAAAACTAGTTTTACTTAGTACCTGGCTGAACTTATAAGATCTCTCTTAGTCCCCAGGAGACAAGATTTCAAGAGCAATGCGCTGTCATTACCGCTACTGAACTGCTTTACCGCTGGGTAGAGGTGAGCTCTCTTTGTTACAAAGTATAAAACAAAGTAGCTTCTCGCGTCTATCGCTAACTCCCAACCCACGCAACAGATTTTGATTACTTAATATATGAAGTGTTTTATAAGAAAGGTTTAAAAGTAAAACTCATCAAGGTTTGGTGTAGGTTAGATGAACTATGACGAAGATTGTTGAAGATGTCGGAAAATTGAATACCGACTGGTGGCGTTCTGGTGTGCGCCGCGTAAGCCATTGATGTATATAAGTATTGATTCTCTTGGATAACTCAATGTAAATTTTATAATTGTTTTTTTATATAATAATAATAAAAATTATGCATTATATGCAAACCGTTTTGAGGTGTAAGATACTTGTATATTTTTAACAATTTTAATTGTTATCTTACGAGTATAGAATTTAAAATTAGAATTAAAATAATCGCGCGACAAAATAAATCACAAAAAGACAATCCACGATTCTGTATTATTCAAATCAAAATCAAAATCAAAAAACGTTTATTTGCAACTTAGAAACACTTAAGTACATAGCAGAATACACTTTAAAAGGAAATACAAACAAGAGGTAATTATAGCTAAAACACAAAGAGGATTTTAGCCTTAAAATAAAAATCAAATACTAAAAGCTGCAAAATGGTACCAACTCAGCATATACAGCTTACGGGATAACCTGCGCTGGTCTTCCGTTGAGGCTTTTGGGACCGGTTATTGATGCATTATTAGGTAATCCAATGCTGTTCTCCTTTCTACTGTTCATAAATTAATACTTAAGACTAGGTGTTGGCGATATTGTGGTCTGGGATTTCAACTTTTTCAGCAGTTACAAAACATTGAGTTGGTATTTTGTGTTTTGAATTTCTTCAAGGTTTTTACTTCATATATGTACATAGGTAGAAAGTTAAACTATCACAACAGAAAAATAAATCCCAAAATATGCTGTATATGAGCAGTAATAAATAATATAAAGTAAATTAAGTAAAACCAATATGAACTAAAAAACATGAAAAATTCAAAACACAAAATATCAACTCATCGATGTCACTTTACAGGTGGATTAAACCAATTTATGCCTGAAAATTTTCTATACATAGAAGTCTATGTATACACTCTTCTCGAAAGGATAATTGAATTTTACATAACTACTTAAATATTTTAAACCAGAATTACTGTTTTGGCGCTTACAACTTTATTTCAAGCTAGCTAGCTTTTCGCGTATAGCATTTCCATGCAGGCGGCCCCTCTTAGTCCGCGTCTTACCATTGTAATTTGAACAATTACATTCCATATAATTGTTTATCAATGTGTCGCCTTAACTTATAATTACCTAAAACCTCTGTTGTTTTTTCTTTTACTCCTGGTTACCCCAAAACAAAACACACGGCTTCAGACAATCTTTAAAAACATAGCATCATAAAATCATCTGCCCGGTTTCTTCGAGCGCAAGCCAATGCCTATAGACAAGGAGAAAATAAACAGTTGGAACCTGTAAATCCATCGTCTAATGGGATTAAAGTACATAGTGTTTGTTCAGATGGCTCAAGCAGCGCAGCATTGTAAACAAGCAATTCTGCCCCTGATAGTAAAAAGGGCGTATTTCACATTTTTTTTAGATTTCATTTACAGATATTGCAGGTGCACCTTTTCCCCTAATTCCGGTAATATAATGTAACTCCAATCTGGAAAAAATGTGCGATACGCCCTTTTTACGATCGGGAACAGAATTGCACAAGGAAAGTCCCGTCATACCTTGCTTTTAAGAGGTGGAACTCGAAAGCTAATCTTAGTCTGTGTAGTGTTGAAATAAAGTTCACTGTTGTTTCACGACAGTTGCCAGACGACTCAGAGACTATAGAGATTTGTTATTCTACGCCAGAGATCCTATCAATGATATGATGGTCCAGTAAAATTAACATAACTAAACATGTACTAACTAAACATACATACAACTTAGTAATTACCCTTGATGACATATTTTATAACACGATTTGACATATTTTAAAATAAATTTTTTAGGTCATACTACCTCTATAAACATTAAAAAAAAACACATTTATGAGATTGTAAACCTACTTATAAGCATTTGACTATCCTAAATTGTGTTATATCAATCTGGCTAGGATTAGTAGCAAAAACGCATAGAATATTTATCTATACTAATATTATAAAGAGTTTGTGAGTTTGTGAGGTTGTAGGGGTAATCTCTGGATCTACTGAACCGATTTTCAAAATTCTTTTACTAATAGAAAGCCACAGTATTTGTGAGTGTCATAGGCTATAAATTACCGTCCAACGAAGTGAGCACCGGGTCAGCTAGTTTATAATATATTTTAAATATTTTTATCATATCTATATGTACAAAATAAATATTATTAATTTGTGTAGTTTAAATACCTACACAATCTAATGATAAAACTTTTGTTGTTACTGTCATACTTTCTTACACTTTCAAGGACGTGTCAGATGTAAATTAAAATTAAGATTGTAGTTTATACCTAGAGATAATACTTAATAGTTATTTAAGAAAGGCGTTACTCATCGCGACACAGTTTAATACTTTTTGCGGTTAGCATCGTTACATAAGTTCTAGTTTTATGTTATTCTGTACCTTTTTCAATAAATAAATAAAATAAATAAAACAAATTACTAAATGTACGTATTTTGTCTACTCTATTGAGTGGGCGTGTCTAGCTTTCGTCGTTCGTATTTGTTAAAAGGAAAGAACACTAAATATATTTCGGTCTTGACTGGCTTTAAAACGTGAGCACATTAGACCTCATAAGGCATTTCAAGTATATTTCACAGATATTAAAGCCTGATTTCGACTTACAATGTAATGAGCCATTTTCAGTAACAGGAAAAACAGTATTTTTATTATATTAGTAGGTAGATGGAGCTAACGCACGTAACAATACCTACGCTATCTCCAGGGTCTATTATAAGTTTCGTGGTCTTTTTTGAGCGAAAATCACATTATACTCGAGAGTGGTGAAACTAAAGTTGTTTCTTCGAGTGGTCAGACTCTTTCGAGTTTGTACAAGTATTATAATATATGTACTCTGTATTTGGCTGCAGGGGGATCACTCTCACTAGATTCTTTCGAATCCTCCGTGGCTCAATTGGTCTAATAGGTAGCGGGTTCGATTTCCGCCACGGGACTAATGTTTGTGATTGTGATGCAGATATGCCTTGTGTCTGGGTATTTTTCTATGTATGTATATATCATAGTATGTATGTAAAAAAAATATATATATAAGTATTATGTCAATCATATGGTTTCCATAATACAAGCTTTGCTTAGTTTGGACTGGATTGTGTTGTGAGTAGTGTTATTTATTTATTATGACTACAGATCCAGTTAGGATCTAGTAAGAATTTGAACTCACAGTTGATGAGCTTTTGTGGAAGTCTTTTCTTTTTTATGAAAACGTCTCCTTATTCGAACATACACGCTCTTAGGCCTGTGTAAATTTAGGATGTAGCAGATTAGTTAAAGTTTGTGTACTTTACTGTATTTACACCAATAATTAAATTCATATTCTTACAAGATATAATAATTTAATCCCTATAAAAAAGGCAGCCAATTTTTGCATAACAGGTTACTCAACTTTGTTATGCTTTCATTCAGATTAAACTTGGCCAGTAAAATACAAGATTTTTACCGCCACTCTGTTTATGTTAATCAATGATAAAGAAGAAGGTAAACAGGTAAACGAGAAAATGGATGAAATATTATTTTCACCGTAAGCTTGCATCCACAAGAACAAGTTTAAGAAATAATATAAAATAAGTAACCCTCGACACTTAGTACGAGCTAGAGGTTTATATATAGATGCAACTGATTTCTGTGTAACTTCTAGTTTTGAAATCTACTCGGAAAAAGTCAATTATTTATCTTCCCCCCCCATATCTTCTTGTGATCGATGCACTGTATGAGTTTTTTTCTGAGTGGGTATGATGTCCGTAATGTCAGAAAATGGCGCTGACGGAAGATCAGCGTTGGTTGCCTAGCGTGCTAGACAATCAACTCAATGCTGAGTCAGTGTCCATTTTGTGATGTTTGGTTTGCAATATTGACGTGTGCTATTATTTACTATTGTTTTGGAGAAATCCCTACAATTATGCATTGTAAACCATACATTATGCATAATATATTTTTATTTTTATTATTTTTATATCTTGTAAAAGTCTTGATTTTGATAAAACGCCTTTCTTTATAAATAAAAAAAAACCGCATTCAGGTCCACTAGTTTAAGAACTACGGTGCCACACACGCATACATATATACACAAACACACACACACACACACACACACGCGCACACAAACAGCGGTCAACTTATAACATCGTTCGTTTTGTGTCGGGGGTCAAAAAGATATCTAATGACGTGCAGTGTAAAGGGTTTCGTTTAGTTTATCGAATTTAGATGTCATCCATGATTTGTCAGTTTTGTAAAGCTAGCGAAGGGGGAGCGGAAAAAAAATAATAATATTTTGCAAACAGAAGCCTAAATCGAAAAATTTCGCAACCCCCTCATTTCAGCCATAAAACGTCCACTGTTGAGGGGTAGTTGCCATTCTGACCACGCTTGGTAGGCGGGTTGGTGAGCGCATTATGGGATGTTGATACACGGATAGACGCTGCTGCCCATCTTCCGGAGGTATCCCTTAGCAGGCTCTTACTGCATCCATGGGCATGAGTGGAGGGGTATCATTCTACTGCCGGCACCCCACGGCGCAACCCCCTAATATTTTTAAAATACTTATTCAACAATACCCCAAACGATGTGGAAAATCATCAAAAGTTCATCCCCATCTTACGTGTATAGAAGTCTGTTTGTCCGTCTGTCTGCGGCTTTACGACGAGATTCTTAGCCTTAAAAAGCTGGGTACCCAAATGCATTAATAAAGCCGCAGACTGACGGAGAGACAGACAGAGCTATAAAGGTTCCTTGTTGTACTACGGAATCTTTAAAAGGGAGAAGTGGATGACTATCTAAGAGGAATCTAATAAAGAGAGCTTTGTTTAATTACTGTTTAGGTACTTAGATAGTTGAACGTAAATCGATTCCAGTAACTCCTCAAACTTTCCTGACAGAGCACTTCAATTTGTGTTCATGGAAGCTTCTGTACAATGCACCTCGCAAAATATGTGCCCACCTCTAGTTAGTACTATTTTATCTCTCCAGTGTAAAATATTACGAAGCTACTTCGTTCAGCAGAGTCCATAACCATAAGTGCGTGCTTTGTCTGTTGCAAAATAAAAATAAAATACAGGCACAGTATAAACTAGAGATGAAACTGATATCCGGTAACTATCCGGCCTAAATTAAACATCCGGCCAGATACCGGGATAGTGAACAAGTATCCGGCCGGCTACCGGATATTAAAAAATATGACGTTGAAGCTTTAAACTCCATTTATTAAATCAATGTATATAAAACAAAGTCGCTGTATATGCTGATGCATTACGCTAAAAGATACGCTTTAGCAAACTTTGCAATGGCCAACCATTGTACAAACTTAGCAAAATATGGATAATAAGCATTAGCTTAATAAGGATCGCGATCGCGGCCAAAGCCCAATGACTGTATAGACTATCTAGACTGTAAGACTGAACATATCTATCTCACTTGCGAGGACTCTCTTTTCTTGATCGTATGACTGACTCGTGGTTGTTTTCATTCGCAATCTCATTAAAGGAATCCAAGAATGCGTCAAGTGCATCGCGAATGCAGTCTGCATTCGCGAAGCACTTGATTCTTCTTCTTTCTCTTCTTGCTTAAGGCTATGTTTGGCCGGATATCCGGCTATCCGGCCACAAGATTGGCCAGGTATCCGGCATCCGGTAAAACAGCTATCCCTTTCATCTCTAGTATAAACCCAGTTAGTAGGGAACCGCTGCAGAATATTCCACAGTTAGTATCGAACCACCGCAGAATATGCAACAGTTAGTAGCAACTTGTAGATGCATTGCGGGATTATTGCCGAGTCGTACAATTTTACATTAGCCCCGATAGTATTTATTGCTGCGGCAACTGTTTTTTGCTCGCACCTATAGGGGTGAATATCACACTCTGGCTGTGCCGTAGTAAACTTCATCATCATCATTATCAGCCGTAAAACGACCCCTACTGAACACAGGCCTCCCTCATGGATCTCCATGAGAGGATCGCCATGCTCACTGCGCTTGGCAGGCTGGTTGGCGAGCGTCAACACGACGCTGCTGCCCATCTTCTGGAGGTATCCCTTAGTAGATTCTTACTGCATCCACGGGCATGAGAGGAGGGGTAACATTCTAGTGCCATCACCCCACGGCAGAGTGCCGGCACCCCACGGCGTACTAGACTTGCACAAATATATTTTCTATACACAATCTGCTTTCTTCAGAGTTTATGAGGTTCGGAAGAGTTATTTATAGTTCTTATTGTGATTTATTAGTTACTAGCTCCCGCTCCCCGCTTCGCATGCTTTGTACCCGGATGAAAAGCAGCCTATTTGTTAATCCTGGTCAACATCTATACGTTTTCAAAGTTTCGTAGGGTAGAGTTTGTGATAAGGTAACAAACATCCATACTTACATCTATACAAACAAACTTTCGGCTATAACAGGGATTGAGTATAGATATAGATGAGAGTGTGCGATTAGAATAATAATTATACTAAATGTTTCCGGGTGTGCTAATTTATTTTTTATTTATTTTAGATGTAACATTCCACACGGTTACACATAATGAGGTCTAAACAATTTTAATTGCCTGCTGCTCCCGTAATGAGGCGTTTTCATTAAATAGTAAAAATTTCAAAAATAGTTCCCTCAAACCTTATAGATGGCGTTAGTTTTCATTTAATGGAAGGAAACACAACTTGACAATGACAGCATTTGTAATCAATCACAAACTTGTTTTCTCCGCTTACCAGCTCCATCTGTTTGGTATAGTAGAAAACACTTTTTTATTTTTTACTGAAAACAGGTCATTACAGGACGTCACAGCATCAAAGTTAAAGCGGCAACAGACAAAAAACTGTTTTTTTTTAAATGGCGGTAAGTGACGGTGCGCGTGGGGAGACATCATTTGTTACCCTTATTCCTACGTAGGACTGCGATGGACTTATAATAATCATAGTCAGTTCAGGTTGCTTATTTCGCGAAGATAAGTTTTAGAACACGCTTCTCTCGCTGTTTTGAACAAAACTATGTTGTGTTTACTACTACTTTGGACATGTTAAACTATTTCACTTTCAAATGATTCGTGAGTTACACTATTCATTGTTATGTTAAACTATGTTGTTTTAGGTTATTTCCTAATTTATTTATCAAATGTAATGAATGCTATCATACGGCTACGTGTACCTACATACAACTTTATATATCTTTTTTACTTTCTAAACAATCGTGAGTTACACTATTCATTGTAATGTTAAACGGGATTTCTACTAACGTTAATTATACGTCGAAAATAGGTTTCCAACGTGTTCAGTTCCTCCCAGGGGAACTTTCATCAGGGAATGGAGTCTTACGCGGCGCCTTCTCCTTCCCTCTCGCGCGCTCGCGCTGCACTGCAAGTGGGAGGAACTGAACACGTTGGAAAGCTATTTTCGACGTATAATTAACGTGAGTAGAAAGCCCGTTTAACATTACAATTTATATATATATATCTTCTTTCAAATTAATGTCTACGCTACGGGCTATATCTTATGTCTTAGCCGATTTCGAGCACAGCGACTGATTTTTACTGGACAGGCATATTTAACTATGAGGATTTATTTCAGGGATATGAGGGTGTATGGGATGTAATTGTTCCACTCTTTGGTGTGTTCTCTGGTGGCTCGCGTACCCAATTTTGTTGGTGAAGGTACGAGCGCACTTTGGACATGTTAATACCCCGCCGATGTGTAGTGTGTTACATTCAGCTATATGCAGTAGTTTAGCTATCCCATATGCGTGAAAATCAAATAAAATAAATCCCCTTTAGAATTCCAATACCAAAGTAAAGATCGAGTATCGTTAACTTTTATTCAACTCACAAGTATGTTCTACTTCAATGTTACAAAACAAAGTAAACAAATTCCACTTGAAACAAGAAAATATTGTCTTCCAAATCTTTACGAGCCAATACATCTGGTGCCAGTGAATAAGAATCAAAAAATTCAAACGACTTCTTTGTTGCAGATATCACATATAGCTAAGGTTGTCCTTTCCCAGAAGGTTCAGCGTTTCATACTCTTAAGGGTCTACATAATATGCGTACTAAGCCTAAAGGGGATGATTCTGACCACTCCAAGGAACAACTTTAGTTCTACGAATTGTCAGCATTCGATGTTTTTCATTTAAGAAAAGACCACGAAAGTTTTAAGGCATTAACTTATAATCAGCTTCAACAGCTGATTATAAGTTAATGCCAACCTAAACGCCAGTTGATTCTCGGCAGGGTCATTGACCTCCGAAAAGAGTTGCCGTACGGGTACAATTAAAAGTATGTACCTAAAACCAAATGGAGGTTTATTTATTAATATTTAAAAAAATAAAAATTCGACTATCAACTCAGGATCATCTTTACTAACTACTAAAAAAGTAAATAAAAATAACAAAATACATCTCGATTTTTCCCTGCAATACAACTTGTTTTAATTTTAATGGGCTGAAACCACCTCTTTCGGGTTGGTACACATATTTTATAATAAACCCTGTATAACTTTTTGGCAATAGAAATCATAGACGTGTAAGTTATTCACTAACGTAAATAAACCTAGAAAGAATGCGAGGGAGAAGAAAATATTTCACGCTACATAGCAAGATAGAAAAGGAAAGCAAATCTATTGCCACGGCACTACTTTTGGTTGACAATACTGCAGTATGCAACACACGTAAAATAAGTTTATCAGAACTTAGTATTTTTTGTATTATTCCATGTTTATTTTATTTAAATAAGGTTGTCCAAGGGTATGGTTACGTGTTCAGTGAGAGATTGTTGCGGGAATCAAATTAATATTCCAGAAAATTGCACATTTCACAGGTGCCTTTAACCTTTTTACCATATTTGTTTGTAGGGTACATAATTATAGGTTTTTTTATAAACGCTGTTAGTTTCCATAAAATGTATAAAGTCATTACAAAACTCGAAAGGTAGTCTCGAAGTAAACTAAATTTTTAGTCGATGTTGATTTGTCACCAGATGTAAATATTTTCTTGTAAAAACTGTAATAAATAAAAGTTGTTAATTGTTAATTTAACCAAATTTATAAAACAACAAAAAAATATTGATTAGGGATAAAACCAGTCTATAATCCCAATCATCGATAGTCCTAAAAATCTAAAGTTCATACATCACTAGCACTCGCATGTATAGTAAATACTAATTTGGTTACACAATTTCGAACTCTATGGTAGAAATAGCTTTCGTTAAATTGGGACTAGATGGCGTTTGCTATGCCACTTTTGTCTGACACATTTTTCACTCGTAACGATTCGTTGAGGATGACGATGGGTTGAGTTTCGATTGTTGAACGAAAAATAGAGTCATTTCGAAATTCGTAGAACTCCAGCGATAAAGGCATACGAGACATACGCAAGTGATTCAAACTTGCTTGCTAGTTGTTTTGAAATTTCCAATGTCAAATTTGTGTTACACAATTTTCACTCGTAACGATTATTTGAGGCCTCGAGTATATTTTTGAACGAAAAGTAATGACATTTTAATTGCCACCGGGCCTTAGTTGGTCAAACAGTCAACTGATACCCAAAAGGTATTTGAAAATCGAATGAGATTTACTAGCATTCGAATTACGTCACGCGAGTCATATGAGTAATTAAAATATAGGGTCCTGCTGTATTTATTATTTTTACATTTGTATTGTTTTGTATTTTGTAGGTATTCCTCAGCGGCCCGTCCGCTGAGGACACAGTGATTATATTTTAATAGCTCGCCATTAGCATAAACTCATAAAGCACTTTATCTCCCCTTCACATTTTTTCTGTTCCATTTACGAGTTATTAATTATGATTTATTGATGTTTTATTCGGCTAATGAAATATGTAAATAAGATATTAATACACGAGCGTTTTTGACACAAATACAAAACAAGTAATGTTGAAAACGATTTTAAATTAAACCGTTTCAGTGACCCCGAACTAGGTAAGAACGTCTTTTTCGGGCGTTTTTGTTCTAATGTCACGAGTACTAATTTTGTGAAAGAATTCTTCAAATAATTACGTAAGGCAAAACTATTAAATTTCAAATAGAAGAACCAAGAAAACAGTGTTTTCTCATACATCTGATTATTAGGTACAATACTGGTAATATATCTCTATCTCATGTCAACATAGTATAAATTGAATTCGCTTGTTCTACGATTATGGAAAGTCATATATTTATTTAAACATAAACAAGATGAATTGGTTGATCCATACACTTGTAATGCCGGGGCAGGTTGCTAATCTATACTAATATATAAAGCTGAAGAGTTTGTTTGTTTGTTTGCTTGAACGCGCTAATCTCAGGAACTACTGGTCCGATATGAAAAATTATTTCAGTGTTTGATAGCCCATTTATCGAAGAAGGCTATAGGCTATCTATACCGTGATGTTATATATATAAATATATATATATATATATATAACATCACGCTACGACCTACGGGAGCGGAGCAGTAACTAAAGATGCGGGTGAAACCGCGGGTGACTTCTAGTATCTTATAAAGCTATACAGATTTTCGTCAACTAATATGAATAACCACTTATATAAAATGGGGAAGGTCCATCTTAGAAAACTAAGTTTCAACCTAAGTATCCCAACATCCATCAAAAATGTTTGGTCTACCGTGTAATTTAGGTAAGCCACGTATAAAAAAATTGCGAATGGTCCACCTTGGAAAGCAGTTTTAATCTAAGTTACGACCCGTCCCCACATATTGACTGGGATGGCCGTTATAGTGAAAATATGAAAAATAAACACCCGGCGCCATTAGGAAGGGGGTGGGAGTGGCGGGTGAAAGCAGATTGCATTTTCTTGCTACGGCTAGTAATCAATTTTTATGGGTATTCTCGTAGCCTTACATAGAAAGGTTGACGGCGGGTGGTTATTTTAGAAATATAGTCTTACTTTCAAGGTTATTGTTATTCTAATACGGGCAATGGACCAGTGTAACGATGATACATGCGGCCATGAACATCGTTACGTCTTCGAAACTTCGGAAATATAATAAAAAGGTACGCAAACAAATGGAATTAAGACTAATTAATATGTCAATAATTTGCGATTATTTAATAATGTGATTTATGCATAGCGCACCGTTTATTCGTTCATCATATCTTGTATAGTTACACGTTTTCATGCGTACAGAATAGGTTTCATGGTACCTTTTAAAAAAACTTTATAGATTCGCTCTGTCTGTCTGTAGTAGTCCTAAAAATCTGTAACTTTGCATGGATATATAAAATAATAACGAGAGTTATCTCGTATATCTCGTATATCTATATATTTATTCATTATTTTTTTTGTAAAAAATACTTATTGTAGCAAAAATGAATAAATAAGAAATAAATAGTGATTTTTTTTATTGATTTTCCCATCTTGTAGTATTGTTGAATAAGTATTTTAAAATAATTTTGGGTTGCGAAGACAACTCATAAATTTAGGGTACCGTTTTCAAAATATTAAAGTTTTAAACTATTTTCCCACCACTCTAAAACCTAAACTGCTAGCTTTAAAAATCTGAAAAAAATCATTAATATAGTTTGAGCCATGAACTTTCTATGAAAACTATTACAGTTAAACTAGATTTTTTAGTTTCTGAGAAATAGTAGCTCAAATAAGTGATGCGGTTTCCCAAACATACCGGAATACTTTAAGCCGAAAACTCAATTGATTCCTGTTAATATGTTTTGGTAAACTTAATAAATCATACACCAAGTTCTAACAACAGGTCTAGGGTTAACTACGAAACCCTACAGCGCGTGGTCCGACACGCACCTGGCCCAATTTATTATTCGGGTAAAATGCCTGCATAGTACCTCTCTGAACTGTTACAATTTGTTTTAACGTAAAATGTATGAAAACTTGTACAGCGCTTCTAGCGGATAGTTTGGTACTAAAATACGCAGTAAACTATACTACAGCGACTGTAGTTTGGGCTTCATTTGCTTAGAATTTGGTAGAATGAGTTACAAATCTGACAGATGTCATAGTAACGTACTATTACTACTGTAGTAGCGGCAGGCGATCTAACAGTAACGACTCATTGTAGACACACAGGTCGCCGTTTCTATCTACCACGACGCGTCGTCGTTGCAAATCCGACACAAGTTAAAGCTTTTTCTTGTCGATTCGTCGTCGAAGTCGGGTGAAGTCAAGAGCTAACCTAACTAGGTTAGCTGTTGACTTCACCAATTATAAAAAAAATATCTGCAAAAACAAGACACGTCTTTCGGCGGGATTTAAACCGCAACCTCCTGCGTCTCATACGGATATCTAGCTGGCTGCCCTTAGCCACGAGGGTAATCGCAGCATGGTATTTGTCGAGTGTCATTAAAAGTGATAGACACTGCTCTAATTTCCTACCAATACTTCGAGTCGTGGCAGACAGCGAAGCGGCCTATACATAAGTGTTGATTGACGATACCTCTACCCATAAATGCTCGCACGTCGGAACCTGCGTACTTATCGGTTGCTACGAGTACCATAGAACTGGAGGTGACCTTAATTTTAGGTTCGTATTTTAGCGTTACGATCGGCTGCCTCTAGGTATTCTACACTGGATAATTGGCTGGCTTCGGGTGTCTCGTTCAATTACCTAGTCGATGCCAATTATCTAGGTTAATCAGATAAGCTTCACCTCTGATGACGTGAGTTAATTGCTGGTTATCACCCCCTAAGGCCAATTTTGACGAACTCTGAGGCGTGAAAGTGTTTGAGCGGGACACTTAACACTATCAAGGACATGGTTATTATTATTATTAGGGGTATAGATTATCACTATTGTATGTTATTTGTATTTTAATATTTGTATGCCATCGCAGGTAGGTAAGAACGCGAATGTTCCAAAGTGCAATCAAATTGTCTATTGCGAAAACAATGATATTGAATTGAATTAAAAGAAACTTAACTATTTTGTATGAGATCATTGTAAACCTTAATTCTGACAACTTATCATCATCATTTCAGCCGTTAAAACTTCCACTACTGAACGCAGGCCTCCCTCATGGATCTCCATGAGGGGTAGTTGCAATACTTGAGAGGTAGTTTGGCAGGCGGGTAGGCAAGCGAAGTACGGAATGTTGATACACGGAAAGACGCTGCTGCCCATCGTACGGAGGTAGCTCTTAACAGGCTCTTACTGCATCCACGGGCATGAGAGGAGGGGTAAGATTCTTCTGCCGGCACCCCACGGCAATGTCAAATGTCGTGACATTTGACGATGATGCCGTGGCATTCTGACAAATAAATGACTTAAATTTTATTTGAAATTTTACTGTTTTCAAGGTATAGACTAATTTATCCATTCTCAAATTAAAACAAACATGACGTAACCATATTTCTAAACTAATTTTTTTTGATAAAAAGTGTGCATTATTTTCGAAGCCGTTTGAACTAACATGGTGATATGATAATATATACCTTAATAAAAAATACATCCTGAGTAGATCGTATTGAACATATTACCCCTTTAAATTGTATAATAATTAATGAAATGTCACTGAATGTGTGATTTTCTCGTATTTTTGCGAAATGAATGGTCTATTTAAGCCAAGGAAGACAACAAGGAAGATAACAATGGAAGACCAGCGCTGTGGTATAATTTACTTTGCCACAGCACAAGCTGAATGGTGACCTTTTTTGTCACTTTGACTTAGTTCTAAGAATAATTTTATAATTTTGTTAACTGTCCGTAACTAGTGACAAAATAAACATATTTTTATCTTTATCTTTTATCTTATCTTTATTTCATGATAATTTTAAAACTTATACTCGTATTAATATATTTTTATTTCTTAGTAAAGTTTAATTGCCAACAACTTTTTTACGATTTCATATGAAAGCAAAGCAGCCAACGATATAAAAGCCAACAGTGATTTTTCTTCCACAAACGGTAATACATAAAACCGGTCAAGTGACTCGCGCACCGAGGGTTCCTTCATACATTATTATTGTAGTATGGGAGGTTTATATCGATGGTAAATCATAACAGCGTTTATTGTGTTTGAGCATTTGTGTAATTTTATTAACTAATGATTTCTCAAAAACTGTGCTTGTTAGAAGATGTAATTAATTGTCTGTAATTGTCACTTAAATTTCTATCAACTTTATCAGTTTTAAGTTTTATTTCTATACGATCTTCGGAGATAAGGGAAAACTATATTTTATTTCAGAAGAATTTGAAAGTATTTTAAATGTAATATGACATTTTTTTTTAATAAATAAATATTAGTTGTTTCAAAAGTTGAGTTGTTCTCTTTCATAGGATTTATAGGAATTTGATTTTGAGATGACTGGAAGATTTCGGGGATACCTTTGCTCAGCAGTGGAACATAATAGGTTAAAGAAAAAAAATATGAATATCCAATTTTTTTCAATTAAAATAAATAAATACATAATGCTGGACAATTCACACAGCATCATCTAGCCCCAAGCTAAGCAAGTAAGAGCGTGTGTTATGGGTACTAGATGACTGACATATTTAATACATTATACTACATAGATAGATATGTTTTATTACATAAGTATGGAAAAACACCCAGAACACCCTGAACAAATATCTGCAGATCATACAGACATTTGACAATTGGTAAATTGTTTTCGTTTCAGCCGTAAGACGTCCACTACTGAACACAGGCCTCGCTCATGGATCTCCATGAGGGGTAGTTGCCATACTCATTACGCTTGGCAGGCGGGTTGGCGAGCGCAGTACGGGATGTTGGTACACGGAAAGACGCTGCTGCCCATCTTCCGGAGGTATTCCTTAGCAGACTCTTACTGCATCCATGGGTATGAGAGGAGGGGCAACATTCTACTGCCGGCACCCCACGGCGGTAAATTGTTTTATTTCAAAATAACTTACAAAAACAGGTATCTTATGAATACCCGATTTCTGAAAGCTCTTTCAAATATAAATATATTGTTACTTTGATTTATAAACATTTTCTAATACCATTTAAAATATCAAGTTGATAGCATTAGCAGTTCCTGAGGTATTCAGTTGTGACCGACAAACAGATGAAGTCACCCACCAAAAAGTTCATTTTTTACCACTTTCGTCCTAAAAATCTTACTGCCAAACTAATAAAATCGCGCTTTATTTACATAACTTAATTTAATGGAACGGGACCGCTTAAAAATAAATAAAAAATAAAATAGTTTATTTCTTCATTAATCTAATACATTTCTGTGGAATGGGACCCTCCTTTAAGTAATATGATACCTGTGCTAGAGGGTCTCGTTCTGCAGCGCGGCTATCTTTAAGATAAATTAAGTATATTATTTAACAAGCTTAGCGTAAATTGTTAATATTAAAAAAAAGAAAACTAGCAACATAAAAACCTCCGTATACATAAGAAACTCCAACACCATTTACTCGTTTAAATCTAATCTCAAAAAATATCTTTTAAACAATCAATATATTAATTTATAAATGGTCGATGTCTGTGCTTTTATACCTTTTATATTTAAATAATAATTAGTTCTGAAAAATGTGTGTTAATACCTACTTACAATATTTAAGCTGTGTACCTTATCAAAATTTATATTTCTTATGTCATAAATGTTTATATTTTCTATGTTTAACTTGCAACCCTTGTAAAACTTTAACATTATATAATGTGTGTGTCAAGTGCGCAGTGCGCTCTATACTACGGCGCCACAGAAAACCAGCGCAGTAATAGCTTGCTGAGCAATCTTATTCCTGCTTATGCTGAGTGGCGACCGATTTGTGCCAATATAAACTTAAGATGATTATAATTTTATGTGTACAAAATTGTTACTATGACTTTGGTGCAAATAAACGGTTTCTTTCTTTCTTTCTAATACTAAGTATACTAAGTACAAAAAGAAACAAATTAAATTTAAATTCTAGAGAATTTAATGTTTATAAAAATTCACAAAAAATAAAATGTTCTTTTGGTTGTGGTAATGTTATAAAAATAAGATCAATCACTCTAAGTAATTTAATTACCACTTAAAACATTACTTAATTTAAATTCTGATATATTAGAAAAACTTGATACAAGGAAATATAAACGACAATATACTTACATATTACTTGTAAACATACTTAATTTTCTTTAGCTATAATACTATTAGAGTATTTTAAAGTATTAAAGTATTTTTTTGTGGAACAGAAACACATTAGTACAGATAATGATGAACGTTGGTACTGGAAAAGTTTAGTTATACATTCAAGCCCTGATCAGCTAAGAAAGTCACGGTTTTCTTTGATGGTTATCGCTCTGCTGCGTCTAAAAACGCCCCGAACGGTCACACGGTTCCGAAAGTGTATTCCTATTTCGATTAAGTAAAACTGATTGACACACAATCAGTTTTAGTTCGAACCTAAGTGACGCTAACTAGACATGAGCATAGTAGTATGTCGGTGGCTAGGAATAGGAAATGCCATCTCTAACCACGGTTGAAACGCCGACAATGCCGGCACATGCAGGCTCGGATAAAGGAACAATGTTAGGTGGATTAGGCTTGCCTAGCCCCTATACATACCCAGCTTAGTCGGCTATCCAAAGTTAGAGGAAAGTACGAGTCAATACGTAAGAAGTTAAGTCGCGGGTTTGATGACGACGACTACTAAATCACCTATTATGTTTACACATAAATTATACAAGAAAGAGAATTCCATTGCAGCACCCTCAGTATCGAACCTACAACCTTCGGATTTAAAGTCATACTATATAAATAACATATAAAGTCGTACATACCACTGAATAGCCATTTGTCGTATTATTTATTTGTCAATTAAGTATGCTTTAGCTCAGAACTGAAATTTAGAATCAGAATCCAACCATTGCTGAGATACGCTCAGATTCCAATAACCTATTGTTTCAGAATCATCCGAGCGGAAATAAGTTAAATATATAGCTAAGAGCAGGATATGTTGACTGATAGCCAAAGCGTAGGTATTAATTAATGCAGTCTATTTGAATACCTACGTACATTCTGTGCTCTAGTATCACTATTATGTCATAAGTAAATAGATTGTATAACGAGCTAGCACGTCTATAGACATGTGCAAATAATTAATGGACCTGTCGGTATCATGAAGTTACGAGATGATAGTTTAAACTGAGATTAAATTTCAGGTAAGGTAAGCTTAGAAGTATTTTTCATTATCCTCTTATTTTTCCGAAACTACTAGGTATTTACGTTATCAAGTACATTAAAATATTTATTGCCAGGAGAACGGCTGATTACGCCTCTCGCGAAATCACTGTCAAACGTCAATATTGTATTCGAGAACAGCAAGGAATTGTATCTTGCAAAAAAGTATGCACAGCTTGTATTATGAAACTAGATGATTGATAGAATACTTAAAAGTATTATTTGTTATAAATACATATTTATTAAACATAGAAAATACCCAGACGCAAAATAAATATCTGCAAATACAACAAACATTGTTCCCCGGCTAGGATCGAACCCGAAATCTCCTGCGTCTTAGCCGGCTATTAAACCAACTGCGCCAAATGTTGTCGTCAAATCATTTTTCAATCACTCGCGTACATGTGTTTGTGGATTGTTCCATTTGAACCACCTAAGCTAACTCACCTACTTACTTATCTTGCATCACATTTATGAAAATACACGCAAAAATATCAAAACAAAATTAAAAAGATAGAGCGTCGGTGCTCCATCATTCAAAAGGCGTACAGATGTAATGGTCGCGGCAAAATTTACAAATGGATCCATTTATTTACAAGAGCTGGTGGTGTATATAACATCAATATTTCTGATGGACTTGATGGTATGCGCTATTACGCGTCCGGTACTGTTCATCATATTTATTCATCATGTATGAATACACCACACTCTCAACTTATCGATTCTTTTATTTTAATTTATTATTATGGACCTTTGTTTAATAACATGTCCGTCCTATCGTAGTCTGTCCGCTACTTTCCACGCGTTGTACCCGGATAAAAAGTAGCCTATGGATTAACCTTAGTCAACGTCTTGATAAGTCCGATGTTCCATTTGGATCTATTCGACAGTTTTTGCTTGTAGAGGAAATAAGTCCTCCTATGTACATTGTTTTTGTGCTTAAGTATTAAATAAATAATTATAATATCAATGACTGTCTAACATTCGAAAGACGTACATCATTTCCAGCCGTATAACGTCCAGTACTGAAAACTGTACCTCCCATGGATCTTCATGAAGGGTAGTTGCCATACTCACCACGCTTGGCAGGCGGGTTGGCGAGCGCAGTATAGGATACACGGAAAGACACTGCTGCCCGTCTTCCGGAGGTGTCCCTTATCAGGCTCTTACTGCATATGTACATGGGAGGAGGCGTAACATTCTACTGCCGGCACCCCAGGGCAAAAGGCGTACAAATATGGGAAACATGAAAAATCAATTCAGTTATTTACAGCTATAGTAAGTGCCGGTAGACTCCTCTCCTACCCGTGGATGCAGTAAGAGCCTGCTAAGGGACACCTCCGGAAGATGGGCAGCAGCGTCTTTCCGTATATCAACATCCTGTACTGCGCTCACCAACCCGCCTGCCAAGCGTGGTGAGTATGGCAACTACGTCTCATGGAGATCCATGAGGGAGGCCTTAGTTCAGTAGTGGACGTTTTACGGCTGAAATGATGAAGTGCCGGTAGACTAGAACATCAATATTTTTGATCGACTTGATGGCGTTCGTAATTACACGTCGCGCACTGATGTGACCAGCACTTTATATCACATTAGGACATTATACCTACTGTCGTGTTCCTACCCGTAGAGAGGACGGTTGTGGTTTTCTCTCCTTCGCGTTCAAATGTGTTCTTTGTTACGATTTCTTACTTAGATTGGACTTTATAACTGTACCGAAAACACTCAATGTGTTTAGCCATTGTTACGTTTTAGTAAACTAGCTTATGCCCGCAGCTTCGCATCGTTGTACCCGGATAAAATGTGGCCTATGTATTAATCCTGGTCAACATCTATACATGGCCAAAATTTGAGCTAAATCCGTAGGCTAGGCTTTCCGAGTGAATTCTTTTCTTTTCAAGCCTAAAGTCGAACGCCAAGCTTGGTAGGCAGTCCTGCGGTCTGTGTTTCAATTGACGAAGCAAACAAGCATAGATTGAGGCCATAACCATAGGCGTGATTGCTTGCCTGAATGCTCGGTTTGTTCATTGTTGCAGGAAACACATTGTGACCAAAAAGATTCTTTTACATCCACAAAACGAGCCTATCGGGGTGTTGTCAGGATTGACAACTATTTCAACTCTCTCTGTGTATCATCACAGTCAAAATAAAAGGTGGTAAGGCCTTTTACATCTATTAATAATATGATATTCATGCTGTACGGGACGCTGCCTGGGACATTGTTAAATGGATTCGGATTGTCCAGCACTTATTTCACCCTCTCAGCTAAGCAAGCTATTAGTCAGAGGCGAGAATAGGTCAATACATTTGAAGCAGGCTAAGCCGTGGTTTCCTCACGATGTCGGTGATTTCCTTCACCGTTAAAGCACGTGTTAAATGTGCATTTTTACACATTTTTCAAGAAAGAAAAGTCAAGGTTAAGTTAAGGTGGTGCACGGCGGTTTTGAACCCACCACCTTCGGATTCAAAGTTCGGGCCAACACGGCTATACATTTTTGAGAAATAACATTCATGTAATCGACAAGTAACACATTGGGCGTCATAATCGCATAAGCGACAAAGATAAAGATTTATTTACTTAACACACACGCACATACAGAAAGGCAAAAAGAAAACGCACAGAACAGGTATAAAATACACAACATTACAAAACATTGGTCTTTTCCAAGCGCGCGGCTAAGTAGGTTCAGCCTCAGCCAAATGTCGCTACCGCACCGAGGGCGATACCGACGCTGATTTTCAGTCTGAACCTCAAAACATTAACGAAAACGAACCAGCAATGCCCTTCTTTATGATAAAAAAAATAACACATTAAACCACAATAATAATACTAAGCACTTAAATAAATGCCTGTGGCATGTCACACAACACGTCAAGTGCAGGACATATTAATAAACAAAAGTTAAGGATGTTCTGATTCATGTATGCAAACAATGTGTTGAATATAATTTTTTTTTTAATTCAAAATGAAAGGGCTTTGTCGCACATGCGATTATGCCGCCCCGATAAGATTAACAAAAATAAAACAAAATCGACTTTTCTAGTCTAAATAAAAAAGAATACACAATTAAAAATATAGCATTTGATTGTTTGGGTTGTACCGTTATAATTAAAGTAAATAAAGAAATAAAAGAATCAACTTACATAACTAGTATAGCTAGTTTTTACAGCGTTCTAGCTGCCTCCGAGAGGGGGTCAGCTAGGACGCTGTTGCAGTAACCTATCTCTTTAAAACTAAATGACCTAATTCTGTTTCTGAACGATTCGTTACGAACACACTCCATTAAGATGTGATAAACATCGTCAGTAGAATTGCAAAGTAAGCAATATGGTGTTGATAATTGTTTCTCACCAACATTTCTAATATCAATATTCATATAATCCATCGGCACCGCAGATATACAAAGGCGCACGATGTCTCGTCACACTAATTACCAACTTAATTATCTCTAAGCTTCAATAATCAGATTCAATAAGAATTAGTGAGGATTAGTCGGGAACTTTTGCAATTAGCTGAAAGAGGCTCCACAAGATTAGTTAAAACAAAGAGGGTTGATTTAAGCGTGCCAATAGAGAGTGGACGAGACCACCTTTGGCTTGTAGTCATTACTAATATCTCGAATATTATCATAGCTTAGTGGGCCAAAAACTAACTCGTACGGTAGACAAACAACAAAACTATTGTTTTTAGGGTCCGCACCTCAAAAGGGAAAAAACGGAACACTTATAGGATCACTTTGTTGTCCGTCTGTCTATCAGTCGGTCTGTCAAGACTCTTTATCTCAAGAACGTGTAAAAGTATCGAGTTGAAATCAAAACCATATACTCAAATCTACAGCCTTTTTAAGTTGTGAAAAAATCAATATTCTAAGTTTACTTAAAGAAAGATACGGCCGTTTATGCCGCAAAAAACGCACGTATCTCAAAGGAATCAATATTCCCGTAGACCAGAACTACAAAATTTGGCAAGGTATATCGTCTTATACTGTAGATACAGGGGAAAATCCAAAAACAATACAAGTGCAATGAAATCTTAAAATAAAAATCGTCCTTAAAAAAATAACGAAATCAACCCTACGCGTGGTCATAAATTGGATGGGTGACCGAATCTTTTAGTGCATTTTTTAAACTTTTACTAATATTTATTATGTTCCTACATACCTACCGTCGAGCCGTGTTGGCCGAGTGGCATGTACCCCCGACTTTCAATCCGGAGGTCGTGGGTTCGAAACCGGCCGTGCACCAATGGAATTGGAATTCCTCAAGGAATTGGGTCAATTGCATACAAACAATCTTCTCCAGGAACTTGGATAAGCATGAAAGAAGACTTATAGGTCTAATGTTATTAAAAGATGATGGTTGACCGATCTTGGGTTTTACAATAGCCACTTTCCAAAAGTCACGAAAAATACCTTCTATTATAGATGCATTCATTATGTTAGTTATGGTAGTCAGGGACTCGGGTAGTGTTAGGAGCAGCATGTCTATGGAGACACCGTCTACACCCAGAGCATTAGATTTGAAGCTTTGTATAACTTTAAGAACTGTGTCTTCATTGACAGGCTTTAAGGTAAAGGAGTAGGAATGATGTCTTCTAAATTCAAAATATGTGAGACGAGAGTTCTCAGCCTTGTCCTTACCAGGTATGTATGTACATTCAGAAAATGGGAGTTGATAATATTGGGATCATTGTTATGTGGGGGTAAATATGTGAGACGAGAGTTCTCAGCCTTGTCCTTACCAGGTATGTATGTATGTACATTCAGAAAATGGGAGTTGATAACATTGGGGTCATTGTTTTGTGGAAGTAGTTCAGATGACTGATTTTTTTTGGGAATTATACTATAATTCCCAATAAAAAAACAGTCTAAATACATCATCTGTGATAATTTCAATTGTCTAGCTAACACGGTTTATTAAATACAGCCTGGTGACAGACATACAGACAGACAGACGGACAGCGGAGTCTTAGTAATAGGATCCCGTTTTTACCCTTTGGTTACGGAACATTAAAAATATAATTTATTTATTTTCATAAGGCAAGTCGGGGTACTATTCGGCCTACAAGGTACAATACAGCTTATCGGTACTAAGGGACTGTGTACATATTACAGATGATGTGGGTGGAGGCTGAAACGCGTGACAAGTGTTTACCCTCTATTTGCAAGCTACTGATGACACCTGTCATCAGCTAGCTTAGGCACTGGCTAATCTAATTAAACACCTTTAGTTGATGACGCTGCCTGACAACATTGAAAATGAAAAATGAAAAAATATTTATTGACACAACAGACATGACATAAAAACTATTACATTATTTTTAGTACTATGACTTAAATAATAATGTAGAACAACATTGGTACCCAAACTAGGATTCCCTGTGTTATGGCGTACCAATGCCCTCCACCATACAATGCTTATAGTAAACTCTTATGATAAACAATATTTAAAACTAAATAATTTGGATACAAAATATAGAAGTCTTAGTGTATAAAATAAAACGTAAAATGAATATAATGTATTTAAAAATTTAAGTTTGTTTGATTTTAACAATAAGAAAAATAAACATTATAACATAACATAACATTAATGTTAGAATTCAAACATGGGTGTTTTATTGTGACGTTCTTATTTCATCGTAATCGTCATCATGTCAGCCGCGAAAAACGGCCACTACTGAACACAGGCCTCCCTCATGGATCTCCATGAGGGGTGATTGCCATACTCACCACGCTTGGCAGGCGTGTTGGCGAGCGCAGTATGGGATGTTGATACACGGAAAGACGCTGCTGGCCATTTTTCGGAGGTATCCCTTAAAAGGCTCTTAATGCATCCACGGGCATGAGAGTGTGATTTCGGCCAAATATTGGGTATTATCTTTTGAAAAGTTCAAGTGAAAATGAACTAGAAAACCCACCGGCTTCGTCTATAATGAAACACGAAGACTATAATATTAAAGCACCTAATTAGCATACGTTGACTGGACAGGTACTGAAGCAGGATATGCATATTATAAATAATGTGGAGTCTCTAGTGAAGGCTGAAGCGCGTGTCAAGTGAATCACACCTGTCATCAACTAGCTTAAGCACTGGTGTTGAGTAATCACTTTAACACCCTGAGTTGATGACGAAGATAACAGGAAGTTAGGATGGAAACAATCGGTGAAATACGTGCCTATTTTGAAAGTAAGTACCAACATACGTGCCTACCTATGTATTTAGGAAATTCCGGTTTATGTTTCGTGTCGTTTGTCTGCGTACCGGTGAAATTACACATACATTACCGTTAGTAAACTCCGCCTCTCATACATAATACCATAATAGCTGTATAACTTTATATCTAAAATCTGTCGGTAACAAGGCTGGGTAAATGACTCTTCTCTTGCGCGTATCCGGCTGAGAAGCAGAAGGTTGCAAGTTCGATAGTCGCCGCACAAAATGTTTTTTTTATACGAATAAATGACGAAACACGCCGAAGACCTACCTGAAGTTTAGCGGTAACTTCCATCTGAAACAACTGAAATACCGCGGTGATCACGTTCACGAAGCACGTGACCAACGCTGCATAGCGACCATCACCTTAGACATAGAGTTACCATTTAAATTGCAACACAGCAATGCAGACATTACTGCTTGGCGGCAGAAATAGGTATGGTGATAGTACTTCCTCGGAATAACTCTTCACAAAAAGTTCTACTACTGTTAAATTGTTAATATTTGTTACGATTCGAGCATAAAATAATTATAAAATATTGAAATGAGTGGTGTATCAGTCACTTTGTTAACACTTCACGCACATATATACTTACATTCTTATATTTTAGATAACTGTTTAATTCCTTAAAATCATATAATTCAGAACTATTATTTTTGTCTGTTATTGTGTACTATAAGCTGGAGGAGGGCGTTGGTCTCTGCGACACAGTTTTTTAACTTTTGCGGATATCAACGTTTTTCATTATTTTTCTGTATTCTTACGTGTTATTGATCCAATAAATGATTTTTATTATTATTATTATTTGTTTTAATAATTGGGTGCAAGACATAGTATACAGGGTGATGGGGCTGAAATGGAGATGGGCAGGACACCTACAAAGATTAAAGACAGATTCACAAATTGGATATTCCGAAACAAAACATAAAAAGAGGACGACAATATAAGAGATGGGAAGCAGATTATAAATGTGGCTGGAAAGCACTGGGCGAGAAAAGCAAGAGAAAGAAAAAATTGGCATATCTAAGAGCAGGCTTAAAAATAACTTTTAGTGTATTTTTTTATTGTACCAAATTGTTTATTTAAAAAAATGTAATTTATTTTAATGTGTTTTGGAAAAATAAAGCTCTTTTTATTTGATTTTTATTTAATTAGGTACAAACTTTGCCTGATACTTAAGTACGTCGTGAAAAATTTAATAAGATAATAATTAAGTTAATTAAAGTATATCCACATACACAGCTTTCTCCACCTGTTGGTGATTCTGTTATTATTAAACAAATGCCAACAGCGCCGTATATCTAATCTTCTTAACTGGATCAATAATAATTAGGTTGGATTAGCCGGGAACTTTTGCAATTAACTGAAAGAGGCTCCGCAAGATTAGTTAAAACAAAGAGGGTTGTTTGAGGGTGTAAACTGTTAGCTGTGCAGGTAACCCTTGTTTGTCTAATAGTTGGACGGGAGAGACGAGGACTATTTCATTCTATATAAAACTTTTTATTTTTTACAAAGATACATAAAAAAACAAAGTAATACATAAAAAAAACAAAGTATAACATAAAAATCAGCAAATTGTAAGTGAGACTCGCGCACGAAGAATTCCGTACCATTATTTGCCAAAAAAACTTGTTTTTTCAAGCGTCTACCTGTTGCCGTTAATAATATCGGGCAAAAAACGTTAAAAAATAATGTTTGTTGTATAGATAGATAGATGGATAGATAAAGCATTTATTTGTTTCACCAACACATACATACAACATTAATACAACAATATTAACACACAAAAAAAAAAAAAATTGGGATTTGTTTTAAGGGTTACCAAAACATTCACCAATGTAGCTTGTATAAAGGTAATCTATTACGCCTACGTGCGTAGTGTCCTTGAATATTGCAGCTCCATATGGAATCCCCAATATGTTACATATAGTCACGCAATTGAGTCTATTCAGAGGAAATTCATAAAACATCTTAACTACCGTAAAAACATAGTAAATGATGATTATATTGCATCATGCAAAGAACATGAATTGTTAACCCTCAGCAAAAGAAGGACGTTGCATGATATGATATTGTTGCATGACGTATGTTCTGGAGTATTAGATTGCCCCAGATTATTAAATAAAACACTGTCCTTACGAGCGTCAAACAGACGAACCAGGAACACGCAGTTGTTTAATGTGCCTACCCATCTTACTAACTACTCGGCCAATAACGTAACCAGCAGGTTACGTCGGACGTACAATAAAATGTATAATGATTTAGATCTGTTTTATCTATCAAAATTCACATTCAAAGCTAAAGTCATCGCTCTCCTAAGAGAAGGCTAATAATGTTTATTTTTATTTATTTCTGCCTGCTGCTTTGTAGCGTTTTTTAATTGTGTTTGTGTAACCCTTATTATTATTATTTCAAATGGTAAACATTTACATACAAACAGTAAAATTACAGACTGATATTTTTGTTATAGATTTCGTATAAACTGGTTTGTACCTAAGTAGGAAAAAATAATAATAATAATAATAATAATAATAGCTGTCATTGTGTCATTTTATGCAGAAAGACTAAACAAGGATTTACTTTTTATTTTTACACTGCCGCCATGTAAACCATCCCTTACAGCTTGTTGTTGTCGATCGAGATATGCCTATACTTAGTACTTAGAAAATTGTGCTAAGAAGTTGTAGGTCAATGGTTTATACACATTCATGCATCTCACAGCCACACTACACACTTACACTACACATTTACTTACACTATGCGATTTTTGTTCGTAGTTTAGTTTACATGTACCTATGTTATCTTGTTAATATTTTTAGTTTGTTTGTAACATCATTGCTTACCTACCTACCCTAATTTAGTAAGTGCTATTAATATAATGTAGACTCGATTTGGTTTATGAATAGTACATATTATGCAGTGTAATAAAAAACAATAATGTAACTGTGAGTTTTAGATAATAAATAAAATAAAATAAAATAAAAACAAAAAACAAGATAAGAAAAACACTGACAATTCACTAAAAAATAAATAAGTAGGTAAGTGTATTATATTATCTGTGGTCTAAAAAAAAAACTAATTTTCAATAATAGTAGGTATTACTTAATATGAACGTGGCTACTACAAACGCAGTTGTGGTAGTTTGTATGTGCTGCAGTGTGACAAAATGGTCATAGCGCAAATAACTTTGCTCAAAGAGCAAACACTGATTTTCAGCCACAACCATACGAGGTGATAAAGTGAGCAACATAGCCAACCATAGATAAATAAATAGCATAAAATTATGAACCAAGTAGTCCTTGCATATAAAAATATGTGGGTGCAGTGTGCTCATGAAGTTAAACGTGAAGTTTGACTGATTATATCAGACCCATTTCCGGTGGGTATTCGATTAAACTCAATTATGACCTACGCGGTCGGCAACAGTCACAAACTACAGACGGCAGACGAAGTGTTTAGGGATACCCTCTTTTTGTTTTTGTAGCAAGAAAGATTTGAAATGTTTTTTAAACCTGTAATTTGTGTTGAGATTGCGTATTGGAGGTGGAATATTATTCCAACACTGCGCTGCCGCATATCGAAAGCTTCCGGTAAACGCCGCAGTCTTGTGACTGTAATAGAGGAGTGCAGACCTTTGGAGCGTAAACCCCTACGAGAGCTATCAATTGCAATACGTAGTTTGGTATGCAAATATTCTGGTTTGTATAATTTGATAACGTCAAAAATTAGGCCTCCAAGGTGCAGTTCTCTTCGGGAATCCATATTAAGGATGGACATGTTATTTATATACGGAGTGATGTGACTGCGAGGTGGAACATTAAAACAGAAGCGGCAGCACGCGTTCTGAATTCGCTGTACTACTTGCTGAGTCCTACCTTGCATTCGTGGTTCATAAACCGTGTTTCCGTAGTTTAACATAGACATAACCCGAGCTTCACAAATGACAACACGTGAAGCTTCCGATAGCTCTCCCCGAATTTTGTAAAGCACCTTTAGTCGATAAAAACAATTTTTCACTAAACTAAGGATGAGACTTTCAAATCTAAGCTGGCAGTCGAAGATAATTCCCAGGTTCCTTGCCTGATCTACCCTATCTATTTGAATGACACCGATCCTCACATTTTATTTATTTATTTATATACTTCGATTTAGTGGAATTAATCACCAGGGACCAATCAGCAATTGCATTTAAGTCTTCATTTAGTCGTAGAACAGCTAATGGTAAATGGCAAATCTGACACGTACACCTGTACATCGTCTGCATAAAAGTGATATGAACAATGCGTAATGACCGTGCTATAAATAATAAATAAAAGAGAACCAAGTATAGAGCCCTGGGGCACACTACGTTGTATATGCCTTGGCTGCGAATATAAAGTTAACGTTGTCTTTGACCAATTTTACTGACTAGGAGCGATTATTTCAGTAGCTCTCAAACCACATCACTGATTTCTGACTCAAACGACGTAAGATAATTTTGCAAGAAGAAGAGGGATGTTAAGACAGTCAAAAGCACGTGAGTAGTCAAGTAAAGTTAAAACTGTACTATTGCCCTTATCTTTTATTGTCCGTTACATCTAAAAGAGCCGTCATCGTACCACGACTCTTGCGAAACCCAGACTGTAAAGACGGTATTTTATCTTAGAAGTTTCAACATAATAGGTTAACTGCTTGCTGATAGCTTTTTCAAGTACCTTAGAGAGAAACAGTAAAATGCTTATTGGCCGAAGATCTTTATATTCGACAGGATTATAAATTTTAGTTTGTTAAACTTTCGCGATTTGTTAACATATTTTTAGTTTTAAAATTACAGGATTTTATCGCGTACCTTTTTTATTAGCGTTCTTGGTCGCGGGAGGACTGAGGTCAGTCCTCCCGCGACCAACGTCTTAGAACGTCTTGGTTCTGGATGTCATCTATTTCTACTCTCGATGGTTGAATTAGAACAACTTTCTAACTTCCGATTGATCTGAAATTTTGCACCCAGCTTTATTAAATGTTATATTCAATAATAGTGTGATGTTAAGCTTCTCTGTCAAACAACGCATTTTATATTTGTTGAAATTCGCCAAATGCACTGTTTTTTTAATTACTTCCATTTTCGTCAAAAAGTTTAAAAGTGGAACTCGGTGCATACAACATAAGTTATTAGGAGAAATGTAAGGTCGGATTAGCAATCCTTCTTGGAGAAGCCTAAACCGAAGAAGCCTAAGATATTATACACAAAACACAATAAGGCTATTCTTATTGTGTTTTGTGTATAATATCGTCTTAAAATGTCTTAAATGTAAAATATTTTGATAAAATAAAGATAGATAAAAAATGGTTTATTTTGTCACAGAAATAACATTATAATTATATTTTTAAAACTAATTAAGTTTAGGTAGAATAATACCGTGACTAAAAAGGCCACTACTCAGCATTTGCTGTGGTACGACCTGCTCTGCCGAGCAGGTCGTACCAGACCGTGGCAGACGGGTTGGCGAGCGCAGTACGGGATGTTGATATACGCAAAGACGCTGCTGCCCATCTTCCGGAGGTGTCCCTTAGCAGGCTCTTACTGCATCCACGGGTAGGAGAGGAGGGGTAACATTCTACTGCCTTTACCTTTTGGCAACACACACCATTAATTGGCAATACGTAGCCATGCACGTGATCAAGCACGTGATCATGCTGCGGTGACCAGCTAAGCGATAATAGGCTTCCGCGCCATGTTTGTTCACTTTTAATGAAAATACAACAGTGGCGCCCGCTATTGTTTGCGTAGGATTGCCGTGACGGTGGCGCCACCGATTTATCTCGTCTAAGGGATAAACACATTTTGTGCAAAAAATTTATAAAAGCAAAAATGTTTATCGCGGGTTTGCGTATTTTTCAAAGTGTATCATCATCATCATTTCAGCCGTAAAACGTCCACTACTGAACTAAGGCCTGGATCATATATCCATGAGGGGTATTTGCCATACTCACCACGCTTCGCAGGCAGGTTGGCGAGCGCAGTACGGGATGTTGATACACGGCAAGACGCTGCTGCCCATCTTCCGGAGGTTTCAAAGTATGCTATGTATATATGTATTTATAAAAACAAACATTTAAGTATTTTATCAATCATCTGGTACCCATAACAAGCTCTGCTTACTTTAGAACTAGATGGAGTTGTTCTTTCTTTCTTTCTATAAGCTTTTATTAGGTTTATCTAGACACTAGATTCTCGTATAAAACATTTGACACAAGTAGAAAGGAACACTTGCAATCATAATTAAGTTATCTATCATCATCATCATCATTTCAGCCGTAAGACTTCCACTACTGAACACAGGCCTCCCTCATGGATCTCCATGAGGGGTAGTTGCCATTCTCACCACGCTTCGCAGGCAGGTTGGCGAGCGCAGTACGGGATGTTGATACACGGCAAGACGCTGCTGCCCATCTTCCGGAGGTATCCCTTAGCATGCTCTTACTGCATCCATGGGCATGAGATGAGGGGTATCATTATACTGCCGGCACTCCACGGCGTGTAAGTTAATAAATAAAAAATAACGATTAAGAGGCTCGCGCTGTTTCAGGTTGAAGTGTTATAATGATACATCCGAACATAGTGTAGCGCCGTGTCACCGGTCCTTTCTGGATCTTTCGCTGATTTACGCAAACTAGTAATCAGCGAAAGATCCAGAAAGGACCGAAATAGAAAAAGTTCAAAGGTCACTTCTATCCTATTTGGTTGAAGTTTCTAGAAAATCCGGTTTTCAAAACAATAGCGCGATTGTTAATAATGCTGGTTCTACCAAAGGTCCCCGGACGAGTCTGATACAGGAGTCAACGGCAGCAGGAGACAAACCAAAGGAGGTTTCGAGAGTCACCACCTCCAGCGCGCAGATGACGGAGACGGCCACTGGTCCATCCGAAGTTTCTGCAGCTCCTGCTCATCGGAAAATGCCACCTCAATAGCAATGATGCAGAAGCAGGCCCGCCGTCAAGAGGAGAAGCTGCTTCGTCATCAGGATGAAATGGTTCGCTATCAGGACGAGCAGGCTCGCCGCCATTACGAGCAGACACGTTGTCAGGAGGAGCAGGCTCGCCGTCATGACGAGGAGCTGGTATATATCCAGTATTTTTAATTTAATAACAAAAACGAAAGAAAATACTTCCGAAAGACGGGCAGCAGCGTCCTTCCATATATCAACATCCCATACTGCGCTCGCCAACCCGCCTGCCAAGCGTGGTGAGTATGGCAACTACCCCTCATGGAGACCCATGAGGGAGGCCTTAGTTCATTAGTGGACGTTTTATGGCTGAAATGATGATGATGAACAAAAACGAAAGGAGTAAATACTCGTACACTATGGACGGTTTATCTTTTCATGCGATTTCTTCTATACACACTTGGAAGGAGAGTATGTAACATGAAACAAAGCGAAATTTGTTATATGTGAAAGAGGAGAACACGTTATCCGCAGACTGATTACGCTGCTTTCAGTTAAGGGTATAGCCGTGTTTGGATGGTGAAACTGCCTTTGACGAGAAAATGGTCTTCCTTTTGCTCGGATAATTATCTTTATATACGTTGTAATTTAGGTACTGAATTAAATAAAAGTTGTAATTTACTGCGCTCACCAACCCGCCTGCCAAGCGTGGTGAGTATGACAAATACCTCTCATGGATATCCATGAGGGAGACCTTAGTTCAGTAGTGGACGTTTTACGGCTGAAATGATGAATGATGATGTTGTAATTTTACCAAATGTCAGCCCTGAAATTGTCGTGATTTTTGAGATAATTAAAAAAAGGAAAATCGTTTTTATTTGTTATCTACTAAATGTATACTTACTAGAATATTATAATAGATGTAACAAATTCGCTTTTTTCAACCTGTTGGTCCAAGTGATATTTTTTGAAAAATATATATGTATGTACATATGTGGTTAAGTATTAAATGGTTTATAAAATGTCTAATATTAGTAGCAGTCGCAAAATAAAAGTAAAAAAAAATAGTAAAAATTCTTTTTTTTACTTAAATATAAAATTTCATTGTATTTTTTTTTATAAAAAGTCCTACATTATCTATATAATATATTATTATTATTTATTAAGAGCCTGTACTGTCACACTGCAGGGCAAAGGCCTATTTTCCTTCCTATATAATATATACAAAATTAAAAAAAAATCGGGCCACTACTATAATAGATAATAAATAGAAACTATTTTCCTTTTTTTTGATTTAGGGGCTGATATTTAGTAAAATTACAACGTATATAAAGATAATTATCCGAGCAAAAAAAAAACCATTTTCTCGTTCGCCATCCAAACTCTGCTATACCCTTTAGATTCAGATTTAGATTTGCATCACTATGTTCTCAAGTTTCTCTTGTTATTTATGTTTAGTTTTAAGGTGTGCAATAAAGTATTTTCTATCTATCTATCTATCTATTGCATACATATACATTATTACATAGTTTTAATGTGGTAAATAGCATAGTAAGCACATGTACCCTAACTAGTTATTAAAAAGTTTTCGACTAATCGAGTAACTACAAAACTTAACATTGAAATATCCAAGCGTATGCCGATTACCAATTTTGGCATTAAAACACAACAAATTTTCGTGTACATAATAAAACTTTTTCTTAGAAGAGAAATAGCGTTGTCAGTAAATCTTTTTTTGTTTATACATTGAGTGATGAAACTTGAAATCTTCTTGAAATATGTTGTGACAGCAGTTGATTTACAAAAATGTATAACGTAGCTCAGTAAAGAAAATTTCCGTGTGAAACCTGTTAATTTTGTAATCTACATTCAAAATGGAGAATCTAGTATCTTCAATTAAAAAGAGACTTTCCGTGGATAACCTTGTTGAAATGATGAAAGATGGTTAGTAAGCAGTTTTAGAAATTAAGTAGTTGTAAACCGATCACTATTAAAGATTTATCGTCATCTTCATCTCAGCCGTAGGACTGGTCTACGTCCACTGCTGAAGATGTGTCTCCTTCATGGATGTCCAAGATCATAAGGGGATTGTTGCCATACTTGCCATGCTTGGTAGCGCAGTACGGGTTGTTGATACACGGAAATTCTGCTGCCCATCTGCCTGGAGATTTTTTCCTGACGTCTTCCTGATTGTCTCTCCAAGTGGATTCACCTGGGGAGACAACAGACTGTCTCCATTCAATAACTTTTCCGATGTTATATTTGCAGCAAAAGTTATCGACAACGATAAAGTCACAGAAGATGATGTTAGAAAGTCTTTGGAAATGATCGACACAAACGAATTGATCGACGTTAAGGAACTTGCTACGAAACTTAGCACTATTACATCAACAACTGAAACGCCTTCCGATAGTTCATCTAGTCAAAGCACACCCACAAAGCAACCAGACCTCGAAGCTGTCGAATCTTCGGATGTGAATAAGAGTGCAATAGAAAAACCGATTCAACCGGATGATTATTTTCGAGGTTTTCTAAACTGAAATACTTATAGCCACAAAATGAATAAAATATAACTAATTACTTGATTGAAGGTATTAAATTTATTTACAAGTACTTTAGTTATTTAGGTCAAATGCTTTTACAGCTAACGCGAGTTTTCTTTGAGTTGGGGCGCCTTTTGATTCAAGCTTTCAACAAGAGATGTACGTGGTAGAGAGCGGTAAAATAGGGTGGATCAAAGCTATGAGTTTTAAGTTTATCATTAACTAATTGCAGACACAGAACTTAATCTTCTAATTAAATGTAAAGTTACGCTTATGTTACTCAGGAATAATGTAGCATTCTAATGGTGAAAGAATTTGAAAATCGGTTTAGTAGTTTTTGAGTTTATTCGTTACAAACATATAAAATCTTTCCTGTTGATAATATTAGTATTCAAAACGACTTCTGAATAATAAACAATCCAATGATGTTTCTAAAAATTTACAATTAGGCGTATTGTATGTGCCCATTTTTCGAGTTCTTAGCTTGTAATTTTTTTAGACACCCGTAATACGGCCAAGTTTATTTATAAATTCATTACGCTGCGCTGTCACACTGAGAGGACCCATAATTTTTCTTTAGTATTGAGGAACATGGTTTTTAAACTTTATTTCAGGTATTTACTTAGTTTGATCTTGCTGACGTTTCGTAGACCTTCATTCTTTGATGTCTTGATAAAACATACATGTAGCAGAGTTTACACTGTAACAGTGTGACGGTTAGTCTGTCGCGGTAATTTTATTGGTAACCATACCTTGTAAGCGGTCTGCTGTAATACTATAACAGTGGGATCCAATCTGTTGTTTAGATATATACATTTAGGATTTTCGATTTTTCAGTCCGCAGTTAATTCAGATAGCAATTTATTAAATAGATAGCTTCGTTCTTAACTTTTCGAGAGCAGTAGAATGTTACCTTTCCTCTCTTGCCGCAGTTAGTTTGTCAAAAATACCTACGGAAGATCGGCAGTACCGCCTTTCCGTGTATCAACATCCTGTACTGCGCTCGCCAACCCGCTTGCCAAGCGTGATGAGTATGGCAACAACCCCTTTATTTTTACCGAATTTGTTTTATAAAGCCAGGTGCGCCTTGGGCGACGGCTGGGTAGGTTCGGTTAGGTAAAAACAAAAAAAAAAGGGGTTAGGTTAATCTGCCCAATTCACGATCTGTCGTGTAGCGAATCTGCCGAATTACGAATCTGTCTAATCTAGAATCTGTCCTGATCAGAGATTTGCGTAGAGAAAATGGCCGCCAATATGGTCAGCCAAATAACATAAGAATTTATAAATTAACTTGACACTGGCGGAACTGTGTAAAACCAAACACAAAAAGCCATAAAATAAGAAGGCAAGACAACAATCTGTCCAACACCGAACAAAAAGGATGCTCAGTAGTGAATATCTGTCAAAATTGATTATTATCGTTATGTTACGTTTCCGATAACTTGAGCAATGAGAAACCGGTCCTCATTTAATGTGGTATTTAATGTCTAGTACTCACATTCCCATGTGGTCCCTCTCCGAGAAAGGTGATAGGCTTCATGCGCCCCCGCGGAAAGTCGAGCAGGGGCGCAACCCCGTTTGGGGGCTCGGCTTCGGGAAGTTTGATGGACGTGAAGAGTCCTGGTGCGGGGTGCTCGCGGCGTATCGGTCTCTCTTCCGGGTATGACTGAAAACACAGGCTTATGAAATGTCTAAAGGACTAATGGTTTCGTGCGATTAACGTTCGATGTGACAAGTCAGTAAATTTCCTTATTAAGGACGCATTTACGAAACGCGTCAAAATATTAGGAAAATAGGACTAGTTCCGGTTCATTTTCTGGTTTATCCGTCGAAGTTTGACATATTTTAAGGTTTTCTGGTTCATTTGGTATGCTTAAAATATGTCATATTTTAAGCATACCAAATGAACCAGAAAACCAGTGTCTATAGAATATGGGTTTCTTTCTATGGCTAATATGGCCAATATTAGTGTAGAGATGGAAATCGGTCGCGGTAATATGATTTGTTAGATGAGTTACCCAAATGCAGTTACTCCTTGCAGCTAATTATTTCTTCAGTATCTCTATTTGAATTATTTTCCGGAACCCTAATTTTATTTTAGAATGTTTGTAATATAAGTACTCCTTAGAACAGCTATCTGCCAAAGAAAGTCCCTTCAAAATCGGTCAAGCGGTTTCAGAAATAAGCTCTAACAAACAGACAGACATAAATATTAGAAATTGTTTTATAGTTACATTATGTATTGTATTTTTTTATACTACTAAATGACGAGACAAGCCGAAGGCCCACCTGATGTCAAGCGGTAACATATACATATTAGAACTGCATATCCCGGTGATCACTTAGGATGTGACGCAGCATTGCATTGCGCCCGTCACCCTGAATTACGGGCATACGAGACCTTACAAGTTGTGAGATCTCATGTGCCCGTAATTTCACCCCCCTTACCCTTCAAACCGGATATTTTCATATACGAGTATTGTTATTTACATATGTATAAAGTAAAAACTAGTTATTTTGGCATAACAAACAGACACTTCTATTCTGTTAACTATAGATGGTGACAAGGAGCCTCCCATTGCAAATAGGCATCACAGCCTCAATGGAAAATTAGTTTACTTCCACTGCATCACTCAAAGCGAACTTTAGACTCGCAGTTGAGTAATGAACTGCTATAAATATTAAACGTTTGACTTCGCAATTTGTGACCTCAATTTGTTATTCTGTAAATCACCAGTCTAAGACGACTGATAGATTGTGCTTTGTTGGTATCTCAATGGTTTATCAAAATATAATGTTTGCGAGTCGATTCATTCTAGAGTATAAATAAGTTCGAGTTATTTAATTTTTCTTGTAATTTTTGCAGCTCTTGCGAGCGTGGTGGGTTGACGAGCGCAGTACGGGATGTTGATACACGGAAAGACGCGTCAAGCGTGGCGAGTGTGGCAACAACACCCTCATAATCTCGGAGATCCACGAGGGAGGCGTTGCTCAGGCGTACCTTCGCCCGCTGCGCCATAGAAGTCGTACAAGAAAAGTCTTAAGATTTTTTAGAGACCTAGAATGAATTAGTCAAACAAGTATTTAAGCCACGCATACCGTTAGGCGAGTGTTAAGATAGAATAAGGCTCGTCATGATTAGGCTTTGTTGGAAATTTCTATAAGGTTAGCAAAAAAAACTTGTTTATATTCCTAGTAATGAGCTTCTTAATATACACCGAGCCTCTGTAACATTCTTTTAACTAGGCGAAGTCGATCGCCAACCCGCCTGCCAAGCGTGGTATGCCAATAGCCCCTTATTATCAGTACCACTTTTTTTAATGACTGGCTAATGAATAGGCAAGCGTTTGACCACCATCACTTGTAGATTCAAGAGGGAAGCCTATTGCCCAGCAGTGTCCTACAGCAGCTGTGATGATGATGATGACAAGATGAAGTTGAGTAGCTTCTCAATTTAAATGGCCGACGTATAATAATACGCTTTTTTTCATCATCATCATCATTTCAGCCGTAGGACGTCCACTGCTGGACATAGGCCTCCCTCATGGATATCCAGTTAATGCGGTTGGAAGCGATCTGCATCCACCGTCGACCTGCGGTCTTCACCAGGTCATCATCCCATCTTGTTGGTGGACGTCCTACGCTGCGCTTGCCGGTCCGTGGCCTCCACTCGAGAACTTTTCGGCCCCATCGGCCATCTGTTCTGCGAGCTACATGGCCTGCCCATTGCCACTTCAACGTGCTAATCCGCTTGGCTATGTCGGTGACCCGAGTTCTTCTACGTATCTCCTCATTTCTGATTCGATCGCGTAAAGAAACCCCGAGCATAGCCCTCTCCATAGCTCGTTGAGCGACTCTGAGCTTATTCATGGGGCCAATCGTTAATGACCACGTCTCGGTTCCATATGTCATCACTGGTAACAAACACTGATTGTAGACTTTCGTCTTAAGGCACTGAGGAATTTTGGACGAAAAGACGTTGCGTAGTTTCCCAAACGCTGCCCATCCGAGTTGGATTCGTCGATTGACCTCTTTTTCGAAGTTGGACCTACCTAATTGGACTGTTTGTCCAAGGTATACATACGCGTCGACAACTTCGAGAGCCGAGTTCTCAACCATAACTGGGGCAGGCGCAACATGGACGCTTTTTTTGCTTTATAAAAATTTCCAACAAAGCTTAATAATGACGAGCCTATTCTTGCAGTGCACGACCGACATCGAACCACGACGAACGCGAAGGCAAATCACGAATTTACATTCGTTTTCTGATTCGTTTGGATCGTTCCAAACGAATCAGAATTCCGTTCGTGTTTCGATGTCGGTCGTGCAGATTGTAAACTATACATATTACAATCTGACAACCTACCTTGTAAGATATGACTATCTAGTGAGGCCTTTGCATCTATTATAGATGATTTATACAACTTCAGCCACAGTTAATCATGCAGTCCGGGACGCTGCACTGGGTCGTTGTTAGATGTATTAGGCTTGCCCAGCACCTACACCATCCTCTCAACTTAGTCAGCTATTAGTCAGAGGAAATAACAGGTCAATACGTATGAAGTTTACTAAGCAACTGGCTTCCTCACGATGTTTCCTTCACCGTTAAAGCTCGTGTTTTTCAAGAAAGAAAAAATACATTGGTGCACGGCCGGTATCGAACCCTTCGATACCTAATACCTTCGGATTGAAAGTCGGGGGTGCATGCCAACACGGTCAACACGGTTTTTTCATCGACGTCGAACCACGACGAACGCGAATGCAAATCACAAATTTAAATTCGCGTTCTGATTCGTTTGGATCGTACTCAAGCCCCTGAACTCCCTAAGTACTTATAATCATCATTCCAGCCGTAAAAAGTCCACTACTGAACAGGCCTCCCTCATGGATCTCCATAAGGGGTAATTGCCATACTCACCATGCTTGGCAGGCGGGTTGGCCAGCGCAGTACGGGATGCTGATACACGGAAAGACGCTGCTGCCCATCTTCCGGAGGTATCCCTTAGCAGGCTCTTACTGCATCTACGGGCGTGAGAGGAGGGGTAACATTCTACTGCCGGCACCCCACGGCAAGTACTTATAATACAATCTGACAATCTACCTTGTAAGATATGACTATATGGTCAGCATAATTGCACATTAGGTCATATTTTGCATACAAGTGTACCAAAGTTGGCTCGTTGCCCGACCTGCCCAAGCAGGGCTCAAATTAAAATCAATAATTCTTCATTTTCGCTCAGACTAAGCCATTGGAATATTCACAATTTACGTACCTGTGTTGATTATAGGTAGAAATCCAAATTAAATTCTTAAGTGGTCAAAATTTATACATTCTGTGCTCAATGGTTGTATGTAGTTTAGTGAGGCAATGAGATCCTAGAAACTGCATTTAGAAGGACTTGCAATAACAATAACCTTCCTTGGTAAAAATAACCATACCAAATAGAAAAAGCACATAGCTATTTTACTTTAACTTTACATCTATTAACTGAATCTATTAACTTTAACCTTTGGATTAAAACTCTCGGGTAGGTACATACTACTCGGCCAACAAGAAGGTACATACTCCAGCTATAAGCTCGCTAATATTTTATAGATATCAGGGTAATGTATACCAATACTAGATTAGCAAAATAAAGATACCAAGCTAGCTGTGTTTCACTTGGTTATTTATTCCTTCTAGACACTCAATCACAATTCATCCGGATACTGAACAACCAAACTAAAAGACGTAAGAAACGTATTGGCTATATTGTCAATGCCGAAGACACGCCGAAACATAATACCCAAGATTATCACCGCCGATCAGTAAATGAGTAGTTATAATAATACCGATTGCGGTCCCAATCCAACATATTTCGTATTATGAGCCAGTAAATAACCTGACTGCCTTAATTGCTATTCCCCTCCTTCTGAGACTACTGTAATTTATACGGTGCGATGAAATATAGGCGACGTGCAAGTGTGTACTGATACTGCAGTAATTGTTCCCCTTACTTAATTTAGCATGTGATAATGCGGACTAACGCCTTGGTGGCCCAAGGGGAATGACATGGTTTGGGACTGTATGATGAGAAGATTCAATTTATAATAGTTTTGTTTCTCCATGTACAAAAATTATGATTATAAGTAATTATTATAGTAAATGATTAGCAAGCTGAAGTGGCAGTGGGCTGACCATATCTGCCGAAGAACCGACAACCGTTGGGGTAAACGAGTTCTTGAGTGGAGACCGCGGCTTGGTAAGCGTAGTGTAGGACGACCACTAGCTAGATGGAGTGATCACTTGCGGTCGATCGCTGGTAGACGCTGGATGCGGCATGCTTAAGACAGGGTGAAATGGCGCAGATTTGGGGAGGCCTATGTCCAGCAGTGGACTAATATAGGCTGATGATGATGATGACGTACAAAAAGAAGTACATTCCCTTGGGGCCACCAAGGCGTTAGTCCGCATTATCACATGCTAAATTAAGGGTGTACTGATACACACACTTGTGACTGTGGTGATACGCTAACAAATAGGTCCTATAAATAAAATAAATAAATAAAAAAGCCTTTATTACTGTTCCTTAATGTTTACATAGGTTTTTATATATGCCTAAAACTTAAGTTATAATTTATATAATTATTATAAATAAAAACACATTATAAATCGGCAAACGGTTCGTCTTTGAAAACCACTTTGCCCTGTCCTTTGCTGTACGCGTCCATGTTGGCCCTGCCACTTTAACAATATCGTCCTCCCATCTCTTTATATAAAATATTTAATAGGTCCTATATAGTACATAGATAATTCATTTTGAAAGAAGGAAGAGAACAGACAAGAGCGAGTTGAAGAGAAGGAAATTGTTCAAGTGGTAGTTTCACCGATCACCAGGAATTCTTTATAATTATAATAGTGTATTATTTATAATAGTGTATTATTAATCAGTAAATAAAATGGCCTGTTTCGAATATTTTTTTAACTTTCTAGGTAATTAAACTGGGGATAGGTCTAATTTACGTCATCATTTTATCAAAAGCCTCTCTGGAGTGGAAGCCTATGTTTACTATACGTACAAATATATTAGTTCATAGCTGGACATAGGCGGAAAACCTATGTCCAACTTGAGTTTTATCTATCTTCGGCTTGTCCATCATCTGTCTGATGATAAATGTAAAAACATACTGAATAAGTATGTCCTGGGGAGACAAAGTACAAAAACAGTTTTTTTAAAGTAAGATCTGATATCTCCCCTGCCTAGGGGAGACAACAGGATTTTTTTCCTGATATCTCCCCGAGGGGATCCATCCCCATCCGCCGTGGGGTGCCGGCAGTAGAATGATACCCCTCCTCTCATGCCCATGGATGCAGTAAGAGCCTGCTAAGGGATACCTCCAGAATATGGGCAGCAGCGTCTATCCGTGTATCAACATTCCATACTGCGCTCACCAACCCGCCTGCCAAGCGTGGTGAGAATGGCAACTACCCCTCATGGAGATCCATGAGGGAGGCCTATGTTCATCAGTGGACGTTTTATGGCTGAAATGATGATGATGACTCCACCTAGCTAGTGGATGCTCTGAGCTGCGCTTGCCGAGTCGCGATTTCACCCGATAACGTGTTTTCTTCGCGGATTTAAAGTCATCATCATCATTTCAGCCGTAAAACGTCCACTACTGAACACTACCCCTCATGAATCTAGTAGGGTAGTTGCCATACTCACCACGCTTGGCAGGCGGGTATTTTAATAAATAATGCTGGACAATTCACACAGCATCATCTAGCCCCAAGCTAAGCAGAGCTTGTGTTATGGGGTACTAGATGACTTGATATACTTAATACATTATTATACTACAATAGATAGATATTTTTTATAACTTATGTTTAGAAAACATCCAGAAAACCCTGAACAAATATCTGCAGATCGTACAGATATTTGTTCCGAGGCGGGAATCGAACCCGCAATCTCTTGCGTCGCAGGCGGACCTTCGCGCTCTGCGCCACAGCGGTCGCCATAAAGGTTGGCAAGCACATTACTTGGTGTTGATACACGAAAAGACGCTGCTGCCCATCTTCTGGAGGTATCCCTTAGCAGGCTCTTACTGCATCCACGGGCTTGAGAGGAGCGGACTTAAAGTGAAATAAATTAAATATTAAATGTAAACAATTCCAGGATCTAGAAAGCTTAAAACATCCAGACATGTTCGTAATAACTAAAAACGTTACTGAATTACTGCAATTTTAAGGCTTAAAATATTTAAAACTCTTGTCGGCTCTAGCTTGTATAATTTCTGGGCTAAAATTGAATCCTTTCATCTCATAATCCCCTAAAACTGCGGTGAAACGCTTACAAAACACCAGGTCCTATATCATACTCATTTATCATTTCGCAAACGGTCGTATAATTCCTCTAATGAGTAGAATCCAAGCATACCTTGGGCATTGCCATTAATATTACAAACTAGAGACTCCCTTTAATGTAATGTAGCTGTGTTGTTGGCTCTTTGTTTAGAGTTTACTGGCCGGTTATTTACCTCATCGTGCCTCAATAGGTATTTGGATACATATGTTTTTCCTATTAAGCGATATTTTTGGCTGGTCTTGTTATAAACAATTCTTTTAATATTGGTGTCAATTCTGGTGGCACACTTCCTGAGTAAAGCTTAAAAAAATTGCGAAAGATGGACTTAAAATACAAAAAGCTATTCCGTTACTTCCATTCTAAAATTAAGCCGGACCAATTTAACACAATTTTACGTTGACAATAAGTTTAGAAAGGTCAAATCTACATCTATACTAATATTATAAAGAGGTAAAGTTTGTGAGCTTGTGAGGTTGTAGGGAGTAATCTCTGGACCTATTGAACCGATTTTCAAAATTATTTTACTAATAGAAAGCCACAGTATTTGTCGAGTTTGAGTCTCTAATAAATAGAATAAGTGCTTGTAACCTCATAGCATGCTACGCGATTGCGGTAGCACTGAGGCAGTGTCCATTTTTTGAACCCACGCAGCATTTGTTGTTAAAATGAGTTAATTACACCATAGTGCTCCTAATCCTATTCTTCTTGCGTTTTCATAAATCATTTCTATGTGTTTTGTGTGTGTCAAAAATATAACTTCTGTTTATTCATAAGCGCAACTACAGAATCGACACTATTGCTATTATATGTATGTTAAAGGTTAGACCAACGACCACCATTTATTTATTTATTTATTTATTTATTAAGGCACACAATACACGATACAAGATTAACAACACAAGTAATAAAAAATAAGGTTTAGACCTAGCTTGTAGCATAACTTTTGTGCACTGCAAAAATAGCATGGCAGTGTCAAAAAAGTGAAGTTTCTTTTACCTTTTGAAAAACCGATGTTTTCATATTGGAAAGAATGAATTAATATCATCATCATATTATTATTGGACAAGGTTAGTACACCAATATCGGAAGTCCTATTGTTTCATCGACTGATCAGATTCTTTAACCGTAAGTTAGCCGTGAATTCTGCTTACCTCCCTGCAAACTTAAGTAACTAACATTTTTGGTTCTGTAGTTTTAAAAGAACGAGCGTTCTGGTTGCAATTTTTATGTTATATTCTACTTTCTGTATAGATTTATGCTGTAAAGAGAATATCTATATATCTAGTTTGTCTTAATGAAATATTGTGCTAGTTTAGTTTAACTTTCAGCCAGTTGAGCTAAGATTGAATACATAAAAGAGCTTGATAACGTATAATAGTTGATTGTTTCATCAAGTTTATTCAACCGTTAAAACCACGCCTTTCCATTTGATCAATCTTGATCAGGACAATGTACACAGCGAAGATTAACCGAACCGAACCTATGTGATGCTGGGAATATCGACGTTCCCCATATCTGAGACAAACAAGACAACAAGGATCGCACTGTGTTATGTGTTTGTAATACAAAAAAAACTTACACATAATTAATGACACTATGCAATTCATAGTTGGTTTCGATATGTTAAATTTGCTTAGATAGAATTTTATATTCAATCTACAAACAGTCCAGATTAAAACTTGAACTTTTCTTTGGGAAATCTTTTTAACCAAATTACACAAAGATAAAAAGATACAGACGACTTTAAAAACTTTTTATTTTTTGGGGTTCCGAACCAAAATCTATTACTTCTTACTACTCTTAAAATATTGTTAAATAAAACCGCGAGGTTCAATAGGTCCGAACAAAAGTTATCAGCTTGTAAAACTATAAAAAAATGTTTTTTTTTTCGTTATTTTAAATTGGTTTTTCTGTTTATTAAGTTATACATTAATACATAGACGTGGGGTGCCGGCAGTATAATGTTATCCCTCCTCTCCTACCTGTGGATGCAGTAAGAGCCTGCCAAGGCACACCTCCGGTGATGGGCAGCAGCGTCTTTCCGTATATCAACATCCGGTACTGCGCTCACCAACCCGCCTGCCCAGCGTGGTGAGTATGGCAACTACGCCTCATGGAGATCCATGAGGGAGGCCTGTGATCAGTAGTGGGCGTTTTACGGCTGGAATGATGAAGTTATACATTATTCTGATTTAATTCAGTTTAGGTTCAGAGTTAAATGGAGTTGGTACCTATTGATATTGATGCAATAAAACGCTCAACTCTTCGACCGTACTAACGGTTTATGAGAAAATACAACAAGTCAATATTTCTTCAAAGCAATCCATTATATTATTCAACCCCGCCGCAGCACTGGGGAGGGGGTGTCGCACCGACATATTCTCCGGTTCGAGTACCTATTTACACCGTAGTGCTACATACAATCACAGAATTGGGCAACGCTACCCAGAGCTCTCACTCTTAATTTTGTGATTTTTCAGCACGGCCGGCCCAGCCGGAGACGGCGGGATGAGCTGTACATTTACTGTGCTGACTGGTCGACCAACGTCTTGAAGTGTAGAGAGAGGTAAGGGAGGCTTTTACCCAGCAGTGGGCCTACAGGCTGATTAGACTAGATTATATTGTGATTGTGATATAGCCGTGGGGTGCCGGCAGTAGAATGTTACCCCTCCTCTCCTACCCGTGGATGCAGTAAGAGCCTGCTAAGGGACACCTCCGGAAGATGGGCAGCAGCGTCTTTCCGTATATCAACATCCCGTACTGCGCTCATCAACTCGCCTGCCAAGCGTGGTGAGTATGGCAATTGCCCTTCATGGAGATCCATGAGGGAGGCCTTAGTTCAGTAGTGGACGTTTTACGGCTGAAATGATGATGATGATGATATTGTGATTTTGACGACCTCCGTGGCGCTTCGGTTGGTAAATAGGCTGAGACGCAGAAGGTTGCGGGTTTGATTCCCGCCGAAAGACAAGCTGTTTGCTTGATTTGCGTATATTGGTCTCGGTTGTTTTCTATAAATGGTAAGTATGTTTGTACAAAAAAAATATATTTAAGTGTTCTATCAACCATCTGGTAATCATAACATGCACTGCTTACTTTGGGGCTAGATGGTGTTGTGTGAAATGATAAGCAATATTAATTAATTACGTGTGATTGTGACATAGGAAATATATCCTAAAATATATATTTTCGACTATGTTAAATAACACAAGCTGCAATGATTGGTGTAACAGTAAAATCTTTGGATCTTACTGTCTTTAACTCTTTTAAGGGTTCCGGACCAAAATGGTAAAAAGGAACCCTTATGGTGCGACTTTGTCAGTCTGTCTCTCTGTCACACATGGATATCTTGAGAACTACTGATGCTAATGCGGAAAGGGGGTCTCAAAATATTTAAGTGAAGTTACTAGGTCATGTGTGGTATCATATAAAAGGTATTTATTTACAAATTAATAAACAGTTTTTAGTTTTGCTTTAAGCCGTATAGTTTTCAACTTATTTACAAAAACGTTGAAAAAAATACCGTTCCCCCTTTATATCCGAAGTTTGCGGAGATAAATCCCTGAAACTTTTATTGCTAATAGAAGTGTATGTGGACTATAGAAAAATTAAAACGAACTCTCTTATTTGCATATTTTGTAGAAATCATCTACATTTTCTTTTACTTATAGAAAACGGCTCATTCACGCAGTGAAAGGTTCACTCGAAAGCAAAATCAAGCTTTTCTGTGGCACTACATATTTGACTCATTCACGGCAAAACCATTTTTCAGACCTCAATGGGAACTTTCTACGAGGCTGAATAAAGGTTTTCTGTGGTACTACATATTTCCGTGTGATAACAAATAATGGAGGGTACGCAAAAATGGACTGAGTAAAAATATAAAACGAATATAATTTTTGAAAAAATCCAAAACAATCGCTGCACAGAAAACCACATAAATGTGTGCAAACACAGAAACGACAACCCTTACACATACCTTCTCCCTGGCTTGGTAGGTAAAAAGATAAATATAATGGTAGATAATTCAATTAACGCATTTTTCAGACATAAAAGTGAACCTTCTAGAAAGCAAAATGAAACTTTTCTGTGGTAACTACTACATATTACCGTGTGCTACAATTAATGGAGTGCCCGCAAAAATGGGCGTAGTAAAATGTTGTTTGTACTAAAATGATGCGCTGTAAACATGAAACGAATTGCGGTTGATGGCTTTGCTTGCTGATTGATATTTTTATCGACGATCAATTTTATTTATGATTGTATGTCGTCGTCGACTTGAGCTTGACTTTAAGTACCATACGGTTTACGTGCAAACCACGGCGACTAGTAGGTCTACCATGAGTTTTCACAATCTATACTCGCTAGCGACTGCAGTTAAAAAATGTATGAAAACATGTACAGCGTCTCTAGCGGATAGTTTGGTACTAAAATACGTAGTAAACAAGTAAACTACACTACTCGACTGTACCTCTAGTTTGACATTTATTCGCTTTTGAATTTGGTACCATGAGTTACAAATCTGACAGATGTCATAGTAACGTACTGTTACTACTGTGGCAGGATGTAGAACACTGTAGAACGATCTAACAGTGACAAGTCATAGTAGACACACAGACATCTATTAATTTTTTTTTTTGATTATGGATGATTTGTTGAAGCGTTTTTCTAAACGTCATAAATACATAGCTTCAAATGATCTAACAGATGGTGTGATAATAAAATTTCACTAATATCAGTGCTTTTGACATTAGTGAAATTTAAATAACTGTAGATTTAGTTCCCGCTTTGTCTTTAGATTTCAGTGTAGCAGTGTCAATGTTCCCGCTTTTGTCGTAAGTCTTCAGTGTTACAGTGTCACTGTTTGCGTAGTGTTCCCGCTTTTGTCGCAAAACTTCAGGGTTACGTCGCGAAGGACGCTTTGGTATGATGCGGTATCCCACCGGGAGTATAGCCACGCTAATATTAAACCAGTTTTGCTCTGCGCACATCCAAAGTTGGATGTGTGTTATGTATGATTAACTGGGATTTAGTATTATTAGCAGTTCTTTCTGGAGACGAAGATAAATAAATACGATCTCCAACGATGATGAACTGGTATCATCTTGAGTGAAACCATAACAAGTTTATAAAATAAATAAAAATAAGTAACTCAGTCTCGCAGGTTACCTAAGTTTTTCGTATACCGTCAGTTTAGCCGTGGGGTGCCGGCAGTAGAATGTTACCCCTCCTCTCCTACCCGTGGATGCAGTAAGAGCCTGTTAAGGGACACCTCCGGTAGATGGGCAGCAGCGTCATTCCGTATATCAACATCCGGTACTGCGCTCAGCAACCCGCCTGTCAAGCGTGGTGAGTATGGCAACTACCCCTCATGGAGATCCATGAGGGAGGCCTTAGTTCAGTATTGGACGTTTTACGGCTGAAATGATAATGATGATGTCAGTTTTGCAATCTACCTCAACTTCTTAATAATGACACTTGGGTAAATTTGAATTCATCCCTACATTCACCTCCATATATTGTAAGTAGCTCGACCTTTTTCTATAACTTTCATTTTTGCATTCTACACACCATTTAATTCAGGTATATTTGGAAACATTAGATTATTGATCTCCACTTTCACCCCCCATATCTTGTAAGCTTCTCAACCAATTTTAATAAAACATATTTAAGAACCACCGCTTGGAAACCTGCTTTTAAATAAAAACTGTATTCAAATCAGTCCACTCGTTTCGGAGCTACGGTGCCAAAGACGGACACACAGACATAGCGGTCAAACGACCTCTGTAGTGCAGCAGGCATTCCCCATTATGTGTCATGACTTAAAAACAACAACATGACCCACGCTGCCTCCCTGTGCAATGTGTGTGCAACCTGTGGCAATCCGTCGAATGACACAGCATCACTTCGTGACGTGCTAGAACGATTTTTGCTTTGAAAAATTTGAGAATTATACGTGTGAATTATCATGAAACTGATATAAAATATTGCCTTACCTACCTACTGCTTAAAGTATTTTTGTCAATTGCTGCTGAAAATAAATGCCTCTCTCACCTCTCTCTACACTTCCCGGTCCAAGACGTTGATCGACCATGTAATGTGAAGATGTCGTAGGAGTGTCTTAATAAATAAATAAATAAAATAACAACGAACAACGGAAATAACAGGCCTTCCATTCAAATCTCATTTATCATTTATACAGCGTCAGAAACCCTGTACTCATGCTGCACGGTACGCTGCAGTGCCTGGGACATTGATCAATTAGGCTTGCCTATACTATCTTAGTCAGAGAGAAGGACATGTCAATATATCTGAAGCTGAAAAAACCACAGGTGTCCTCAATATCGTTTCTTTCACCGTTAAAGCACGTGTTAAATGTGCACATCAGTAGTTTAAGAAAGAAAAGTGTATTGGTGCGCGGCCGGCATCTAACCCACGACTATTATTAATTTATATATTAATTGAATTTATAAATATTAATCTTCTTATGATGCAAAGATGATTTCAAGACCAAATTCAATCAAAGACGCGCGCAACGCGCGCCTCTTCTACCTGTCAAGTCGCATTTTGCCACATATAATGCCAGCGCAAGTCGTCAAATTGGAGATAAGGCGGAACAAGCGGACAGACTGACCGACAGACAGACTTTTAAAAACATTATTTTTGCCCACGACTATTATTAATTTATATATTAATTGAATTTATGAATATTAATCTTCTTATGATGCAAAGATGATTTCAAGACCAAATTCAATCAAAGACGCGCGCAACGCGCGCCTCTTCTACCTGTCAAGTCGCATTTTGCCACATATAATGCCAGCGCAAGTCGTCAAATTGGAGATAAGGCGGAACAAGCGGACAGACTGACCGACAGACAGACTTTTAAAAACATTATTTTTGCTATAATAATAATACTCGTATCGATCCGTACAGATAAGAGAACATTACCCACAAGGAAAAAATAAAAACCAGGAAGTTCATAATAAGTGCGCCAGTTCTTGCCGCTGAATATTTTATAATACAAGTGAATGAGATCGCTGTAAGTTATTGCCAGTCTGTCGTTGTGGATGTGCCTTGTGTGCTATAAAATATTCATTCATTTGTTGGTTTCTTTTCTATCACGGAAACTCAGCTGTACAATTACGAAATAAAACCGGGCAAGAGCGAGACGGACTCGCACACCGAGGGTTCCGTGCCATCATACAATATACCTTGAGAACGCCATCTCTTGTTTGGTAGCGGAACTTATGTAGATTTTTTACACTTTCGATTATTTCTAAAAAATTATGTTAATTACATAGTTTGTTATAATTTTCCCGTCATCTTTACATATACTTCTAATAGCAATAAAAGTTTCAGAGGTTTATCTACGCAAACTTCGGAGATAAGGGGGGGGAGGCTACTTTTTCCAACGTTTTTGTTAATAAGTCGAAAATTATACGGCTTAAAGCAAAACTAAAATTTTATTAATGTGCAAATGAATATCTTCTATATGACCTACTAGTAACTCCAAAACATTTTATAAAAACCCTCTTCAACCCCCCATTGTCTAAAAAACTATGCATATTAGAAAGTTGGCTATAATTTTCCTATAAACTTTACATACACTGCTTTTAGCTATAAAAGTTTCACGGGTTTATCTCTGCAAACTTCGGAGATAAGGGGGGAACGGTCGTTTTTTCAACATTTTTGTAAATAACTCAGAAACGATATTGCTTATAGAAAAATAAAAAACTGTTTATTAATGTGCAAATAATACCTTTCATATGATAAACCACACGACCTAGGAACTTCACAAAAAATTGGCAAACCCTCTTCCACCCCCCCTGTCTAAAAAACTATGCAATTAGAGAGTTTGCTATAATTTTTCTATAAAGTTTACACACACTTTTTTAAGCAGTAAAGGTTTCACGGGTTTACCTCTGCACACTCCGGAGATATAGAGGGGGGAACGGTTGTTTTTTCAACACTTTTGTTAATTACTCAAATACGTTACAGCTTACAGGTATTGTTTTTGTTAAGCTAAAAACTATTTATTAATGTGCAAATGAATACCTTTCATATGATACCACACACAACCTAGTAACTTAAAAAAATTGAAATCTCCTATCCGCCCCCTGCAATCATAATTAGAATATTTTTTAGCATTTTCATATGTGATTTATTAGTAAAGATTTATTTAACCATTTCAAATTTTAAGTCGTTAACTTCAGTCGTTCTCGAGATATCCACTTGTGACCGACAGACAGACAGAGTGATTCTATAAGGGTTCCTTTTTACCATTTTGATTCGGAACCCTAAAAATAAAAGGCGGTTCGTATATTATTCTACATAATTACTTTACCTGAAGCTGCTCTGTTGTGTAGCGCAAAGCCCCCAGGTTTCACGTACGTTCCCGAATCCCCTTTTATTAATTATAACTTCTCGCTTGAGTGTGCTTTTGGTAAAATTTATGATGAGCCCAATGTAGCTCAATAATCTGGGCCAGCACAGGCCGTGCGCGAACTCGTGATAATATCCGCGCGGCGAACCCAACAACAATGTCATTAAATATTAAGCACCACCGAGTCTCAGGTGCCCTCGAGTAAATGCATTAAATGAGATCGTTGGGAAAAACCTTAAACAAGGCGTGTAGTGCCGCACTAATTAGCTTAGCAGCCCCATTCGCTCGGTGTCCACTCCACCGGGCTCGGTTAATGCTCCTACACACACGGCAACACGACAAGCTCCCGCAGACTTTAAAAGTTTCAAAAAGCGTGGTTCGATAACAAAGGCAACGTACCCACGTCACGAGGTTAATACAAAAGCCCTGAAATAGCCTTAGTATTTTATCGCGCGGGAAGAGAAAAGATTTGGGCCACAAAGGAGCCACCCTTAAGGTAATCCTTGAGTGGGCAGCGAGCATGCGTCGTTTGGGCGAACTCCCGTGTCATTATAAAATACGGGCGCTGTGTGGATTCACTTTGAGAAATGGCGGGCGCGGGGGCTGGCACACCTGCGCCCGTAGCGCGCCACCGCCTCCACTCACTACACACAGCCATTTCGTCTTTTTGCCGCTACTTTGCGAAGTCACTTGAGTTATAGAATGCTCCAAAGTGGATGGAACGCGGTGCGTATACGAAATTACTATTTGCACGTGCTGCAGAGGAAAACTTTAATATTCAATTAAAGTTTTCAGGTGTTTCGATTGTTTAGCCGATGTTTATGATGGGCCTAGGAGCGTTTACAAAGTTTTGATGTACCAAGATCTCTTCAAGTTCGACTTAAAGCCTTTGTGCTTTCAGATTCTTACTCAAACTTACCTACCAACATTTACGACGTACATTAGCTAAAATATGGTGATATAATAACACACTACTCGTGTTACATATTAATTATGTGATACAAGTCATTCCACTCGTCTTATGTGTAATATACCTATGCAAATTTACTTACCCGGGCATCTGCATATCTTATTACAGGCCCAACTTTACTCTGCTCCCGTTCAAAGTCACATGCAGTTGGTTGAATGCATCAACGTCAAACAGTTTGATGCTACTGCATAGTTAGGAGTCCTAATTGAGGACCTACTTCGTATAAAATTTAATGAATAGGTACCCCAAGTAAGCACATCTTTTAAAAATTGTGAAGAGATATTTACTTCAGAGCGCCTCCGTGGCTCAGCCGAATCTAATAGCCGACCGATATGCAGGTGGTAGCGGGTTCGATTCCCGCTACGGGACAAATGTTTGTTTTGCAGATATTTGGTGCGTGTCTGTGTATTTATCTACAAAAGTATGATAAATATGTATTTGTGAAAAAATGTGTTTAAGTATTCTATCAATCTATTGGCCTTATGAATAAGCTCAGAGTAGCTCAACGAGCCATGGAGAGGGTTATGCTCGGGGTTTCTCTACGGGATCGAATCAGAAATGAGGAGATACGTAGAAGAACTCGGGTCACCGACATAGCCAAACCGATTAGCACGTTGAAGTGGCAATGGGCAGGCCATGTAGCTCGCAGAACAGATGGCCAATGGGGCCGAAAAGTTCTCGAGTGGACGCCACGGACCGGCAAGCGCAGCGTAGGACGTCCACCAACAAGATCGGCTGATGACCTGATGAAGACCGCAGGTCGACGGTGGTCGCTTCCAACCGCAATAACCGGAAATCCATGAGGGAGTCCTATGTCCAGCAGTGGACATCCTACGGCTGAAATGATGAATGATGATGATTCTATCAATCATCTGGTTTGTATAGTACAAGCTTTGCTTAGTTTGGGACCAGATGACTGATATCCTTAATACATTATACTAAATAGATTATGTTTTTATTTTATTTCCAGAACACCCTGAACAAATATCTGCAGATCGTACAGATACATATTTGTTCCGAGGCGGGAATCGGACCCACAACCTCTTGCGCCGTAGGCGGACCTCCGCTGCGCCACAGAACCCGTCATATGTGCTATGTTTAAAATAATAAAAAGTAGCTAGTTAACTATTTGTTAATATGAAACGTTTCGCGTTTAGCCCAAATGGGATTGAGGAGCAACTTGACTGAAGCCAAGTTTAATCTAGCACGGGCTGTATATCCAAAGCCCTGCTAATCTGGATTTGTTTCCCTTAACATCCGTTAAATTAATATTATTTCTCCTATTTTTAGCACTATGAATCTTCTGTTGTGCAAATAAATACTATATTCTATTCTGCATTGTTAACAGAAACACAATTATTATAAGTCTAGCATACAATATCACATGTTCATTAGCTAACAAAGTTAAGTAGCTTTAAATATGTAATTACTTCATAAATAATACCACGAGACGGTAGCAAAGTTTCTACACTTATATAAGCTATCTGCTAAAATGTGCGGCAAGTAAGTATGGCTGCCAAAGTTTACTGATTGGAGAGACACTTCGTAGAACTTTGTATTGCTATTGCATTAAAAGAATTCCTAGGAATATTTATATAATATTATAAAGCTGAAGAGTTTGTTTGTTTGTTTGCTTGAACGCGCTAATCTCAGGAACTACTGGTCCGATTTGAAAAAATATTTCAGTGTTAGATAGCCCATTTATCGAGGAAGGCGTGAATCATCACGATAAGACTAATAGGAGCGGAGCACCAATTAATAATGTTTCAAAAACAGGTTTTTTTTCCTTTTGACGGGCTTTGTGGCGCAGCGGGCCAAGGTCCGCCTGCGACGCAAGAGGTTGCTGGTTCGATTCCCGCCTCGGGACAAATGTCTGTACGATCTGCAGATATTTGTTCAAGGTGTTCTGGATGTTTTTCTATATAAAATAAAAATAACCTATCTATTTTTGTTTTTTAAGTGTAAACCCACATTATGGTATCATTTTTATCGTCTTCGTGGTCGAAATGGTTAAGGCAGCCTGCGTTTAAGGCGTTCGTCTGAACATAGCGGGTATGTACCGCTGCCTCGGACGGCAGCCATTTTGAAAGTTTTGAGCATTTTATTATGCATCATATTATTGCTTAAGCATTGGGTGGGCGAATACCTTGAAATTACGGAACTTGAAAACATATATGTATATGTGTATTGCATTATAATAAAAAATACAAAGCGTTAGAGCGAAATTTTAATAGAAAGATAACCCCAGAAAAGCCATCATCAGATGGGAATAAAAAATGCCAAAGAGAGAGAGAGAGAGAGAACGAGGGGACAGACTCCTAGCGCGCGAGTCGCACGTTACAGTTATTTTCTCGGAAGAAATGCGACAACGCTTGTAGTCTGAAATTGCTGAGCAATGACCTGAATGAAGCTAAACGGTGTCCGGTATAAATTGTGTCGAAATAGAATCGGGTCCTTTTAAAGCGTCGATGGCAACTGGCTTATAAAGCCTTTGAATTTGAGCTTATAAAGCCTTGTGTTAAAACCAGTAGATGATTTGTTCAAGAAAAAAGTTTACTATTATGAATTTTTGCCGAATTTATTAATGATTTGTCAAAATTCCATAAATATATTCATGAATTTAAATTATGCTATTTTATAGCAGTCTCAGCGAACTTTGTATCGCACCTACTACTACAACTACTTACTACCACTACTCTACTACTACTCTACGACTATTCTACTACTACTCTACAAGTACTCAACAACTACTCCACAACTACTTCCTAAGACTTGAAATTAAATGAAATGAAAATGATTTATTAGACACACTTGACTTAAATATTACCACCTAGAATTTAGAGTTTAAGTTTAATCACAGTTTAATCTTTCTGAACGAACCTTTAAATATTTGACAACCAAAAAATGTCATCACATCATCTCTTAAATAATAAATAATGTATGAGAAAATTATTTTACGTTAACATATTTTTTTTTGTAAATTTTTACGATATTTGAATAGCCTATATGTTAAGCACGTCTCAGATAAATCTAAAACATCTAAGATCATTTAAATTGGTCCTGTTCTCGTTTGTTTCTTTCGACTTTGTTAAATACCTATTTAATTAGATTCTACATATGTTTAAATTTTAACTTTCAATCCTAAGGTCGTGAGTTTGGTACCGGGCGGCGCCTATGGATTACTCTTTCTTGGATATTGTATGTGCACATTTAACAAGTGCTTAACAGTAAATGGAAACATCCTGAGGAAACACGCGGCTTATTCAGCTACAATAGCTATGACTAAGCTGACAGGATTGTTAAAGTGCTGTATAAATCATCTATAATAGTTGTAAAGGCAATGTAAGTTACCAGTATGCTTTTATGAGAATAAATATCATTAAAACGAAATGTATACAAGTTTCGTAAAAATAAAACCAAGTAAGCTCATGGCTCTCTAACTAAATGATATGCATGAAACTTTTCTCATTAAGAGTGTCAGTGTCAATAAAAAAAACTAACCTAACGTAGAGAGTTTGTTGTAAACTACAAACTAGTGTTCCAGATGAATACATAACTGCTTTAGTACCTAACTACAAGGGTAATGCTTAATACGGAGTATCCCCCGACTTTCTGTCCAAAGGTGGGTTCAAAGCGGGGCGGAAATGAATTAATCTTTCTTGAATTTATGTGCACTTTGAACAATAGAACAAACGCAGAAGGAAATCACTGTCGTCGGAATCTGCTCCAACTCCGTCAAACGTAACATAAGACAAAAGAAAAATATTAAATGATAACCAAATAGACCGAGTAAAATTCTTCTGTTCACTTCTTTTCCTAACTCGCGTATCATCTGAAGTGAACCGATTTAAATTATGTGCTTTTTCTATTAATTTGTGTTGTTTTCTGGCTGCAAAAAGTTGGGAATTTAGAGGGAGGTCTATATTCAAACGTGGACAGCAGTCCTACGGCTCTGATGATAATGATGAACTGTTTGCCAATGCGTCGCCTGAAGTAACGATTTGTATGTTTTTGAATCGCTGTACAATAATAGGGTAATTTGTTTCGATTAGGTACCTACTGCTCCCCGCTTCAATTGATAAATGGCCTCGCTTCTCCCCATTCGAACACATATCATTGTCATTGTTTTTATTTCGTTTGCTTTACTTAAAAAGAGAAGTGAATAGATAATACGGTCCCGTTTTTACGCTTTCGGTACACAACCCTAAAATGCTCGAATTCATCATCATCATCATTTCAGCCATAAAACGTCCACTACTGAACACAGGCCTTCCTCATGGATCTCCATGAGGGGTAGTTTGCCATACTCACCACGCTTGCCAGGCGGGTTGGTGAGCGCAGTATGGGAGGTTGATACACGGATAGACACTGCTGCCCATCTTCCGGAGGTGTCAATTAGCAGGCTCTTACTGCATCCACGGGTAGGAGAGGAGGGGTAACATTCTACTGCCAGCACCCCACGGCATAAGTGGCTCGAATTATTTTATCTTAAGGAAACCAACTGGTGCTGTTGGCGCAGGCCAGAAATAATGGGAAGCTTGGATGGAGAAGGTTTGCCCAGCACCCTCTCAGCTTAGCCGGCTACATTTAGTACTAGGCTGACTGCGGCTTTGCCTACGTTTTTATCTATACTATTATGTTATAAACCTCAGAAACGACTGATTGTGCCGACATTTGCTAACATTTAGTCTATGATAGTGTTACTAAAAGATTATGGATCCGTTGTAGTCCGAAATATTACATTTTTATTTTTATATTTCTTATTTGTCCCGAGGCGGGACTGTAACATCTTGCGTCGCAGGCGGACCTTCGCCCGCTGCGCCACAGAGGTCGTCACTCGTGCCTGAGAGCCTGAATGTACGAGTTCACCTAAATTAATTGTTATTTATAAATGTGTTTATTATGACTACCTGCCTAATTATTTATGGATTGACCTGTGTAAACTGATTTTACCACTAAAATGTTTTTCTGTATTTCTGTACGTCATGATAATGTTATGTTTCTTTATAGGTGAAGAGTAAAGTTCGTCGTGGAAACTTTAACCTGATGAACTATCTCTTGTTAGTTAACTTAATGGCCTGCTTCATAAAACGTCGAGAAACATAATTTGTAAAAATAATAAATATAGTGCCGTTTTGTACCTTCTCGTATGTGCTACTAAAAGCAAAATCCACATCCCATAAATCACTTTGTAACTTGTACCGCAGCTTTGATATCATGTTAATTTCACGAGTTTACGGTTACGCGCTGTCTACTCAAGCTAATTGTTGTTATTTGCTCAAAACTTGGTGATTGCTAACATTTGCGCCAGGCTAGCTTTGCAACGCACTGGGCTAGCCAGCCGGAGTGATACCTCTAATTATGGGACTTGACTTAGAAAGCGAACTGGCGTTTGAGTTTGTGTTATTAAGACGAGGGAATCCTTCCTATCCTATCCTACTAATATAGAGGTATAAAAGTGAAAGTAAGAATGCATGTATGTTACCTTTTTACGTCAAAACTGCTGAACCGATTTGGATGAATTTTAGTATAGGAGTAGATTAGACCATGGAGACGGACATAGGCTACTTTTCGTTGCGTAAATTAGTAGTTGTATGGTAGTTGCAGTTGTAGTCAGGTTATTTGTAGGGTAACCCTACAACAACAACCGACAACTATCCAGTTGTAGGGTAGCTGTAGAATAGCTGTAGGGTAGTTGTAGGGTAAGTTGTAAGTAGTGGTTGTAGTACCAGCCAGCTGATCCTTGGCAGGTGTCATTGCCTCCACAAAGAGTTGCCATACCAATACAAATAAAATATCTAAAATAACACAGAGGTTTTTTTTATAAAATGTCATACAATACGTATGCCCGATTCTCCCTTCCAAAACTACTTGTTTTCATAGGCTGCAACCGCCCCTTTCGGGCTAGTAAACATAATATAATACCTGTTTATTATTTGAGTTCGCATTTACCATTTAGAATTGAACGTGGAAGAATTCGCTTTTCAATCAAGGGTGGGTTGAAAGTGAATTTATAAAACGTGAGACTATCCCGCTGTTGAGCTCAATGGTATTTTCATAGTTTGCGAGAATAATCAACGGTATTACGTGATAAATTCTCGTCTTTTTAGTTCAAAGTATAAAATTATAAATTTTACTAGCGCGCAAGAGACGAAATGTAGTCAAAAACTCATTTCTGAAGTCTAGAGACAATTCTAGAGACTAGTATGGTTATCTTGAATTTTTATAATAGTTAAAATACAAAAATTTTAATGCCTGGACTAATGACTATGTCATTAGTTGTTAATGGCCTCATGGCTTAGTAATAAACTCTCAAAAAACTAGATTTCTACACGTCTATTATAGATGATTACAGGAGAACACGTTTTATATGTTCTCCTGTAATATAAAATATTTTGCCTATATATAGGCAAAATATTTAACATACAATTAAAACTTTTGAAAATAATTGTCCCAAAAAAAAACAATTATGACGGTTTGTTTCGTCATCGTAATGTAATAAAAGCCAATAAAAGACAGAATTGAGCTGTGGCTACATCTAGTTATGGTACCGAAAATAGTCCTTGGCTATTTTCGGTACTACTACTAACTAGGTACAAGTCTTACCCTGTCATCACGCGACAAATAACTTCCAACCAGTTGCAGGTGATTAGTGTTCAAAATACGTATGGGCAAAGGTCGATCGACTATATTCGTAAATAGACTACCCAAAAATACAAAATATCAATTAAATAATAAAATATAAACAATAACCTATAATACTACTTCATCATCATCATCATTTCAGCCGTAAAACGTCCACTACTGAACTCACCACGCTTGGCAGGCGGGTTGGCGAGCGCAGTACGGGATGTTGATAACACGGAAAGACGCTGCTGCCCATCTTTCGGAGATATCCCTTAGCAGGCTCTTACTGCATCCGCGGGCATGAAATGACTACTACTGATACTACTTATTAAAAGTTATTTATTAATCTCCCTATTTCAATGTTCAAGCAGTAGCCATCAATTTTGAAAGCAACAAGTAAATGCGGTGTAAGATTTTGGCTTTGGCGACTGTAAATTAATTATAGGTTTCAAAAACTTATTCTACGGCCCATTAGATACTCGCGCATACCTTAAAATTAAGTTACGCCAGTTTTATAGCTTATCTTTTAATTGTAATTGTTTAATTTTAGGGCTTATCTGCTTATCTTTTAATTGTTACAAATTGCGTTTCTACCTCTATACATTAACGACGCTTGTTATGCTTATATCTCGGCTTTTTCTTATCCCTTAAAGACCAACACCAAAATATTAATTGAGACTGTTTGACTTAACGGGACTTTAACGCGTAATTACCTTATATTATTACTGGCCGACAGTTCGAACTACGTTCTACCCGTGTAGATTTACCCGCTTTTTGGGTTTTTTTAACAGTTTAAAACAATGTCTACTGATCGAGAAAGTTCACTATTGACCTTATGAATAAGCTCGGAGTCGCTCAACGAGCTATGGAGAGGGCTATGCTTAGGGTTTCTCTACAGGTGCGAATTATGAGGAGATACGTAGAAGAACTCACTCAGTTAATTCAGGTCACTGACGAAGCCAAATGGATTAGCAAGTTGAAGTGGCAATGGGCAGGCCATATAGCGCGCAGAACAGATGGCCGATGGGGCCGAAAACTTCTTGGATGGAGACCATGGACCGGCAAACGCTGCGTATGACTTCGATGCCGGCCGCTTTTAACCACAGTTCTTAGATATATCCATGAAGGAGCCCTTTGACCAGCAGTGGACATCCTACGGCTGATTATATGATGATGATGATGATCGCGAAAGTTTACAAAGTATCGACACCTGGAATCTTTGGATTTCACTTCTATAAGGTTACCAAAGAAATGTTTCAACTGTTGTTTATCCTTCCTTTTGCCTCAAAAATGCGATTGTTTTCATAATATATATTATAAATATATGTATATGTTGTATTGTTTTGCGTTCGAACGTTGAAGTTGCCTCTGAGCTATCATGAATGCCTACAATTTTGCAATCTTTGTTCGGAAACAACCTAGGTTATATGTACTAAAAATTATTCGATCTTAATACCGTCTCGGTATGCTTCATGTTAGATGCATGGATCGGCAATGTTGGCCTATCCACTCTGATGAATGTCAGGATTGTGATCGCTATGCAGTAGAGGCATTCCGAGAAAGTAAATTCCGATTTCTTGATCAATTTACGATATTCGTGTCGAAGTTAGTTTGACAGCCGGCTGCGAAGCAGGGGTTTGCTGGTTCGATTCTCGGGACAAAAGTCTGCAGATCTGGGTATTTTACAAGCTTTTATTTAGCTTGCCCTGTATGTATGTATGTAACTATGTTAGTTGGTGGAATCTCGCAACTTAATTTTGAAGCAGATATCTTCAACCAATTGAGCTGAAATTTTGTATATGTACATGTTTTCTTTGGATGGCAATGCATGGTCAGCTATGTGACGTCACTCTGAATCCAACATAGCGGAACACCTAAGATGGCGGACTACTTATTTTTAATGTACTCCTATAATATGGGTATCAAATGAAAGGGCTCGCTAAGAATAACTCAAAAAATTAAATAAAGTCACTCTGAATCCAACATGGCGGAACACCTAAGATGGCGGAAACTTTAATGGAAAATGTTTATTTGTTTATTATTGGTTATTAATGGTATGTACCCCTTTCATTGTGTCAGCGTTCGAGCGCATGTAGATTATTAATAATGGTTTTTATGTGTATCGTTTGTCGTTTTTACGTAGCCGTGTTGACAAAGTGGTACGTACCCCTTTCATTGTGTCAGCGTTCGAGCGCATGTAGATTATTAATAATGGTTTTTATGTGTATCGTTTGTCGTTTTTACGTAGCCGTGTTGACAAAGTGGTATGTACCCCTTTCATTGTGTCAGCGTTCGAGCGCATGTAGATTATTAATAATGGTTTTTATGTGTATCGTTTGTCGTTTTTACGTAGCCGTGTTGACAAAGTGGTATGTACCCCTTTCATTGTGTCAGCGTTCGAGCGCATGTAGATTATTAATAATGGTTTTTATGTGTATCGTTTGTCGTTTTTAATTTTAATTTTAGTCGTGTTGACCAAGTGGTATGTACCCCTTTCGATCGGAAGGACGTGAGATCGATAACAGCCGTGTACCGATGTATTATTTCTTTTTATATATATACATAATATGTATGTATCTCGACTTTCGATGGACGTGAAACAATACCAGAAGTGGACTGATAACTTTTTCTTTTTTTTAATGTATGTGCCCATTGAAATAATGCTTTAACGGCGAAGTAAACTGTCGTGAGGAATCCCGCCGCTTAGATAACTTCAGACGTCCGTTCCTGTGACTACTGTTGATATAGCTGCTAGTATTAATAGTCCGTAATAAATGTGAAAGACCTTTATTTTTTATTCATATTTCATGTATTAGTTTCTTGGCCAAATCAGTTCACTGTGGATTCAATTCGGATTGGGATCTACCCCGAAATTCCAATCAAATGGTCGTACTCAGTATAAAAATCTGGTACAGTGTTTATGACGATCACGCATTGGCTTTGCCAATTATAACTATTATTAGTAGCCATTTTTGGGCAGCAGCGTCTTTCCTTATATCAACATCCAGTACTGCGCTCGCCAACCCGCCTGTCAAGCGTGGTGAGTATGGCAACAACCCATCATGATCAGATTCTAAGAGGACTATGTCCAGCAGTTACATTAGACGTCCTACGGTGACGATGATAAAACGCGTATGCTGACGTGACTGCAATGCCGTGATGTAAATCGCTTTATACGCAGTATGCCCATTTCAGATGAGCAGACGACCTGTGATGAGTAAAAATAGATCTACTATTTGATACGAGTGCTTGTACGCGTCTATATTTGATGCAAGTATATTTGGAACCTGTATATGTATTACAAAATGTCTATTTGTAGTATACGACGTTATATTGTAGCAAAAAAAAAACATAAATTGCACCCAGGTGTACAGCAAAATAAAATATCAATATTTCTCGGAGAAGTTCAAAGCCTTTTCGTTTTCGCAACGACACAAAGTAATGGGACTGTCATAATTCCATTCAATCGGAATAAATTCCCGCGCAAAACTATCGGGAACCACTTAAATAAACCCAACTCGACTCGGCGGGATATCTCGCTACTTCAGAAACTTTTGGCGGGAATAATGACAGGATCATTAGTTTATTTTTATCAGCAGTGGGATTCACGTCTTTGCAATTTAATGATTTTATGATCAAAGAAGATTTTACTCTCGCTTTGAACAATGGTCCCAACTACGAGGCAATTTGATGCAATCTAACTAGAACGTAGACTACTGTATCATCGTAAAAGTATGGAAAAGAAAAGGAAAATGTATTTGTCGTCGAATGAAAAGTAATTAGTATTATTATTTTGCTGTGGCCCGCTGAGTGAGCTGCTAACAATCTCTTTGCCACTATGTTTAAAAAAAATACAAACCCATGTAGTTTACTCTTAAATTATTATTAGAAATAAGTATTTTTTTTTTAATTATAGTTGTTTTTAAGTTTTGTTTGTGTCTAATAAATATATTAACTCTTCTTCTTCTAAGTGAAATACTAAAAGTGTATTTCCATTACGATAAATCTAATAATTTAATCGACTTCAAAAAGAAGGAGGTCTTCAATTCGACTGTATGTTTTTAAGGTTCCGTTCCCAAAGGGTAAAAACTGGACCCTATTACTAAGACTCCGCTGTCCGTGTGTCTGTCTATATGTCGGTCTGTCTGTTTGTCTGTCTGTCTGTCTGTCGCCAGGCTGTATCTCTTGAACCTATCTCTAGAGACGTGAAATTTTCACAGTTTATTTATACTAAAAAATTACAAAATAAGTATTTAAGGCGGGCTTCCATGCAACAAACGTGATTTTTTCTCGTTTTTTGCTCGATAATGATAACGACAACATTACAGACAGACGCCTAAAAAAATATTCACAGAATATATAGTTCTATACTCACTTTAAAAATAAAATAACTAAATTAAAATAATGGTAGGAAACCTTTATGCGCGAGTCTAACTCGCAGTTGACCGATTTTTTATATTTGTTACACTATTACTCCGCCAATTATGAATGGATTTTGATGATTACTCTTTTATAAGGCAGTCCATGAGTAATTAAATAATTGTAGTAGTAGACCCTGGCGTGCCTCAAGGCATAGTTTCATGACCTAAATTTTAGCTTGTGGTTGGATTTTTGTTTTACTTTATAATGTTTGCTTGTTTTTACACCCAGTGCTGATGATGGGATCCATGATAAATGGAGGTAAATAATAAAATATGATAGACGTTATTTAAATACTTAACGAATTAGTATTATAATTTATAATTAATTGATTTATTTATAATTTTTAATTTATTTACGAATCACTGAGTGGCGTCCTGACCCGGCGAGAAGGCGACGAAGACGTAGATGCCGGGAAGAACTCGATCAACACCGAGTCGACTCAGGATCGAGATGCATGGAGGGTATCGGGGGAGGCCTTTGGCCAGCAGTGGGATCAGATGGACTTATAATAATAATAATAGACGTTATTTATGTTTATGTTTTATGTTTAGACAGGTGTCTAAACATCTATTCGTACAACAAATATTTTAATTGAAGAAGTGGCAGTTGTGCTTGGCTTAAAATGTGTTATTTTGTGTGGCTTTTCATTTCAGTTATTAAATGATCAACCTTTTTGGTTCTATTAATTAACGCTCTTTGCTTACCAATATTTACCTACGTAATTAAACATTAAAACTGTCGGGTCAGCGTATCGTGTTTTGATTAAAAAGGCTGTGTTTTACAACATATAAATATCAATTCAAATTGCAGACAAATTAAAAATATAAAACTTAAAATATAAAAGGAATTCCCATGATTCATGTTCCTTCCCATCCTTATCATTCCCATGTTTAAGTAGAAAGTATTCTCAACGGTATATAATTATTTGCCAGTTGGCTAGACTTTCAAAAAATGTATCATCATCATGTTACTTCCCATCCTTCTCATTCCCATGCATGTTTAAGTAGAAAGTGTTCTCAACGCTATATAATTATTTGCCAGTTGGCTAGACTCCTCATCATTTCAGTCATAAAACGTCCACTGATGAACACAGGCCTCCCTCATGGATCTCCATGAGGGGTAGTTGCCATTCTCACCACGCTTGGCAGGCGGGTTGGTGAGCGCAGTATGGGATGTTGATATACGGAAAGACGCTGCTACCCATCTTCCGGAGGTATCCCTAAGCAGGCTCTTACTGCTTCCATGGGCATGAGAGGAGGGGTATCAAAGAAATGTATAATTAAATAAAATCATTATACCAAAACCGAGGAGGCAGAATCCAAAGGAAATGCGAATCGATTTAATAATTTTTAGATTCGCAGGATGGTTAGAATGTCCTTATATAAAAGAAAACAAAGCCCTGAGAATCTTTACTTGAGATAGTTGGTTCGTCATCGTCATCATTAGAACTGTATGGATCCTGTCCAGATCCACTGTTGGACAAAGGCCTCCCTCATCATGAGGGGATCTCATCATCTTACCATACTCGCCACGTTTGGCAGGCGGGTGAAGCTACGAGGGGTTGACACAGGGAAAATAGTCATAATAGTAGAAAGACCCTGCTGCCCATCTTCCAGAGCTATCCCTTGGCAGATTTTTACTGAATTCACGGGCAAGAGAGGAGAGACAACATTCTACTGCCAGCACCCTCCGGCTAATTTAATTGGATATGAAGTGTTTATGTTTACGTATTTACATATGTGTTTTAACACTTGCTTTAACGGTGAAGGAAAACAACATGAGGAAGCCCGCGGTTTAGTCAGCTTAAGACGTAATTGACCTTTGATTTTCTCTGACTCATAGCCGACTAAGCTGGGAGGATGGTAGGTGCTAGGAAAGCCTTATCTGTCTATATTCCAGGCACTGGTGTAGCGTCTGTATAGGTTCAAATGGCCCTTTCTAATCAGGTATGTAATTCAAATTGCGGTTGCTTGGTTGGTTCTAATTAGGTATGTGGTAAACAATCGAGATGGATACGTACTTTGGACACGGCAGAGTTTAATAACATCTCTTTATAAAGGAAAACAATTTATTTAGAGACTGTTACAGTTGACATTTTTGATATTAAAAACGGACAAGTGCGAGCTGAACCTGCCTACTGAGGATTCCGTAGGTATGTAGGAACATAATTATTATGATAAATTAGCTGATCTGATTTAGTAAAAGTTTTAAAAATGGACAAAAAGATTCGATCACCCATCCAATTTATGACCGCGCGTAGGGTTGCTTAACCTCGACGATTGATTTCGTACCTACGTTTTTAAAGACGATTTTTATTATGATTTCATTGTCAATGCAAAGTTTTTGGATTTTTCTCTGTATGTACATGGAAGACAATATACCTTACCAAATTTCGTAGTTCTAAGTATACGGGAAGTACCTTATGAATTTTGATTCCTTTGAGAATGTCGAAACATGCGTTTTTTGCGCCTTAAACGGGTTTTTCAGGCTAACCTAAAATATAGATTATACAGCCTAAAGAGGTATTTATTTGAGTATATGGTTTTAATTTCAACTCGACACCTCTACACGTTCTCGATATAAAGGTTCTTGGACAGACGGACAGACGGACAGACGGACAGACGGACAGACGGACAGACGGACAGACGTACAGACGGACAGACGGACAGATGGACAGACGGACAGACGGATAGACGGTTGTATGCACGTGCTATAAGTAAGGCAACTCCTCAAAGAGGCCTTCACCCGGTTGTGGGCACGATAGTGATGAATTGTTAATTCATGCAGACGTCACACCATTAACAGAGAGCCCTTTCAACTCCCTGTCAGGTTAATTTGATTGTACATCGCTGTTTGCATTGCAGCGGACAGTTTTGTGATTGGACGTCCTACGCATTTATGAGTGCGTATGCTCTGATAATAAGCATGACGGCAGGGTATGAAAAACAAAACTCCATTCAGTCCGACAGTCAGATGATAAAAAATATTAGACATGTATTTTTTATTATTATTATTAAGAGCCTGTACTGTCCCACTGCAGGGCAAAGGCCTCCCTTCCTTCCTTCCACCTTTCTCTGTCTTGAGCTACTGTGGTCCAGTCTTCCAAGTATGCGTCGAGTTCGTCTCTCCATCGACACATTTACCTAAACAGCACTGCAGCCATTAAATTAGATTCTACCGGACAGTCTTTCCAAATACAACGAGGCGTTAAACAGCCACTTTAGAAGAGGTTTTTAAATCTCTAACATCTAGGTGTATGTATTTTTTGCTTATTAAAATTATAATTAAACAATACCAATATAGGTATATAGCAAGTTGAAGTTTAGAAGTGCGTGCTCGTGACGTCATAATGCTGTACCTCGGCACGCCGGCGTGTACCGCATGTGACTTCGTGCCACACTTCCATTTATTCTTTCTTTAATTTATTTGTGACATTACATTCACTTATTCATTTCCTTTCTTTTAATACTTTAATTTTGTTCCATGGAAAATTTAATTCTTTGTTAACTACATAGGTATCAAAGAATTTAATTTAATTAGAATACATACATATATACATACATATGTATGTATATGAATACATATGTATGTATTCTAATAACACATTGACAGTGCGCATTCAGCAGCTTTATTTTATTTTACTTCACTGAGCTAATTTAACTTTTATTATTTTAATATAATTATTTGTTAACCATGGCCATGTACAGCCAGCTATAATAGAACTTAGAATTAGGATTTTGTTTATTTTTACCATTTTTTTCTATTTTATTTAGAATTTTGCTATGTTATTAAGAAGTGACATTTATTTTAGATTCTGTGACATAGCCAAGTGTACTTACTATATGCTCCTATGGTGAAATTAATGAGTATGAGTATTGTATTGGTTATTTTTGGATTACGTTTAAAAGAAAAAAATATACTTGTCCAATTGAATTTGTTAATCTACATGACGGACAAACAATTGAAATTTAGTCATCTAGCCTATTGGGCGTAGTCGAACCAGTGCCCGCAGGTTCGATTTGTGACAGGTGGTTATCGGTAATCTGCGGCTTGGAGAGATTATATTCCGTTGATTTTGATAGGTCAATATTACGGTTCGCGAATTGATAGATAATTATGAAATATGATGGACACTACACACAGCACCATCTAGTTCCAAACTAAGCAAAGCTAGTTTACTTATAACCACATGATTGAGATTGATGAATCGTGATTTCTTACTTTGTTGCTTAGTTGGTTTATTCATTATTTCTCACTACTTAGGCTCAGATAGTTCAAAATACAAACCTTAGAAGTTTTTTTTTTAAGATTTTTATGCTAAATTGTCGAACTTATTTTGAAAAACGATAAATAAATGTAAGAACACCTAGTTTTGATAGTATTTAAATTAGCCGTAGGGTGCCGGCAGTAGAATGTTACCCCTCCTCTCCTACCCGTGGACGCAGTAAGAGCCTGCTAAGGGACACCTCCGAAAGATGGGTAGCAGCGTCTTTCCGTATATCAACATCCCGTACTGCGCTCGCCAACCCGTCTGCCAAGCGTGGTGAGTATGGCAACTACCCCTCATGGAGATCCATGAGGGAGGCCTTAGTTCAGTAGTGGACGTTTTACGGCTGAAATGATGAAATTAAATCGTATGAGAACAGATACTTTTAGCAGTTATGCGTCGAATCTTTATTTGTTTCTAAGGGCTTGACAAAACTAGCTCGTAAGGTTGCATGCTTAGTATGGCTTAGAAGTTCGTATGGCCAGGCCTTCACCAATACTCGTAGGGTGGCAGCAGTAGAATGTTGAGCCTCCTTTCTTGCCCGCGGATGCTGTAAGAATCTTTCGAGAAAAACCTCCGGTAGATAGACAGCAGCGTTTTTCCGTGTATCAACATCCTGTATAGCGCTCACCAACCAGCCTGCCAAACGTAGCATGTATGGTGACGACCATGATAAATTCGCGAGGGAGGCCTAGGCCTAGGACGCCCAATGCTGGACGTAGGTCTGGACCTACGTGCTGGATTACCTACCAATGCTAGATTGGTCGTCCTACGGCTGAGAGGCCTGGAGGTTTTCATTTAATTAGGCACCTAAGGTTGATTATTATAGTGACCTAACTGAATAATAGCGAGCGATAATGCAATTGAGCTTCAGAGATATTATTCATGAGGCTCTAACGAGCAGATAGCCCGTATCATCGTCTTCGTATTATGCTAATTTCAATAACCTAGTGACCTACGTTTGAAGCGCTCGTATGACAAAGTCACTCAAAAATTATAAATTTCGTTCCTTTTTTGTGTGTATGTCAATCAGAGGTCTCAGAGGTCATAATGAAGAGAGAAAATATTTAAACCAGGTCAACAATTTTCACTAATAAAGGAGTTCGCTTCAATACTTTATTGTTTGAAGAAAGTTCCAAATAACCAAACTCCGTAATCGTTTCGCGTAATGGATAAACAATGTACGTTTGAATTGTAAGCTTCAATTAATGCCATAAATATTTGAACAATGGCGAGGATAATTCTGAATTATTCTATTCATTATTATTAAATGGCGGCTGTTGCTGTCACGAGCTAAAGGCCTGTGCTCACTGGTGTTTATGAATTGAAGTTATGAATAGGTACTGCAAGCAAGCAATTATTCGATAATTAAAAAGTTTTTACTATCTTTTTCAGTCAATATTTTTCCACAGCAGGGTAAAAGCCGCAAGAAGGGAAGGCGCTTACTTCTTCTAATCTTTTTTAAGGTTCCGTACACAAAAAAAAACAAGACCCTATTACTAAGGCTCCGCTGTCCATCTATCTATCTGTCTGTCTGTCTGTCTGTCACCAGGTTGTATATCTCATGAACTGTGATAGCTAGACAGTTGAAATTTTCACAGATAATGTATTTCTGTTGCCGCTATAACAACAAATACTTCATCATTTTAGCCATAAAACGTCCACTGATGAACACAGGCCTCCCTCATGGATCTCTATGAGGGGTAGTTGCCATTCTCACCACGCTTGGCAGGCGGGTTGGTGAGCGCAGTATGGGATGTTGATACACGGATAGACGCTGCTGCCCATCTTCCGGAGGTATCCCTTAGCAGGCTCTTACTGCATCCATGGGCATGAGAGGAGGGGTATCATTCTACTGCCGGCACCCCACGGCTTTACAACGGCAACAAATACTTACTAAAAACAAAATAAGTCCCGTTTTTTGCTCGATATTAACAACGGCATCAGGTAGACGGTTGCGTTATTAATATCATCAGCTTGAAATATACACGGAATATTTGGTTGTATATTTACTTTAAAAATATATAAGTAAATTAAAATAATAGTACGGGGCCGTGGGGTGCCGGCAGTAGACTGTTACCCCTCCTCTCATACCCGTGGATGCAGTAAGAGCCTGCTAAGGGATACCTCCGGAAGATGGGCAGCAGCGTCTTTCCATGTATCAACATCCCGTACCCCTCAACTACCCCTCATGGAGATCCATGAGGGAGGCCTGTTCAGTAGTGGACTTTTTACGGCTGGAATGATGAATAGTACGGAACCGGAATAAAATCGGCCAAGTGCGAGTTTGACTCTTTATGCGCGAGTCCAACTCGCACTTGGCCGATATATAAAACTTTTACACGTTATAAATGTGAAAGGAGGACTTAATGCTAAAGCATTCTCTGCCTCTCTTCGCAATTGAATGCTGCTACAAGCCAAGATCCTATATGGGCGTCTATGTAGTTCACGTCACGCTATCTCCTTCTGCGGCTTGAGTTTGGTAGTACAACTCCATGAAAAATAGTATAAGAAACTCTGAAAATCATTTTAAAAAACCAGCTTATATATTATACTTAATAGCATCTGCCCGCCGCTTCGCACGCCTTGTACCCGAATAAAAAGTACCCTATGTGTTAATCCTGGTCAACATCAATACGTGTGCAAAGTTTCATCTCAACCCGTAGCCTAGTTTTTGCGTGAAGAGGTATCAAACCTCCATCCAAACAAACTTTCGGCTTATAATATTAGTGGGATTATTTTTTGCACCTATTATAGGGTTAGACAACACTCGAGGCGGCGGCCATATTGAAGGTTTTATAGACCATTTCAGCTCAATCAATTACAACCCTTCCCACTGAAAATTAGTTATTTGACAAGTAAACAAAGTAATATATCTTCAAGTGGCTATCTCGTGTAGTTTTTGTCCCAACGTTAATTTGGGAGCCAGCGATATAGTTAAAAACTATGTATATAAAAAACTTTTACACGTTATAAATGTGAAAGGAGGACTTAATGCTGAAGCATTCTCTGCCACTCTTCGAAATTGAATGCTGCTACAAGCCAAGATCTTATAATGGGCGTCTATGTAGTCCACGTCACGCTATCTCCTTGTCGTCGACCCATTGCGTCATCGGATGACCACGACTTGTCTGGCCACTCCTTAGCCGCCATTCGGTCAAGGTTTTGCTCCATCTAGCCGTGCAAAGTGGTGGCTAGATGATGCTGAGTGAATTGTCCAGCAATATTTTTTATTTTATTTATTTATTTATTTGTTTCTTTTTATTTTAAAGTTTATCGACATTTCGAGCCAAGCCGCAGTTAGACCCTGGTTTAAATGTGACTAATGGTTATTTAACGATAGAGATAAAAATATGTTTATTTTGTCACTTATTACGGACAGTTAACAAAATTATAAAATTATTCTTAGAACTAAGTCAAAGTGACAAAAAAGGTCACCATTCAGCTTGTGCTGTGGCAAAGTAAATTTAGGTTAGGTAATTTGGGTTAGCCGGCACTGCAAACGGAATAAAAATAAATAAATTCGGTTGTTTCGATTTCAGTAACCGTAGAGGTAATAAAAAAAACTACCGTGTTAAGTAAACAAACAAGTCAAAGTTATTCATTAGAGAAAAAAACTTCTGAGAATACTAAATCAGTGAACTTTTTTTCCAAACGAGGGAAAGAAGCGAAAACGAAACATCATTCGTGTGTAGTGTCGTGCAGAAGCAGGCTAGGTTATATGTGTTAGAACGTTATTAAAGTACAGTTAGAAACATAATAAATAAATAATTCTGGACAAATCACACAGGACCTTCTAGCCCCAAGCTAAGCAAAGCTTGTGTTATGGGTACTAGATGACTGATATACATACTTAATACATTAAACTACATAGATAGATATTTTTATTATATATAGAAAAACACCCAGAACACCCTGAACAAATATCTGCAGATCGTACAGATATTTGTCCCGAGGCGGGAATCGAACCCGCAACCCCTTGTAGCGCAGGCGGACCTTCGCCCGCTGCGCCACAGAGCTCGTTAACAAGTATAGTACAACAGTATTGTGTTTTAACCGTACGAATTTTATGAAACCGATGTGACACAATATGATGCAATAGTGTGCTCCAGTCTTAATCATGGCAAAACCTGTAGACAGGAACTAGATGGCCCCGCTTTCTGACTGACGCTATTAGGTCGTGTAAACAATTAGTGATTCCTAAACGGGTAAGCCATATCGAGCTCCGTGGCAGCTGCCAAATTGGCTGAATGCGATGTAGGTCACGTCAAGTTTGTCATTTGTCGTGGTTTACATAGGGCTGTCATCGCAAGCACAGGTGTTTGAGAATAGCTAGTTAAAAGGATTATTCCACTTTTCTCTTTTCCGATTCTAATTCGAAGAAAGTTCCAGAGTGCCTCAAAATCCGTCTTTATAACCAGTGTGTTCTTCCAACTTTGGCTAAAAGTGCAGAGACATGGACGCTTAGTAAGGTAATCTGTACAGAGTACAAGTCGTACAGACGAGCCATGGGGCGAGTCATGCTCGGCATCAAACTACAAGACCGAACTCGTAACTCAGACGTCAGGATCAGGGTTACGAATCTCAGATAGAATTGGGCTGGACAAGTGGCTAGACGAGGTGACGGCAGGTGGAGCAAAACTTTGACCCAATGGCTGTTAAGGAGTGGCCAGACAAGTCGTGGTCATCCGATGACGCAATGGGTCGACGACAATTGCCAAGCCGCGGGAAATTCTTGGTTTAGGACAGCACAGGACCGGCTTATGTGGCGTACACAAAGGGAGGCCTACACCCAGCAGTGGGTACCTACGGGCTGTGGATGATGATGATGATGATAAAAGATGGAATAGTACGATTGTGTCGTGTTCTATTGTGCCTTGTCAGAAGTACGAGGAGAAAGAGGGCGCGGAACTCGTATATCGCTCTTTTTAACCTTCCACACAAAAACCCAGGGTGTGTTATAAGTTTGACCGCAATGTATGTGTGTGTCTGTCTGTCTGTGAGTCTGTCCGTGGCACCGTAGCTCTTAAACGAGAGGACTGATTTGAATGCAGTTTTTTATTTAAAGGCCAGTTTTCTATTAGGGGTTTTTAAACATGTTTTATCAAAATTGGTTAAGTCGTTTACGTGATATGGAGGTAACAGTGGCGATTGATAATCGATTATTTTCAAGCAAATGGTGTGCAGAATGCAAAACTAAAAGCAGCTTTTCTAGCTTTTATTTAGTTTCGGGGGCTCTAATATAATATAGGTGAGCATACTCACATTTTTAAATTTTATCTTCTTGTAAGTCAAACCAACACATTTAATATAATTGTGGGTTCACATTCTCGTTCGTTTTGAAAATCTGTTACGTTATTCATTAAGTATGGTTAGAAACACGTTAAACAGTGTGTTGTTACATATTTCTAACCTTCCTGAATGTTCACATTATTAGTGTGTTGCGTTGTATTTTAATGTATTTCTGACAAATGACACAAAGCGACACAACTAGTCTTGATCCATGCAAAAGCTGTAGACAGAATCTTGTGTACGGATCCTCTTACTTTGATTCGTGTCGTCGTGTACACAATTAGCGATTTCTATATGGCTAAGTCATATCTCGATATGCCATTCGGCAGCTGCCGAATGGGCCATCCAATGGGACTCCAATGTGGGCCACGTCAAGTTTGTCATTTGTTATTTATTTATTTATTAGGACAACCAACAGCTATAATAAACTAATATACAACAGTGTGAAAACATAAAGCAAGTAATAGGTTATCACGAATATATATAAGAAAGTAAAAGAGAAAAAACTATTAACAGTACGCTTCGGACACAAAAACAAGGTGGAGAATAAATACTATCTACTATAGCATAAACCACATCTAATATTAGTCACCTATATTTAGGCTATTATCGAATTTTAGTTAAAATTGTTTAAATTGTTTTAGTAATCTTCTCAGCCGTAGGACTCCTGTCCATGTCCTCTGCTGAACATTTACCTGCCTCAAGATCTCCGAGATCATGAAGAGGTTGTTGCTATACTCGCCGCGCTTGGCAGGTGGGCTGGCGAGCGCAGTACAGGTTGTTAATACACGGAAGGACGCTACTGCCCATCTTCTGGAGGTTTTCCTTGGCAGATTTTTACTGCATCCATGGGCAAGAGAGGAGGGGCAACATTCTCACCCCACGGCGTTTCAGTGTAAATAAATATAAGACTTCGTCGTCCGATTTTATCTCCGGCGGAAATATTCTTCGGAAACTGTGCTACAAAGTTATTCAGTGGTTGTTCCCCAACTTAAACGCAATGCACAAGTATAATTCGCGGCCGTCTTTTAAACTTTTGCTACGCTCGGCCAGCTGTTGTGGACTGGCTTAGTTAGGGCTACCACTTCCTATTAGCAAAAGTGTTCATTTAATGCACGTGATCGAAGTCTCAAGCTGTTGATAGTTTCCATAACTAGACCTAAATAAATTTAATATGTTAGTAGGTGGCGACTATGGCAATGACCCCTCACGATCAATTCATGTCCATGATCGATGATGCCATGCCATGTGACACTTTGTTAATAAATCAAGATTATCAAACCATTTCTCTGGATGTCATAAAGGTGACATAATAAACGATTTCAAATGAGATAAATTCGGCGTAACCAGTAGACACAAATACTTACTTACGTAATACAAATTACAAAGCAGTAACCATAATCGTCGAGGTAACTTAAAAATGTTCAGCCCATTTTGTTCAGAATTAGAAAATGACTGGGTGATGCGTCATTTTGTTCATCCTCGTTTGGCATTGACGAATTATCTTCATCGTTCAGAAATATTGTTATTTTCACAATCTATCTATCATTCAGCACACATCCATCCACTGTTGGGTATCTAATAGGCCTCATCTTTATTACGCCATTCTGATATTGTTACAGTAGATTAAAAAAATCGACATAACTATACAAGGTGTATTATCCGCTAATTTGGTTTTGCCGCGCGCCGATTACGCACCGCATTTGGTTCGCGTTTTGGCGCGAAATACGGCGTGCGCTCCGCGTCGGCGCTAAGTGGATACTGGCTCGGTTTTTACAATGGAACGTATTGTGGTATGTATGCTTTATGGAAAGGGTTTGAATGAAGCTTGTCAGTACGTTCATTCATAATTTAGTCTGTGTTCGGGATATACAGAGTAAAAATTACTTCAGCTGATAATGAGATTTTATTTTTAGTTCAAAATTTATTATCATCTATCTATACTTAATACTGTTTAGACATAGTTTGTAATATATTTTTACTAAAAATAATAAAATACGTAGGTGTATTCAACCAAAATACTATTCTAATCGTAATTCTAAAATGCATTTTTTATGCATAATTTTTTTTTAAGTTTAAATGTAATCGTATATTTTTTTTTTCTTGAGCGACGTAAAACTTATTTGTTATTGTCATTGCCAACTTTACTCAGAAGGCACCAAAACAAACAAAAAGTCGATAAACACTATAGTTTACCAATAATAATTGTTTTAGTGGAACGCTAAATCACTGGTCAGTTTACTTACCAAAACCAAACAACGGCTTAAAAATCTTGGTAAGAAAGATTAGATTGTACCTTGGGATGGTCAGAGGGGTCACTCCTCAACAACTTTTGTTCAGAGACTTTTCAGGATTCAGTGATTTTTATTCAAGAAAATACCACGAAAGTTTTGACTTCAACAGCTGATTATACGATAATGACAACCTTAAGGGCAGCTGATTCTTGACAGGATCATTGACCTTCGCGAAGATTTGCCGTGCAGGTACAAATAAAAACAAATAGTTTTTTTTATTCAAAATTATAAAGAAATTAAAAAACCGATTATGAGCCCAGGATCATTTTCACATCACACCATCTAGTAAAATAAAAATATTAAAAATTAAAAAAGAAAATGGAAAAAAATACGAATTCCCGATTTTTTTTTGCCCTCAAACTACTTGTTTTCATGGGCTGAAACCCCCCCTTCGGGTACACATGTTATAATAAATCCTGTATTCCACCACGACAAAGTACTCAGAAACACTTTGAGCTCATTGCATTACGTTATTTTGAATTTACGAACACGGTGGTAACCATAGTCGCGGTTATATTGGGAGTCTCGCACCGATTTCGTTCAGAAACAGTTATCTAGTTGCTTATAGCTGAACTGAGTGCTTTGCAGGCATCATCGAATTTCGGTTTATTATGAGACAGCTCTGTTTACAATTATCTAACTGAATTTTCGGACAAACAGCTAGGATTATATTTTACGAACAAGGTTATTTTAAGTTTCGCGCCAATTTCGTTCAGAAACAGTTACCCGGATACATAGAGCTGGACTGTGACTGTGTGCTTTGTACGCGTCATCGAATTGAGGTTTGATGCGAGACAGCTCTGTTTACGATTATCTGACTGATTTGTCAGACAAACAGCCAGGATCCCGGATGATCACGTAGTCGTTCAGTCTGTAACTGGTCAAAGCTAAATCTGTACTAGTTGACCATGACACAGCCTTTACCTGAATAAATAAATATATAGCCTGTAAGATCATATTGCCGTTGGGTGCCGGCAATGCCATGGGGTGCCGGCAGATGAATGTTACCCCTCCTCTCATGCCCGTGGATGCAGTAAGAGCCTGCTAAGGGATACCTCCGGAAGATGGGCAGCAGCGTCTTCCTATATATCAACATCCAGAACTGCGCTCGCCAACCCGCCTGCCAAGCGTGGTGAGTATGGCAACTACGCCTCATGAAGATCCATGAGGGAGGCCTGTGTTCAGTAGTGGACGTTTAAAGGCTGAAATGATGATGATGATGATGAAGATCATATTGCTCTTGCCCGTAGATGCAGTAAGAATCTGCCAAGGGATACCCCCATCAGAGCAGCAACGTCTTTCCATGTATCAGCATCCCGTGCTGCGCTCGCCAACTCGCCTGCCAAGCGTGATGAGTATTGCAACCACCCCCTCATGATCAGTTATTGTAGATCTATGAGGGAGGCCTTTGTCCAGCAGTGGACGTCCGTCTTACAGCTGAGATAATGAATATCCGTTTCACAAGCTTTGCATATAATTTAATCACTTTTAATTGCAATTTAAAATTAAATTCAAAGTTTAACTTTTTAGTCGGGGACCAACGCCAACGGTCTCTTTTAACATAAGCTTAAAGATTAATAAATACAGTACGTAACTGTTTATTAATATAATTCATCTCCATTCTAATAAACGAGCTAAGTCGCTTTTGCCGTTAATTAATCCGATCCTACCGCTTTGTGATTTCCCATTAAGAGCAAGTTATCATGTGAATGAATTTAAAAGTTCTGTCGCAGTGTGAAAAATGAAATGAACAGTAACGCCATAGTGAAAGCACCTCGTTAATAATTAACGTCCAATTGTTTTACGCACCGCACGAGTCTCGCCTCATGGGAAATCAACGCCCGGAGGAGAAATATTTGCACAGAAAACAGGTTGTAGGCACATACTCGTTGCTATTTTTTAACCGACTTCAAAAGCGTGGTTCTCAATTCAATAAAAAAAAAATTTTTTTTTAGTACGCGTTTACTTCGCCAAAATAAATAAATAATGCGAGACAAATCACACAGCATCATCTAGCCCCAAGCTAAGCAGAGCTTGTGTTATGGGTACTAGATGACTGATATACTTAATACAATATACTACATAGATAGATACATATTTTTCTTATAATATAGAAAAACACCCAGAACACCCTGAACAAATATCTGCAGACCATACAGACATTTGTCCCGAGGCGGGAATCGAACCCGCAACCCCTGGCGTCGCAGGCGGACCTTCGCCCACTGCGCCACAGAGCTCGTCTGGATGACTAAACTAAATGAATAAACTTTGATGATTATTTTATAAGGTAGTCCCATTTTAAAACTAGATTCTGATGATGGGATTCATGGCGAACTAACTGCAATATTAGACACCGAAGTCTCTTATGACATAGCTTTGTGCCCTAAACTTAACCCAGTTATGATGATGGGATCCATGATAAATCGAGGGTATAAAATATAGCACATTTTTTACAATTTGGGTGTTTTCAGCAACACTTCAAGGATTTGGAAATATTATTATTATGCGTATTATTCAACTATTATACTAGTAGGTAGTTTAAAACACTATTATTGCCATCGGTCCTTGATTAAATTTAATCCGACGACCTTAAATTACGTAAAAGTCACGTTCAGACTTCGACTTACATAACGTTACATATAAGTAGTATGTGTTTTTAGAATAAAAAAAATGTGTACTTAACTCATATGATTATCTTAAACAAGCTTTGATTAGTTTGGAACTAGATAGATAGATATAGATAGATAGATATTTATTTATTGACGTATAATTTAACAAATATAATTAATAGTGTTTTTAAGCCTATACAAGGTTTGTCTAAACACAATGTTCTCTTTATAATAATGGTGACAACATGAGTAAATCGCAATTCTTAAAATCTAACACGAAACGGTATCAAACAATAACAAGACAATGACAATAGTCGAGCGCCCGCGCACAGCGATAAAATGGTAATGCAATACTGATGCACACACAGACATCAAGTGAGCGTAGTCGTAGTTCTGTAGATGTAGCCGCGTTAGGCAAGAGGTGTGTGTCGATGGCTGTGCACCAAGGGATTTTTCTTTAATAAAAAATGTATATGTAGATTTAACACTGTATATAAAGAAACATGGTATTTAATTAGCTGCAGACGTATTGACCTGTTCTTTCCTCTGACTATTAGCAGACTTAGCTAAGAGGATGGTATAAGTGCTGGGAAAGTCTAATCCATGTAACAATATCCCAGGAACTGCAGCGTTCCGTACAGCATAAAAACTAGTCATCATTTCAGCAATAAAACGTCCACTGATGAACACAGGCCTCCCTCATGGATCTCCATGAGGGGTAGTTGCCATTCTCACCACGCTTGCCAGGCGGGTTGGTGAGCGCAGTATGGGATGTTGATACACGGATAGACGCTGCTGCCCATCTTCCGGAGGTATCCCTTAGCAGGCTCTTACTGCATCCATGGGCATGAGAGGAGTGGTATCATTCTACTACCGGCACCCCACGGCGTGCCGTCACCCCACGGCGCAATATAACTAATTTAGTCACTAGAAACTTTAAAACCTAGTAATATAACTAATTTAATCAAGAGATCTGATGTGCATAGCATAAATACAAGAAACAAAAATAAACTGCACATCCCTAAATTTAAGCTCCAAAAAGTAAATAAATAATTTATGGGAAACTGTGTGCGTTTCTATAATAAGCTTCCATCTGAGGCGACCGAACTATCGATTCAAAGGATTAAGTTTTGTACAAAACAAAATCTCATAGAAAAAGCTTATTACTCCATAGATACTTATTTGAATGATATTGACCCTTAGTCTAGTGTTGCTCGGTTCAACCGCGATAAGAAATAATGTCATCTTGGTATAACCTAATCATCCAATATCCTTGCGGACATAAAATTAATCATAATATTAAGACAAATATTGTAACAATGTATAGAAGTGTAAGAGTGAGGTTTCTTGTTCGCTTCTTTCCCTCACTTATATTTTTTTTCCGAAGCGAACGAATTCAATTATGTGCTTTATTATTTTTTTTGTATTTTGTTATTATTTGTAAACTAAGTAGCGTTTTGATTCATTAAATAAACACTTATTGATTTAGATTTATTTTTGAGTTGCTAACGCTGTATAAATCATCTAAGTACAATAGAAGCAAAGGCATTACTTAGTGCTATGATGATGTAGTTGTCTTTATTATTTATTTGTTAAGTATATTTAAAATACTTATTAATATTGCTGTGGGGTGCCGGCAGTAGAATGTTACCTCCTCTCCTACCCGAGGATGCAGTAAGAGCCTGCTAAGGGACACCTCCGGAAGATGGGCAGCAGCGTCTTTCCGTGTATCAACATCCCGTACTACGGTCACCAAGCCGCCTGCCAAGCGTGGTGAGTATGGCAACTACCCCTCATGGAGATTCATGAGGGAGGCCTGTGTTCAGTAGTAAATGATGATATTTAAAATAATGCCAAACTAGTTTTAAGATCATCATCATCATCATCACAGCCGTAGGACTTCTACTGCTAGACAGAGGCCTACCTCATAGATCTCCAAGTAGTGGTCATTACCATACTCACCACGCTCGGCAGGCGGGTTGACGCGCGCAGTTCGGTGTGTTGATACAGGGAAAGACGGTTTTGCTCATCCTCCGGGGGTTTCCTCAGCAGATGCTTACTGTATCCACGGGCAAGAATCAGAATATGAATCTGAATCTGCTGGACCAACCACTCTTCAAAGTAAGAATTCGCAATAATGTAGTTGACTGTTATCTGTGTGATTTTGTCCAAAAGTAAAGTTTGGAGTAGCTAGAAGGCCAATACTTTTAACTTCAGTGTCGAGTAATTTATCAAAACATTAAGAATAGAAAGGTATCTGCAATCATTTGGCCAGGCAAATGTTGCCCAAAACTGAAAAACTTCGATTGCCCTGGCAAAATGCGGTGACGTCACGTAAAAAAAAATTCTGGTATTTTATGTGAAAGTTTTTTTTTATACGTTATGGTTCTTGACCGTTTCAATAAACACAATTGTTACAAATTCTTATGCACTTAAAAATATATAGATAAAAACCGTTTGAAAAAGTTCATATTAGCATCGTTACATAAGTTATATGTTATTATGTTATGTTATTATCTTTCTCAATAAATAAATATGTAATGTGTTTGCATGGTGTCACGTTACTTTGCGATCGAATTACTAATTATTATTTATATTTTTTTTTGTTTTCTAACGTCATAAAATATTTTTATTTTTCCTTTATTTAGATACGTTCATTTTCTTATAAATTGATTCTGTACCGTCTGCACTATTTTCAATATTGTTTATGTTACACATCTAGTTTACGAGATACAACCATTTTCATCAAAGACAATAGGTAGGTAGATTCTTATTCCAGTTATTATTATTATTATGAGCCATTTGGGTCCCACTGCCGGGCAAAGGCCTCCCCCAATTCCCTCCATATATCACGATCCTGAGCTGCTTATTCCAGTAATTAAATTTAATTACACTTTACACTTATTGATTTGCTTTAGCCTAAGCTATGTTTAAGTATTTCATATTCTATCCACCTTAACAAAATATCGTAAGTTTTTTTGAATAATTTATTAAAATACACAGTTGCCATAATCATAACACGTTGCCGTTGGGTGCAGGCAGTTTAATGTTGCTTCTCCACTCTTGTCCGTGGATGCATTAAGAATATGTCAAGTGATACTGTGCTAGCCAACCCCCCTGTCAAGCGTGGTGAGTATGGCAACAACCCCCTCTTGATAAGTACTTGGAGATCTATGAGGATGGCCTATGTCCAGGCGTGGACTTCATACGGCTGACACGATGAAATAATAACGGATGCCTACTGCAAAAGATGTTAAACACCTTTCCCCTTTTTCCTTATCTTTTATCTTTATTTCAAATGTGATCCAGGAGAGGTTTCAAAGTTTCAAAAGAGATTCAAAAAGAGGTTCAAATCACTGAATGTAACAATGTTCACCAAAAACAAATGATACGGTTTATATAAACCAGACATCAAGTTCGGGCTGAGATAGACTTCAATTGTGTAAAGGCAAAGCCCGTAGTTAATCTCTAAGGGCAAGCAAACTCCGAAAGCAGCCAGTAAACAAAGCGGGGCTCACAATAGCGTGATAGGGCAAACGTACCTGAATATTACCCATGTGAGCTATGTATACTCAGCTTTGAAAGCTTGAACATCAAAATAAGAAACGATAGAATTAGCTTGACTTAATAAGTAATGCTACGAATTTACCTCTACGCCATAGCAGCTACGGCGTAGTTAGCTATAAAGTAACACGAATGTGCTACGGGTTAATGAGCTTTTGAAAACTTGATTGATAAGTAGATTACGAAACGCTTTTTTGGGTTATAGGAACAAATTAGTTATGCAAAAACCTCTTCTGAAAACCGAGACGAAGTTAGAGACTACCGTAAAAAGCCTTTATCTTCTTATGAAATCTTAAGTAAAATGGTTCAGTTCCAAGAACGAAAGTCGACAAGCCATCGCATTTTTTGTAAAAGAAGGATTTTTCTAAGCGAATAAAGATTGTTCTGTTAATTTTCAGATTAGTATTACAAAACATGTACTTAACTTGATATAAAGTGGTAAAGCATGTTACACAAAGACCTTCACCCAACTTGTAGGAGAATATTATCTGACATCGGTTTTACAAATCGAGTATGAATATCGCATCCGTAAATTTGATTTGTTCCACAAACTTGTGGTGAGTGATTCATCTAAGTCGACTGTACAAGGCTGTGTTGCGGTCGTTTGAACGTGTCACTACTTAATGACGCTGCTTTAGGCATCCTTTGTTATGGCCGAACACTGCTGCGTATAGAACTTTACAGCGCATAGCTGTATAGCGGTCTCCAGACGAACTTTGCTAACAAGCATCATGCAAATAATGTAAACTTTGCAAGATACAAGTACATCATTTGCTGCAACTTCCGCGGGGCCTAATGGAGTATGGATATACGTATCAGTTACTTCGTAAATTGAAAAAAAGTTTGAAACTCCGTGTGATCGAGTCTTGTTAAAACAACTTAGCCGGGTATTGTGAGAAGATAGAGCATTTAAGGATGTAAATTGTGTGAAGTTTGCGTTTCTAACGTAAACGGTAACGGGCTTGACGAAATAAACTACTTCAGTAATCTACTTTATCTGCGGTTCATAATCTATCTCCTCTTTCGATCCCGTAGAGAAACCTTGAGCATAGACCTCTCCATAACTCGTCGAGCGGCTCTGAGCTTATTCATAAGGCCAAAATAGTTAAGGACCACATTTCGGTTTTAACTCTGATTAAACGAATTGAACGAATTTGTAAACATTAAGAAACAGTAATAAAGGCTTTTTTATTTTTATTATTTATTATAAACGAATTGAACATCGGGATATTTCGCTGTTACTGACGAAAATTGCATAAAACATCCCGATCTTATGAGGTGTAGTGAATATTAAGTCCTTTGTTTAAATCAGGTAGTCAAAATGATCTCACCAATGACAGACCTATTTCTATACTACCCACAATGAGTAAAATCTTTGAAAAAAATATCCTTAACCAACTAACGTCTTACTTCAGCCTTCCTAGGCTACTTCATGATGATAATCAATTAAGATTCACGAAAGGTAGATCAACCACCGATGTGGCAACAATACTCTTATAACATATATTTGGGGTCTAGGAGAGTTCGAGAAATGCAGTACCTAGGCGTTTTTTGTGATCTCTCCAAGGCCTTCGATTGTGTTTGTCACAATATCAAAATATTTCAAAATATGTTAAATTGTTGATATATTGTAAGCAAAATGAAACACGTAATTATTAGTACATTTATAAATATTAATATTCACATGCCTGTAGACAGGCGAGATGTGTCGCTCTCTGTATAACTCTGTTCCACCAATATATGTAACCATGTCTTGTGTGAATAAATGATCTTTATCTTTATCCTTTTTAGAAAGCTTAAAGATTACAACAGCATTGAAAGCAAGGCACTTGCTCTCCTTCAGTCGTATTTATCTGATAGAGTACACAAGGTTTAGGTCCAGAGATTAGAGAGATCAAGAATTGAATTAGGCGTGCCACAAGGAGCAATTCTAGGATCTTTTTTGTTTTTGTTTTATGTAAATAACCTACTGTTCTTTGCAAAAAACTTGTGCGATATCGTTTTATTAGTGAACGAATTTTCGTTGATTTTTAAAGTTGACAGGAGTGAAAATAATAATGACGACGTAAATAATAATTCACTGAATGCTAGGATGATAAAATGACACGGTCTTGTCAAGCTCCAGTGAATGGGCAGATTTAGAACAAATTTCGAACACAACACCGCCGGTGACCCAGTTATACTGACGTTCACGATTAAATAATTTCTAGGGGAACTCAACTGACGTTCCAGAATAATTCATGCACTCCGAATCGGTGTAGTTGGCTTCGCAACCTGCAGGCTTCATTGATATGGAACTGGGCCTTGGTGTGGCTAGATGCATTATTATACCTGACGCCGTTTAAATAATAAAAGCTTTGAAACAAGCCAACTTTGTAACTTGTGAGTGCAGTAATATGTAATAGCATTCGTTTGGTTAGTAGCAGCGCACAAAACCGCACGCTCTTCCAATTCAATTCAATAAAATTCTAACTTTTTGCATAAAAACAGCGATACACAGATTAGAAATGTCGTATGACGTCATGGATTGTCTCTTTGTAAAACAAATTATGACGTTATGCGCCCCCACTTTAAAAATTGTTGCGCTTTATCAAAATATTAATTCATTTATTTTAAAATATGCAAAAAATGCATCTGTTGGCTTTTAATAACTAAGTGACGAATGTATCATATCCTGTCGTCATGTCTATTTAAATGGCCTAAAACTGGCCTGCTTCTATTTCGTTTTATGAAGTCTGTAAATCTGGCTTAATTCACTTTTTAGGGTTCCTTAGTACAACAAGAAACCCTTATAGCTTCAATTTGTCTGTCTGTCCATTTTTACGAAGAAACTGTTAGTCGTAGAAAGCTGTTATATTGCATTGACATATAAAATAAATCCGGGCAAAAGGTTATAAGTTATAACACTAGGTTAAGAAACAACTATGAAACAACAGCCTATAGTTAAGGTAAGCCCAAAGTAGGTAAAAGGTTTTAATGTATGTATAAGCATTAAATTATTTAATAAACTATCTATAATGGGCAGCAGCGTCTTCCCGTGTATCAATATCGCGTACTGCGCTCACCAACCCGCCTGCCAAGCGTGGTGAGTATGGCAACTGCTCCTCATGGAGATCCATCAGGGACGGCTTGTGTTTAGTAGTGGACGTTTTGATAAAAATTTCGATAAATTGATGTAGATATTAATTTGTTTGGCACTGCCATAAGAAAAATGCTAATTGAAAAGTCATATTACACCCTTGACGAAGCTTTTGCTGATAACCTAAGTAATATTTAATTGGTGTACTCTACTTGTACCGTTTAATTTTATTATAAAATATATTTATTATGTTGTGAAAACTGACCTTTCCAAGTGTACAGTTGTATCTATATGGAATAAATAAATTACAATACAATACATTATATGAAGAGTCAATAATTATTAACTAGTAGCGCCCGGCGGTTTCATCCGCGTAGTTCCCGTTCCTGTAGGAATACGGGCATAAAATATATTATGTTACTCGCTATTAATTAAACTGTCATTGCTGCCCATCTTCCGGAGGTATCCCTTAGCAAGCTCTTACTGCATCCACGGGCATGAGAGGAGGGGTAACATTCTACTGCCGGCACCCCACAGCTCTCTTACTCAACGAAAATGTACTATTTTAACGGTGAAAGAATTTTTGAAATTAGTCTAGTAGTTTTTAAGTTTATTCGTAATATAAGACAGTATCTTGCTTGGAAAAACAATATTACGTACCTATACTAAGCTAGATGTACATATATTTATGCGCGGTTCGATTCCAAAAAACATTCACACATTTAGTGATGTACATATGTAAATGTAAAATCAATCAGAAGCTCCAACTTTTCGGAATCGGAGTAGCGACGTAACATCCCTAGTTAGAATAACAAAAGCGTTTAAACAAGCTAACATCGACATTTATAAGTGTAGTATAATGACGGTTACAACCCTTGTAATAACACAGTTTTTTATCCATTTCCCAGTTAAATGCAAACATAATAGCATCTGTAAATACGTGCGTTGAGATGAACCACCCGTTTTCCCGTTTTTGGTGTCGAACATTTATGTATCTACCTATTATAACTTTGTTACTACGACCAATCCTCATCTCAGCCGGTAGGACTCCCACATCCAACTACCCCTCATGGACCTCCATAAGGGGTAGATGCCATACTCACCACGGCGTGCAGAACTCGTGTTAGGGAAACAAAGTAGTAAGCCTTTTATCGTTTATATAGCGTAATCAACTAGTATTCAAGCTGTGTGGGTTGCTGCCGTGCCTGGGACATTGTTTCATGGATAAGGCTTGCCCAGAACCTTTATAACCATGCTCAGGAAAACATGGCGAGGAAACCCGCAGCTAAGTTAGCTCTAGACGTATTGACCTGACTAATTCAGATTAGTCAGGATAAAACAGGTCAATACGTCTTTCCTTCATCGATAAAACACTTGTTATACGTGTACATACATACATCTTTCAAGAGAGAAAAATCTTTGGTGCACGGCCAGTATCAAACCCTTTAGATTGAAAGTCGGGTTTACATACTACTCGGACAACGCCGTTAAGGGAATAAAATCACCTATAAACGATACTGGAATAAAATGTCCGCAGTATACAGGCTAAATAAGCTCTTGACGAGAAACGAGACCATCTCAAGAACAAACTGCCTGCAAACATCCCCTACAACTTAGTGAACGGTAATCTGACTTACGCTATTTGCGCACGCACGTTCGAAGCCAAAATTGGCTTTAACCATCTTAAAGTCCATCCACACTCTTAAGCAGATAAAAGGTCGCCGTAGCCGAAATCGGTTTGGAAGACTATTAATAAATAAGCTCGTATATTCTAATTCTAATTCTTGAGGGGGTCACCAGTTCTGCACTGACGTCCCGCATTGGTTTGTATTGTGCATTGTCCCCCGAGGCACTGCCCCGACCCTAACCTAAACATCCCAACTCCTTGAAATACCGGAGAAGGACTCGGGGTCGCCGGCAGCATTCCATGAGCACCCCCGAAGTGTATGCCGATGTTGTTGAAGAAGAAGGGCATGACTCCATGAGCTCCTCAAGACCTGTCTCTAATCTAGTCTCGTGGCAGTAGCACGTGCTCCACGATTTCTTCCCCTTCAAGACACCCGCGATATAGTCCACTGTCTGTGGCACCTGTCTTGAGAAAATGGTAGTTGAGATCACAGTGTCAAGCTCGTATATGTAAAGAGTACTTACGTGGTGTATAATGTCAGTGGCCGCGTAGAAACTCTCGTGGGGATCCGGGCGCTTCATCATGTATGGGCGCGGGAATTCTGGGTCCTCGCAAATTTCTGTTGGAAACAAATTAAATTAAGACTTTTAAGTATACTTACAAACACTTGGGTACAAATATATAAATTAGGCCAGAGGCGTACCGGGCCACGCGCTATGTATGTTTTCGGTTTAATGTACTCCGGTATGTTTGGGAAACCGCATCACTTTTTTGAGAGACTACTTCTCCGAAAGTAAAAAAGCTAGTTCGCATCCGCATCTACCAGACTGGTCTATTTTGTGCTTCTCGCAAGAGTGCCAAGGGGCTATGACTTTGTCATGCACCCATCTTGCACTTGGACGACCCGGATTTTAATTGCCTAGCCGGGGCTACCACATTCTCAAGTCAAGGTATTTTACTCTCAGCTTTTATATGAATGCCCCACGGGGCATGTATTATTGGAGCTTGTATTATTGGTGCCTAGCCACGGCTAGGCACCAATAATACAAGCTCTGCTTACTTTAGGGCTAGATGGTACAGTGTGAAATTTCCAGGATTATTTATTCCGATTATGTCTGATGAAAAAACAGACGCTAACAAACGCCTTAACCCTTCCTTTTCGCTTTGCCGTGAGTACTCTACTGACTGCTCGAAAGTGTTTAGTAAAAATAAAATACTATCGAGTAGTCATAGTCAAGCTTCAGTCATATACGTAGCTTGAAAACCTTTTCGCTATTTTCCTTGGCACCTCCACACGGGCCTAAGGGAACTATTATCCGCCGCTCAGGGGCATCAACGTTTTCAATATGCTCGTGAACAATAGCCACCTTCCCTTCCGGACGTCCGGTCGACGTAATGAGCATGCTATCTCTTTTTAACTGCAGGCGCCTTGATCTATTTCGTTTTGGAATATTAAACGATACCTAAAATATGTCTCATGAAAATCGATCCATTTGTAGAAAGATTTAAAAGCTCTTTTTTTAGTCCGAATGACTATAGATTGGTCGAGGGTTTCTAAATAAGGTTAGCGCTGGGTGCTTAAATATTTCTTTCTCCGGTTACTGGGGTAGGAAGAGCCTTTATAGGGTACAGTTAATTCTATTGACAAATATCGGGCCATAATTATATATTTTCTCCTACTGTACAGTGACAGACATTTGGTTTTTTTTCATCAATATTGACAAATTTATAGATCTGAGATATTGTGACACATTAACACGTGGTACTCGCAAGCTGTACATTACCGGCAATGATTTTTATTTTTCAAATCAATGATCAAAATATTGACAATATTATGTGCCAGCAATGTCATTCAATCAAGGAGGTCAAGGAATCAATTCTCACGAGTAGACCAAAATACTGTTGATAATTACAGGCCTATTTCCCCGTTAGGGATTGTTTCGAAATTATTGGAATGCTTAGTTAGGCTGGATAACTTCTTAGAATCTCAAAACCTCATATCCTCAAGTCAACTTGGTTTCCGCAAGGGGAAAATTACAGAAGATGCATTAACACTACTATAACACAACAGTGATGACAGGAAAACTTGTGTTGGAGTCTTTAGAATTGGCGAAGGCCTTTGATACTGTATCCGTTTCTGTAGTCCCTAAATAACTTGAAGGGTTGGGAATTAGAGGAATTGCCCTAGACTGGTTTAAGTTACTTGACGGATCGGAGACAGTGTGTTAATTAGCCAAATAATCAATAGTATCGAGCAAGTTAATTTCATGTATGCTAACGGCACAGCTATAATGTTTCATGGAAAGACATGGTCAGATGTGCGAAGCACAGGTGAAAGTGGTATGAGTCTTGTTTCACATTGGATACAAAACAATCTTCTTAGACTAAATACAAACAAGCAATGGTTGGTACGGTGTACCAGAATAGGGGCCGAAAGCCTCAAAAGGTCACCAAAGGTCAAAAATTTCATTTTTTGGTTTTTGGACGTTTTCGGCTATTTGAAGACTTTTATTTTTTTGGTGACCTTTTTAGGTCACAATAACTCTTGTCGCTATGACCCCTAGGGTCACCAAAATTAATCAGTCACCTTCTCTCATTAAGAAGGTGCTAAAAAAGTTTCATGTAAATCAGTCAACGCGATCGGTTGTAATCGTCAAATACACAGACAGACAGACATACAGCGCTAAACATATTATTATTGATTATATGTCCAGCCAATTGCATCGACATTATTGTCAAAATTAAGTTCCGAATGCGGCTTAAAAAGACAAATCCATCTGAAAGCTCCACTTTCAAGAATATATAAAGGCAGTCTCGCTTGAAAATATCTCGTGATATTCCACGATAGTGGGTGACCCCTATTTTAAAATTCTCCTTTTTCCGCCATTCTAGCGAAAGAGTCGGTACCTATTTAATTCTAGGAGGGTAGTTAAGGAAATCATTAGGCCGTATCGCTACCAAGTATTCGTTAGTGGTAAGCAGAAGGGGAAAAGTAACAATCCGCGCGCAAGAGTACTTCAGACGGTAACGAGTGCGGCCGAGTGCCCGGTCGAGTGCGCAGTCGAGCCAACTAGCGCCAGTGGAAACACCACAAACAGCTTCAGGGAATTATTTGTAAAGTTCACTGAGCTGACCTAATTTGTGAATTGAAAACAAGACGGTAGTGAATGATTTTTGCCGGAAGGATTTGCAACTTACTGAGCTAATTTTTTGAGATTTTTACCAGGTAGGGTTTTTGTTCTTGCTATTTTAGCTTACTAATGTAAAAGTAAGATCATTTTCAAGCAGATTGACCATTGAGTGGTGTCTCGTTTGGCACTTTTGGCCTTTTTCAACAGCATAATTATTTCCTGCAAAAACTTATCTAAGTTTTTGCGTTAATTGTAAAGATGATATCCTAGAATACTTTCAATGCCTGTCTAGTAACTGGAATTGTATTAATTCCATGGAAACTTAACTCATAAGTCACGTGACCCCCTTTTGCTCTAGAACTTATGACATAATACTTCCCCAGTCGATCGAGCGGCGACCGCGAACGGCACCTCCCACGGATCAAAGCCAGAGCTGCACTTAGCTGGGCTAAGTTTTTTAATACCCCTGCCCTGATGAGGACGCTTTGGAATTAAGCTTAGTTTGATGAAATTCGTATCCATAGACTTACGGAAGCCGCTCCAACAGTTGTAGACGGAGAGTGGCAATGCATTGTTCTTGAGAGAAAGAAAGAAAACACGAAAAAGAAAGAACACGAAAGAAAAAAGCTTTATCGACAATCTTGCTTTATCCAACAAAGATTAATAGTATCACATGCTGAAAACACTATTTCTTTGAAAGATTGACTATTTGTCAAGGAGGCTTTACGGCGTTTGCGCCTACTCCGTATCTATGTCTTACATTAAAGGTCATATCTTTGTTTTACTTAATTTATTAAAAAAAAAATAACGCGGAGGCAAAAAAACTTGCTCTATCGAGTTGTTTGATGTCAGATTTTTGTATCAGTGTTATTTTCCATTATAAACACGTGACCAAGACTGTCCCAGTCTTTTATTAAGTGCTACCTAAGCGTGGACAAACATCATTATCAGATACAGCGTCATCAACGGTATTAATGCTATGCGGGACGGCGCAGTGCCTTGGACATTATTAGACTTGCCCAGGCCCTATACCATCCTCTCAGCTTTGTCGGCCATACTCAGAGAAAAGAACATGTCAATACGTCTAAATCTGACTGAACCGCGTGGGTAGCCTCACGATGTTTGCCCTCCCGTTAAAGCACGTGTTAAATGTGTTTTGGTTCGAATGTATGGGATGAATCGGCTTTTCATATCAGCCTCAGTACTGCCGTCCACGGTCACTGCTGGACTTAGGGCTCCCTCATGGATCTCCAAAATCATCAGGAGTTTATTGCCATACTTGCCACGCAGGGTTGGCGAGCGCACTACGGGATGTTGATACTCGGAAAAACGCTGCTGCCCATATTCCGGAGGGAACCCATGGCAAGAAAGGAGGGTTAATATTCTACTGGCGCCACGTTGGTACACGTAAGGTGTTAAATGTAGTTATTACGAGACAGTAGTGCTACATCGTAGTGCTAAGCTACGAGTTGCTTACGAGTAACTAAGCTCGACAAGATTTAATGAAGTAGTTACTTATAGCACTAGGTACCGGCTTAGCCCATGCACTGTAGTTATGGTGTATAGACGCTATCACACTACCCAATGTGTTAAAATAAATATAATACTCACTCCTTATTGTTTAACCACCGTGGCTTAGTTGGTCTAATAGCTGTCTAAGACGCAAGAGGCTTCGGGTTCGATGCCCGCCGGGAGATGCCGAGAGATACAAGTAATTGGTTTGCCATAGATCCGTCTCGGGTCTGTGTTATTTTATTTTATGTGTGATAAGATAAGTACATATTATTTACAAAAAACGGGAAAGTGTTTTTAAAGAATCTGGTACCCATAACAGAAGCTCTCAGAGCTATGCTTAGACAGCAACATTTTGATGTACTATACAAATACATATGTATACAAAATATTTATTTGGAACAAAAACTTTGGTACAAACATAATGAGAAAAACTTTGACTGCTGCAAAAGTTTCAATAAAAACTGAGTAGCAGAGTCAGCGCCCACCTCCGAAGTATTGGGTGTTCCTACATAAGAGCTTTATTGATGCAATGAATAAAACGAATAAAAAAGAAAACAGTAGATACACAAGAAAAGCCCAAAAACCTATGACAAGACATAACATACTAAAACTGTAAAAACTAAATAAACAATTACATAGAGGTATATAATGATAGATTCTCTCTAAATATCGCTAACCTGAGAGGGTGGTTGAGTTGTTAAGAGTATTTTATACATTGAAAACTATGAGAACGTACATACATATTTCTAAGTTCTACCAACCTGACGTTAAAATGGCTGACTGCTTTATTACTTTCTTAACGCAGAGGTGGCAAATATTTAATTATAGGTAGTAAATAGTAGCAAATGGGTAGTAAAAAGAGCACTGATCTAATTTCTATATCTCGTTTGGTCCAGCTATCCAAAGACGGCTTGCCCAGCACCTATACCGTCCTCTCAGCTTACATAGTCGGTTTAGTCGGAAAGAACGTGTCAATATGTCCGTAACTGACTAAGCTGCAGTTGCCAAAGAAATTTTATTTCACCGTTAAAGCACGTATTAAATGTGCACGAACATTTAATTTAATTTTCTTTTTTTTTCTATTATGTTCTTTGTTTTTTATTGTTCTTTGTGCATTAATAAAGTGTTAATTCATTCTATCATTTACTCGGTCAGCACGGCTTTTCTGACGCGTTATAAATCATTCATATTAGAAGTGAAACGTAAAATTATTAAAATTAGGCTTATATTCATATAACGGTTAACCTACCTTTGTTTTATTTACGTAACCTTTGCTTTATTTAATTTAGCTCAAGGTAATTTAATTAATAACCCTGTTATAACAATATCCGCTAAGCCAATTCTAATAAGGTTTTGAAGTAAAGCCCATTCAAACAAAATTACGTATTGTATTCACTAATATAATATTTAACTTAACAACAGCGCCGTGGGGTGCCGGCAGTAGAAAGGGGCAAAGGGATATCTCCGGAAGATGGGCAGCAGGGTCTTTCCGTGTATCAACATCCCGTACTGCGCTCGCCAATCCGCCTGCCAAGCGTGGTGAGTATGGCAACTGCCCCTCATGGAGATCCAAGAGGGAGGCACATGTCAGTAGTGGACGTTTTACGGCTAAAATGATGAAACTTAATAAGGCTTACTTAAATTAACAAAGGACATTTTTATAGTCTGACTCCCGAGCTATTTTATCGGTAAAAATTTGCGATTTTGCAACTTTTCACATTTTCGCCAAAAGTCTTCCATAAACTCTTTCCATACCATAGTTTTCGTATTTATAGACATAATGATTTGACCTCATTACACCAATATTATCATCATTCAACAATAATGGGTTGGCGAGCGCTGTGCGTGAAATTAATACACGGAAAGACCCTGCCGTCCATCTTCCGGAGGTATCCCTTGGCAGATTCTTACTGCATACGGCAAGAGAGCAGAGGAATCATTTTACTGCCAAGCACCCCTCGGCAATATATTGAAATGCGAATGTCAAAATCTCCCTTGATCTTAACTAAACTGACAAATAAGTGAATTCTCCTGTACGTAACACAATCCAATTGGACCAATACAAACCCCCGAAGTTAATATAATACTGTAGGTGCGGTCGCCTTCCTGCGCTCAAGAACACCAAATGGGAGCTACATTGCCAATGAGAATGCATTGACCCACCACGATAAAGGTAGATGACATTTGTGGCATAGTCAGCTAATAAACTAATGCGGGTTTGGGATATGCTGTAGGTCTACCATAAGTTTTCACCTATGTATACTAGCTAGCGACTGTAGTTAAAAAAATGTATGAAAACTTGCACAGCGCCTCTGGCGGATAGTTTGGTACTAAAATGCGCAGTAAACTATACCACAGCGACTGTAGTTTGGGTTTCATCTATACTAATATTATAAAGAGGTAGAGTTTGTGAGTTTCTGAGGTTGTAGGGGGTTATCTCTGGATCTAAAGAACCGATTTTCAAAATTATTTTACTGATAAAAAGCCACAATATTTGTTTTATAAATTATAAGTTTTTTCAATTCAGTCACAGTATTTGTGAGTGTCACAGGCTATAAATTACTTCCCAACAAAGTGGGCACCGGGTCAGCTAGTTTGCTTATAATTTGGTACCATGAGTTACAAGGCTGACAGATGTCAAAGTAACCTACTATTATTACTGTAGTAACGGCAGACGATCTAACAGTGAGAACTCATGGTAGACACACTGATACATCATAGAACGTCGGTATACAACACCAACCAGTCCCCTCTCTCGCTTTGGCATTTATTATACCTCTATACTGCCTTTATCCTATATTCCTTCCACTTCCCCCTTTCTAACGCGTCGTCTCGTAAAGCAGTGAAAGAAGGAAAACACTGTTTACCCTTAATTTACTACACAACACAATAACATACTAAAATAATTAATAAGTAGGCTTAACTGCAAAGTTTTGTGCGTAGCAGAGTTCAGGGTAAATATGGCCTGCAGTCAGCGTTGTACTAAGTTGACACTGGTGCGTCTATTCTGCTCCGGTTTTTAGTGTATGCCAAAGGCAGGTCACGTCACAACCATCTGGGGTAGTACCTTTTTTTAAGGGTTCCGCAGTTTAACAAAGACCCCTTATAATATCGCTTTGTTGGCCGAGTGGTATGTACCCCCGACTTTCAATCCGAAGGTCGTGGGTTTGATACCGGCCGTGTACCAATGGATTTTTCTTTCTTGAAAAATGTATGTGCACACTTAACACGAGCTTTAACGGTGAAGGAAACATCGTGAGGAAACCCGCGGCTTGGTTAGCTTCAGACGTATTGACCTGTTCTTTCCTCTGACTAATAGCTGACCTAGCTGAGAGTATGGTATAGGTGCTGGGCAAGCCTAATCCATCTAATACTGCAGAGTCCCGTACAACATGATTAGCAGTTGCTGACGCTGTATAAATCATCTATAATAGATGCAAAGGCCTTACTTTATATCTCTTTGTCTATCTTCGGCTTAGCGATATAATAGACTATTAGTCATAAAAAGCTGTAATTTTGTATGGACGCCAAAACGCCGCGATAAACAAAATATAAAAGTATAAACAATTTGGGTACCTTCCATAGGATGCGGTAAGAAGAGGATGAGCTTTTTTCTTGATTTTACCATCGTGTGGGGTATCGTTGAATAGGTATTGTAAAACCATTCAGGGACTGCGTAGATTATTCGTAATAGTCGTAATTTCGTCGTAATTTTACGGTCTAGGGTTTCGTTTACGAAAAATAATAATAATAATAGTATTTGTTTTTATATTTCTTTATAGTAAAAAATGTATTTTTATGAGTTTACAAATAAATGATGTGGAATAATAATAATAAAATGTGTTTATTTTCAAAAAGGTTTCACAGTTACAAAGCATTTACATGTATAAAATAATGCTTTTAACAACTAATGTTTTTACCCTTAAATTAATACTATAAACTGCTAGCTTTTAAATCAAAATATAATTAATGATTATATAAATAAATAATGCTTACAATTCACACAGCATCATCTAGCCCCAAGCTAAGCAGAGCTTGTGTTATGGGTACTAGATCATTGTTATACTAAATACATTATACTGCATAGATAGATATATTTTATTAAACATATAAAAACGTAAAATTACGCTGAACAAATATCAGCAGATCGTACAGTCATTTGTCTCGTGGCGGGAATTGAACCCGCAACCTCTTGCGTCGCAGGCGGACCTTCGCCCGCTGCGCCACAGAGCTCGTCAATGTAGTATTAACTATGACCTCTCGCTTAAGGCCAGGTTATTCCAGCGGCAGGTTTCTGAAACAGTGCGCGCGGGCGCGGCCTACTTAAATTCTATAAAAATTTTAAAATTCGTTTCAAAAATGCTTAATTAGGATTTCAGAAACACTATAATACTCTTCTAAAAGTCGTTGCCTATTTTCTGAGATGTTTTTTGAAGTTAAGTGACTTGAAGTGCAACAACAAAAATCGGTCAGGGTTCCGTAGGTACTTGTTGTTATAGCGGCAACAGAAATACATCATCTGTGAAAATTTCAACTGTCTAGCCATCACGGTTCATGAGATACAGCCTGGAGACAGACAGACAGACGGACAGCAGAGTCTTAGTAATAGGGTCCTGTTTTTACCCTCTGGATACGGAGCCCTTAAAACGACCAAAAATTATCCTTCCTTCATAATTTATCATTATCAGGTCCAGTGAAAAATATCGTGTTTTGAACCGTTAAATATAAAGACAACGTCTAACATATATTTTTTTCCGATCAAAACAAAAACGAAAATTGGCTAATTTGGAATACTGTAGTATTAAATAAGGCCAAACATACCGAATACCAGATGACTATACTATTGATACCAGATGATTGTATGAATCATCTGGTTTCCATTTGCTTTTACGTTCGCTTTGCTTAGTTTAGGACTAGATGATGCTGTGTAGTCCAGCATTATTATTAATTATTTATATTATGTGTAACATAGACTCCAACAACTTGTAATGCGAGAAGGATCCAACAAATTGTACAGTGTGAATAAGGCCTTACCTAATTTCAATAGTAACGAGGCAGTTGTACGTAGCACCTGCTAATTAAGTTCATTAGCGACAATCCCTCCGAGTTTGTAAGCTCCCGATAAATAATACCTTGGTGGCATAACTATGGTATTATGTGAGTTAACTTAGTTCAAGGAACTTATTGCCCGGAATAGCTTGAGCTGGTTTGTTACTCTTCGTATAATCTTCGTTTGATACTTAAATAATGTTTATAGGTTCGATTGACAAAGCTTTACCGCCTCGTGAAAAATGGTTTCAAAACCTTCTTCCTAAACTGTTTTTTTTCCATAAGTGATAATATAATATATGTTTATTGTGATGATAAATATCCTCACTAAATGCTGATTGCATTTTTATATACATATAATAAAATACATTTCCAAAAAAAGGTAATTTCCTTTTCTGCAAATTTGCAAACCTGTAATTTGTAAAATAATCAACCACTACGTTTGTATAGGTTCGCAGGGGTACCGCCCTACAGATCAAGTGACGATCAATAGAGAGGTGGGCCAGGATAAAGCTGCTTTACACAATCAGAGGGTACCAAAACTCATTGAGAAAAATTGAAAAGTATGTTCAATGTCCGAAGGGACCAATTGGCTGTCCAAATTCCTATAATACCCTACCTTATTTTCCCAGAAGGTGAATTTCGTAGGATATGTTATGTTTTTACGTTAAATAAATTGTCTGTCGATGATATTCTTCTTTACAGCAAAGACGAATAGGGTAGCAATTTTAGCAGACTAATTCATATTCGACGAAATAGATTCGTAAAAATAAACGGCCAATTCCCTAATTAGATTAGTTCCTAACGAATTCAGATATTGCTACCCTATATTTTTATTTGCTATCTGCACAAAAGCAACACAAATTGAGGATGGTAATATCGTCAAGGATACTTAATCCTTCGAGCCCTGACCCTAATTGTAAACAATACCTCGCTACAAATGAACATACTGCGTATTTTTTGCCCCTAACCAAGGGATGGAACCCTCCGACTGCGGTTCAAGTTCAAACGAATATAATATTGATGTAAGACGAAATTCGTGTTTTATTTTGCATGTTCAATATTTTTTTTACCTCTAGGGCATTTTGGCCCTAAAAAAGTTTCTGTTTTAAGCCACGTTTCTAAATGAAATAAATTAGTCCAAGTGCGTGACGCGTTGTGTAGGATTCCGTCGTTACCCGTAGACCTGGTTGTTGGTGTGTGTGTTTTTACGTTTACCAAAACATATTAACTAGTTGTGCGCCACAAACGGACGAGCGAGCTTTCTTTTAATGAACTTGATTTGTGGCGGGGACGATAAAAATTGTTGTACTGTGGAACCCTAAAAAGGACGGCTTTTTAATCAGCTTTAAGTAAGCCCGTGAAGGTTGTTTGCATGTTTACGTCTATGCAAATAGTTGAAACGGGGTCTCGTTGCAAAAACGAATAGTACGGATGGGTTTGGATTGGAATAACCTAAATTTTTGCTAAATTCCCAGTTCTTTTAGAGCTTTTACGGAATAGGTGGTGTAGCCATCGTCAAGGCATATGGCGTGTATTTAAACTGTGGTTTGACGCAGTTTTGTGGATGTAGCTCAAGCGTTCAATACACCTCCATCACGATAGTGGACTACAAATGGCTTTTCATGTAAAAACTTTGTTTTACGTCGTCATACATCCACCTTTAAAATTGTTATGAAAAGTTTTACTATGTAAATCTTTAACTTTGTTTTAGATTTAGAACTATCGTTAACGTCCACTACTGGACATAGGCCTCCCACATGGATCACCAAGATAATGTGGACGTTGTTAAGACACCCTAAGGATATTTTTAAAATTATTTACTACAAGTTGATTCGAACGCAAAAGATTAAGTTTTGGTACCCTTTAATAATGAAAAGCCAACACTTACCATTGTATTCGTTCTGGTCGTGTGCCTCGTGCTTGTCCCGGCGACCCAGCGTCTCCCTCCAGATGTTGTAAGGCTCCCTGTAATCTTCGTCCACGACAGCCGGCCTGGTAACCAACAAATTGTGTGTGAAATAAAAACGTCATAAAATTCATCATAAGATTTGGGAAGATAAAGATAAAATTAAGATTTAAGAATTTTTATTTTTATTTAAGATTCTTAGCTTGGGAATCTCCACATTCTGGTTAGGAATGGCAATGTCTATTAAAATAGCTGTTTTGTTAGTTTTGTTGATGAGTGTTATGTCCGGTCTATTGAAGTGTGTTGTCTTATCTATTGAAATGGCCCTATCAAAGTAAAGTATCACTGTGTAGTACGGAGTTGGCTTAGATGACTGTTCTATAAGATCGTATTTAGTTGCCAGTTTTTGGTGGATGATGTTCGCCACCTGATCATGTTTGTACTTGTAATCCGTTTCCGCAAGAGATTTACAGCTCCTGTTATGTGCTGGATTGTTTCCGATGAACTATTGCAACGCCTACATAGGTCATAGTTTAGATTTCGAATTTTCACTATGTGTTTTTGGTAGTTTCGAGTTTCGATAACTTGGTCCTGAATAGCTATCATGAGTCCTTCAGTCTCAGGGAAGAGTTTGCCTCGATGGAGTCACTCGTTCGACGCCTGCATGTCGACGGTAGGTTGGCTTAGATCGTGGCGATATCTTCCATGGAGAGACTTCTGGGTCCATTGAGAAATTAAAGTCAGTCTGTCAGTCAGTTCTTCATTTTTATGCTTGCTTGGGTCTTGCAAGTTTAATGGTGTAAACTTTCTATCTAGTTCTACTATTGACACCCCACGACCTAACTTACCCTGCAAAATACAGGCCAATTACATGCCTTAAAACTTTATATAAAATCCTAACAGCTTGCAGCAGATATGATTGTACAAGTATGGATGGTTGTGAGTGAATTTTTTATACCAAAAACTATGAATGTGATCAGAACCGGAGGTTTTCCAGTTATGTATTCTTCGCAGGACATTTTGAAACAGATCTATGGGAATAAATTCATATTGCATAGTTGACAACTGTGAGTATCGGTCGCGCTCATTCTCGATCTAGTCCGCGGCGCTGTTATGAGCAGCTGGTTTTTCCCAAATATTAGCCCAAAACTGACGCAGTGTCGCAGGATCCAACGCCTCGTTGTCAGGTGTTGCGGTAGATGGGTTAGAACGGTTACTTGATAAATTAGAGAGAGTTTGGTAGAGTTTTCTTTCATTATTGTAAAACTCGGTGTTTTGGGTCTTACGGAAGGTACCGACGGATCATCTTCGGAGGCGGCTACCAACAACTTGAAGTTTTTGTTTAAGTGTGTCTAAAAAGTGGGTTAGATCTGTATTCGGTTCTTCATGGGATGTATGTGACTTATATTGTTCAAAGATTTTATCGATATGTTTTATGAGTGCCCTACTTCCATTGCCATTTTTGTAATGCGTTATTCATCCTATCTCTTTGTGCAGATCGATTATTTTTCGTTCTGTTTTTGCCAATTAGGGACAATATCTCGCTTTACCTGATTTCCTAATTGTTCAGGCGGTATGTTAAGTTTTGAACCATTGATTTTAGCCGCTGTCCATGCAGCACAGTAAACAGTTGTTTGTAGAGTATCGAAGTCGCTTTCAACATTTACATTTCCAGGAAGTAAAATAAAATTAAGGTTACTAACATTTCTTGCAAATTTTCTTGATGTTTTCTGCTTTGGGATAATGGACCGTTCAGTAGGTTTTGTGTGTTTAAAATATTGTAAAGCTTCAGTAAATACATCGTCTATTTCTAGGTTCCTATCCTCCTCGCATAAAGCATGGTTCCTGTACTAGTTTAGGTGTATTATTGTCCTTAGGAATGGTCATGGCATTATTTTCAATTGCATCATACCAGATAATTATATTAAGATCTTCTTCTGTTTGTGCGTTTGTGTTTGTAGTGGTTTGTGTTCCTAGTTCATCAGCAATTTCCTGTCGAATTGTATCAAGCCTTTCATCATCGATGAATTTATTGTAAATGATTACCCTTCTTTGATCTGCTATACGTTGTTCACTAATATGGGAAAGATGAGGGAAAACATTATTGAAACTTTAGTGTAAGGGTTTCCTATATGATGTTTTGTTTGTTTCTAACTCCGTTATTCTGAAGTATGACCTAACTATGGCTTCACTGCGCTGTTGTCCAATGCATTCTATGTGTATATAACGCCACCCTCATTGATCACTAAGTACTGATCATGAGGGTTTGTTGCCATACTCACCACGCTTGGCAGACGAGTTGGCGACCGCAGTACAGGATGTTATGCACGGAAAGACGCTGCTTCCATCTTCCTGTTAGAGACCACCGGAAGACTTACGATTAACTACGTCCACGGGCAAGAGAGGAGGGGCAACATTCTAGTGAGCGTACTCTCGGCAGTAAGTCAAACGTTAACAACGTACAAACAACTGTTGTAGACAACTGACACAATACGTCCACGTTTTGTTCAATATACAGTTAGCAATTTAGAACGAAACGAGCGATATTTTCATTTTATTTGCGTTGGCTATTGATAATGAATATTTACCACTTAAAAGTTTATTAATTACTCATTTTTCACTGGAGGGCAAACTCTTTCCCTTCTCCCACTCTTCGCGATTTATCGCTGTTACAGGTGGCGTTGGGTGGGATCTACTCCGAGGTTCTTTATTCACAGATCGCTTGTCATGCGGCAAATGTATCCGGCCCAGTTCCACTCTTGAATAACTTAAAGTTATTAAGAAGAGAAGCCGTGGGGTAGAATGTTACCCCTTCTCTCCTACTCGTGGATGCAGTAAGAGCCTGCTAAGGGACACCTCCGGAAGGTGGGCAGTAGCGTCTTTCCGTATATCAACATCCCGTACTGCGCTCGCCAACCCGCCTGCTAAGCGTGGTGAGTATGGCAACTACCCCTCATGGAGATCCATGAGGGAGGCCTTAGTTCAGTAGTGGACGTTCTACGGCTGAAATGATGATGATTAAGATTTTTGATTTGGTTGTTTGAAAGGGCATAGTTATAACAGGTGCTCTTAGAATGTAGAAAGACGTCGAGAAAAGAATACGACAGTTATATATATATAACTAAGGAAATAACGTAGGCAAAGCGCACCGAAGTACTGCCACGAAGCGCATCAGACTTGGTGTCCTTAGTTTGGTAGGCAAAATATTAAGCTTTTATTCCACAGGACGCATGCATACCTCATGTCAAAAACAACAGCGAACGGACATAGGTTTGGAAGGTACTGGATGATTATTGAAAAAAAAAACCTGTATAAGGATAGAGGATACTCTTCAAAAGTAAGTTTAGATATCCCCTGCTTAGAGCTCTTACACACGAACGCCATGTTGCCAACGGCATAGGTAATTGCGGCCGTTGACGTGCCGGCGGCAGCCGTCGACGCGTCGACGGCAGCAGTCAAAATTGGGATCCCAATATTGGGAAACACTTCACATCGTTGCTAAGTTATCTTTACAAAACCCATCATTTAAATCATGGTGTTTGCCCGCTACATAGTATTGTATTATGATATAAACTGTTACGCGAAAATAAAATAACTAACACAAAAGACAAGCTCTCGCCTAATCAAACCTTAGCCCCAAGCAATTACACTTCATCACAGACAAGTAAACAAACACTACAAGTACTTAATTGAAACCAAATTCTAGAACAAAGGCAACAGAGTAACCTACCTCGTCTATGAACCCCCATTATCCGTATTCAGGTAAATACGGGTATGACTCACCGAAACCTTTATAAATATAAATGAATATACGAGTAAGTGAATACCTACCTTTCACCGTAAATACAGTGGAACGGATCGTTCACGTGTTATCGATCACATTCGGCCTATTCATAATTCACCACGACCCTGGAAACCGTGAAAATTCAATTACATTTATCTTCTGGCTACTGCGAGCAGATCCTTTACTGATAAACAATTCATATGTACAGCGACTGTACGGAGCCCCTGGCTCCCTCGCTTGAATATTTGCGAAAAGGGTGACCGTTGTTATCGCTGGACCAAAAAAATTACAAAACAAAACTTGGTCGCAAATGGGGAGCATTTTTGAAGTGTATGTAATTATGTAAAATCAAAACGGTCCATTTACACAACAAATGGTTATGTAAAGTCTCGATCTAGAAGGTACCGTAGATTGGTAGATTTGGTATCTACGTGCTTACGAGTATCTTTTTTAAAAATGTAGTCTGTAACCAACAGTAAGCAAACTTCTTTAGACACCGCGAACTGGGCTAACGAGCAACCAGACCAACAGCGAAACGACGAGAAAGTTGAAGACTTTGTAAGTATAACTACGAGTTTACGTGTGGTTCGTCATTTATTTCCCGTTGCTGAAAACTTTTAAGAACGCTAACCGTACGACACGATGCAGCGGACAAACTCCAGCACGCTAAGCGTACGACACGATGCAGCGGACAAGCTTCAGCACGCTAAACGTACGACACGATACAGCTGACAAGCTCCAGCATGTTAATCGTACGCGACGGTGCACCGGACAAACTCCAGCATACTGACCGTACGACACGATGCAGCGGATAAACTCCAGCATACTGACCGTACGACACGATGCAGCGGATAAACTCCAGCACGCTAACCGTACGACACGATGCAGCGGACAAGCTCCAGTACGCTAACCGTACGACACGATGCAGCGGACAAAACCTCCAGCACGCTAACTGTGCGACACGATGCATGGGTTATTATCGTTTTTGTATGATAAGTATGTATTTAAGCATTTATTAATCATCAAGTACCCCAGTTTTGGAGATCATTAGTCACAATAAAAACATTCTACATGAAATATTACGACACAGATTATATAAAACTACGCACACACTTTAACGAGATGCGCGTACTTTTATATAATCTGTAACGTGAGTCACGTGAGTGACATTTTTTGCAAAACAATTGGTTCGTCCCTCATCTTAAAAAATTGTTCATGAAAGGGATATTTCACGAGACGAGTAACTCGTAAATTGCCTCACAATTCGAAAGGCTCACGCACGACCTCTTGTGGACAATGTAGTGCTAACCCACCTACATTACAACATACTAGTTATGAGCCCGCGACTATGCGATCTTTATAATTGTAGAAATCTGTGAATGCAGGAGAACGTTTTGTGTCCAAAAGTAAGAGCTTCAAGAAAGTTTTTCTGTAACTGTAAATATGAGATATCGCGATTACAAACGTTAAAGATATCGAAAGGTACTTACAAGACTTGCGGCGCCCGCGCCTGTACGCTGAAACTTTTTATTTACAACAAGGGATATCACAAAAACGATTCATGAAATAATTTATTCTATTGTATTTTTAAAATAATATGGCGGCGCGAGCGGCATGGTATGTACGAGATCGCAAAGTTAAAATTCGGAAAGAGTGCAATGGAATCTGTTTGTAATAATTTTCATTGATATGATTTTTGGAAGTCAACTTGGAAGCAGCACCTGTGACAGAGGATCGTATAGTATTGTAAGGTCATATTAGAGGTACAATGAGAAGAAAGCCATATTACGAGACACACTGAGACAATTATCACTGTGGTTGGGTGTGGAGTTCCCGGGTGATACATGGATGTAGAATGAAAATGTGGTGCACATACCTTTGCTTCCAGCTACGATGCGATTACGATAAAACCTTTAGTCTGCACTAACTAACCTTACAATTTTCCATTACACATCTATGCAAACCGATCACATCTATTATTCGTTCTAACTTGCGTAGCAATTTAAACATTTACCAAGCAGGATTTTTTATGTTATCATCGTAACAATCATTAAATTATAATAAATTCGTTTTTTTACAGAGTGAAATGAAATATTTACTTTAATTAACCTTTAACCTTTCATTGCCAAAAGTGTATACTCGCAATGCAAAGTAAAGTTCTTTAGTCAAAGCTCTATATTTCTGTTTAAACATTAAAAAGTTGCCTACCCTTATTCTGATACCTTAAGGATTCTGGTATCCAAAGACTATCTGCCTAAACTTTAGATTTTCAATATAAATTAATTCTAGACTTTGAAACAAATCTGCCCAATAACTTTTCTTAAACATTACCAACTACCATCGCAGATTAACTTGGTGGAGTCCATTTTTCAAGATAATGCTTTTCAAAATATTAATGGATCATCTTAATATTATAAACTCGGCAAAGAAATCCACTGAGTATAATATATTTTGGAAAGGGACTACAGAATTGCCGTTTGTGCTAAGGGCTCAAGAAATCATAAACGTCACACATCACATCTTTGACATCCAACCTTGTCACAGCTGGTAACACCCTCCAATTCCTTCTCCCTAGACGTCACGTCACAGTTTTGCACTGTGACGTCACATATTTTGCAATTTCACATCTAGAGGTTATGAAATTTAAATAGCAGTTCCAAAATTATTTTTTAATTAAGTTAGATTATATTTTGAAACCTGACGTTACGTAGTCGGGTCACTCACACTTCTTGTCACTCTGTCAACTCCCTCCCTCCCTTTTATGTGTGATGTAATTTATTTATGGTCTCTAAGAATAATTTGTTTATGATAATCGATAACTAGTACGATGTTATCCTCACTGAATAACTAGACGCCCAAACCAAGCCAATCTTAAGTCACAGTTATAATTACCAACGCAATCAGACCAGTTGCTCTGAATAGGTATAGAATTCGAGGTATAGAATTCAATTGTAAGAACTTCGGTCAACTGATTAATTGGCAAATCATCAAAGAGCTTTGACTAATACACTATGAATACAGAGACTCACCTTAGCATGTGTATTGGTGGGCAGTTGGAAAGCGCTAACGCCAGACGCGGTGCACGCCGGTTGTTTCTCGAGTTGGAGTTACTTCTCAACGATGGGCAGAATGGTTTCTTTAGTAGAGCTGGAATCCTCCTCCTAGTTTTCTTCGTGAGGAGCATAGCAGTGAAGGCCACGAACGCCCCGCCACCGACCAGAGCGGTGCATGCTAGCCCCACGGACACGCGCATTGATGAGTTGCGTTTCTTCCGTGACGATGGTGGAAGGTCGGAGCGGTAATACTCTTCTAGGAACTCGGCGGAGGCGTTTATGACGGTTGGTGCTGTTGGAAAAAATGTTATTATTTATATAAAGTTAGTACTTGAGTGTCCACTTAGGAAAGTAACTTAGGAACGGGATATACATATGAAGGGAATAAGGAGGTCTTTGCCTAGCAGTGATTTATTTAATAATAGAGTTGGCTTCGAGGCAGATCATGTGCCAGATAAGCGGACAATGTGGTCAGAAAAGAAGGCGGATGCCTATCTTAATTCTAAAGAATAACATAGTTAAGACGCCGTGGGGTGCCGACAGTAAAGTGGATGCAAAAAGAATCTGCGAAGGGATACCTTCAGAAGGGCAGCACCATCTTTTCGTGTATCAACATCCCGTACTGCGCTCTGCCTGCTAAGCGTGGCGAGTATGGCAATAACCCCATTATGATCTTGGAGATGAGGTCTATAATTTTCACGAGGGCAAGATCAGTTGTAATAAAGATTTTCCACTACAAAAAACTGCTTTTGAAACGGCGTTATAACATAAGGATTCAAAATAAATTGCCTGATAATTTAGGCACATCACTAAATCAATAATCAGGTGAAGCTGTTATATAGCAGGGCGTTACGTTATCAGATGTCACGCATCACTGCACGGCGAACGTACACAACTCTCTAATACAAACGACGTTTTAGTCACAGTGTGTTTTTTTTTACCGACTTCACGACGGATGGCGGATTTTGTTGATTTTTCACAAGGTGGGTCATGTTTCAAAGGTGGTCACATTTTTTTATAACTTACTCATAGACCTGGTCCCCAACGTCGAAGGTCTCAAGCGGACTTAGGTTCAGGATGTCGGCTAGCGAATAATGTGGCTCAAATGGAATTGGGCAGGACACTTGGCCAGATGAAGTGCAACAGGTGGACGAAAGCGTTGAGTGGTGGCCGAGAGGTACAAAAGGGGTCGTCCACCATCCCGATGTTGACGATGTTCGGAAGACCGTGAGTTGCACCTGGCTTAGCTTACGACAGAGACGAATGGTAAATCATAGGAAGGCCTATGCCCATCAGTGGGTCGATAAAGGCTAATGAAGATGTTGAGATTCTGATGAGGTTCCATATGGGATTAAATAATTGTTATAGAGGACACTGAAGGTCTAGGCATAGTTTCATGTCCCAAATCTTGCGGTTTGGTTTTTTGTTGCACTTTTTAATGTTTGCTTGTCTTTGCACTTAGTTCCGATGATGGGATCTATGATAAACCGAGTTAAATACTCGAATAAAATCGGCATACATATAGCGGTTTGGGTGTTTAAAGCAACCAGTCAAGAATTTTATCTTTAGAAGTATTTTTTTCAATTTAAGTGTGTGTACTCACGAACAACACCGGCTGGCTGATGATTGGCATATCTCGCGACAGGTTTGCAACAGTTGCGGATCTCGCGATCATCGCTGAATTTATCCTTATGAAATGGGCGATCAAAACGTGACCCCTTAAGGTGCCTGTAAACGGGCTATATTTTTGGCAATTTCTTGCTGCAATTGTATAGCCGCCAAGTTGCTGATTATATCGCTCAATACAGTGCAATACTTGCTGTGTAGCCCGGCGATGTTGCCAAAATATTTCAAGTTCTTGCAGGTATTTTATGTATAGCCGACTAGAATTGCACATGATTTGTCCCGCTTTGAATTTTGTGCAATATCGCCGTGTATCGTCTCTGCTCTAACGTATAGGTGCATCTCTTTTCCCTCGCTCGCCTCTCGCCGCCTCGTCCCATCACTAGCGTCGTGGCGCCACTGTTGCAATTTCGCGCGGCGTTTATTACTGAGATCTAGCCGCAATATAGTTTGGCGTGTACATGCAAAATTCCTCAGCAATCCAGTTGCAAAATCTTGCTGGACTACCACTCGGCAATGAATTGCACTATGAAATTACAGCAAGGGTAGTTGCAAATATACTGCGCTATATTGATCAACAAAATTGCCGGCAAGACGCAACTTTTCTAGCCCGTTTACAGGCACCTAGGCAGTTCTTCCACAAGCAATGAATCCCGCCGCGGTGCGTAGAGCGACAGATTACGCGCACATTATATCCACTTCACAGTAGATTGCTGTGCAGAATGGATACCGAACTCATTCAAGATGCTGCGGTTTTATTATCAATTTCAGTTCTTTATTTAAAATATATTATTTTATATAAATATCTATCCACGTCGTAATCCATCGTGAAAACGTCCTTTTTGCATAAACTGACGCGGTACTGCGGAGCTTAGTATGTTGTACCATGCGGCACGGCCCGCGCGCCCGCGCAGTTTAGCAGAATCTGCGCACGGGGCGCGATCTATCACGCCAATGCGTTGCCCTGGTCGTGTTTTCTATACAAATTAATTTACTTGCATACAATGTTATTTGCGGCTCCGCTGCAGTGTGTTTTTTGCCTTTCTGACGTTTTGAGTCCTCCTTTCTGAGGGATAGAACCCCAACTCCAACTGCTACTTGTGCGGGCTATATGCCGTGTGGTGCCGGTAGTAAAATGTTGCCCCTACTCTCTTGCTCGAGACTGCAGTATCTGCCAAGGGATACATCTGGAAGATGGGCAGCAGCGTCTCTCCATGTATCATTATCAACATCCCTCGCCAACAACTGCGCCCGCTCACCCGCCTGCCAAGGTGCGTATAACAGCAACTCTCTCATGATCAGTACTTAGAGGTTAATGAGGAAGACATACATATCTTCAGTGGAAGTCTTACGACTGAGATGATGATGATGGGCTTTATATAATTGCTACAAGGATCCTACGGCAGACAGCCGTAGACGTTGCTGCCCGGTCTAGCGAGCTCGAAACATAATAATGTTGCGATTGAATTATCGAACACCTGCCGGCAACCGGGCGGGGACAGGCTTTAAGCAATATCTGATAGGATGCCTGACCGATGCTATGGTTACTGATCGATGTATTATATGATAGTATTACATTTGCCGTCGGGCGCTGGCAGTAGAATGTTGCCCCTTCACTCCTGCCCATGGATGCAGTAGAAATCTGCTAAGGGTTACCACCGAAAGATGGGCAGCAGCGTCTTTTCGTGTTTTCATTATCCTATACTGCGTTCGCCAATCCGCCTGCCAAGCGTGGTGAGTATGACAACAACCCCCCTATGATAAGACAAACTACAACTAGGCCCCGAGTTCCCGACGGCCCTGCTAATCCTGGCTACGCCAGCTTAAAGCGTCCAACTACAAGATGGGCAGACGACTTGGTGAGAACTGCTGGTCGGCGGTGGATGCAGACGGCTTCCAACCGCAGTTCCTGGAGATCAATGAGGGAGGCCTTTGTCCAGCAGTGGACGTCCTACGGCTGATATGATGATTACATTTAATTCGACATTTGTTGGTTTGCTTCATAGTGATAATCTTATGAGCTATTTGACCAATTCTATGGCTCTATTAAACTCGTTTATTCAGAATGTCAGCATCGTGTTTTACCATATGCTAAAGCTGAGAGAGGGTGATTATACTTGTTCAATTAGTATCAATATGCATACAGTGCACCGCAGTGAACTGTAAGCACTTAGACAATGAGGAAAATGAATAGGTTTTGAGTACAGGGCTAATTGTGGCTAACAATAGAAGTTAAACCCCTTTGGCTTTGAACCCTCTGGGTTTGATAGTCAGTGCGTCGACAAAGGATCGTGCATCTTGGTTCAAGGCTGACAAACGCTTTGTTTATGGTGCCAGCGTCACCGGGATTAGTTTAACGAGAACAGGCTTCCTGTCTTCTGAAATTAGGCAAGTTTATGTACAGTGTTTTATGATGTGGACCTAGTCGTGTTGACCTAGTGGGTTATTTCAATTTGATAGTCGTGAGTTTGATACAAAACAATAGGTTTTTAAAAATTTACTTTGCCAATAGTTATGGTTTTTTTAACACAAAAGATAAACATCCCCTTCGGCCGCTTTCTAAACACATCGTGGTGAGTCTGGTTTGTTTGAAGTAGTTATATTTTCTGGATATGGCCAATACAATTGTTTAGCTTATAGGTAACTCTTTACTGTCTTATCATCTCTGACACTACAGCATCTTTAACCACTACTAAATATACCTACTATACTGTTAAATCGACTCCAACTAAAGATAATGAAATTAAATAATAAAAAATACTTTATTCACTGCGGCCGCATGTACCTTATTGATGCGTCATACATAACGTTAACGACGAAATAAAATAACATAAATGAATAGAATAAAGCACATATTTGAATCGGTTCACTTCAGATGACACGAGAGTTAGGAAGAGAATTGCTCAGTTCTTCGGTTCGCTTCTTTTCCCTGACTTGGTAGTTATAGTCATCATTTAACAATTTTTTTTGTCATATGTTACGTTTGACGGAGTTTTTATAATTTATTTTAAGAAGTGTGTTTATAATTAGATTTAACGCAAAGGATGCATTTGATAACATATTTATTCATCATTTTGAATAGATGAGTTACTAGGCTCATTGTGGCTTACATAGTTCATAACAGGTTAAAAACTAAAGTTGTTACAAAAAATAAATGTTTTAATGTACAATTACGAGCGCAATCTGTACTTTCTCGCTCCAATTATAGTACAATTAGAAATAACTGTAGAATTAACTGACTTTTGGCACCTAACCGCTATTGCACTGGCACTCAGCCATTCTCACTTACCTCCGTTTAAGTTTAGAACCAGTTTTTAAAACAAAGGAATTCCATAAGTTTGAAACTTAAGTTATTGTTATCGTACATTTTGAAATAATAAACAAGTTTTGAACACGTTTTATTTTTTTCCTACATGATTTATGGAATAGAATGTATTCTATAGATAGTTGTAAGATAAAAATAGTTTATTGAGAACGTTATTTTATGCAAACAGTGTTTTCTAAGATAATAAGAAAATTTTATATTGTAAACTATGTTAGTTTACAATATAAAATTTTCTTATTATCAAAAATATAGAGTACTCAAGTAAGGAGCCAAACGTAGGATTATGATAAATTTATAATTTTCAATATTAAGCAAATTAGGGTACGGTTGACAATTTGTCTGTAGTTTTTAAATTTAACCATTAAAAAAGCTATTCACATAATTTAATATTGTACATTAACAATAACATTGTACAATTTTCCAGCATTATTTATAAATAAATATAAATACATAATGCAGCAAACATTTTTCCCTCGGCGAGGATCGCACTCCTGCGTCTCAGCCCCAAAATTAGACCTAACGAGCCATCGAGATCGTAATTGTTTTTGAAGTCATGGAATGGTGTAATAATTGACGAATATTGTGTTAGCCTCTATGCCGTTGGGTGCCGGAAGTAGAACGTTACCCCTCCTTTCGTGCCCTTGGATGCAGTAAAAGCCTACTAAGAGATACCTCTAGAAGATGGGCAGCAGCATCTTTCCGTGTATCAACATCTCGTACTGCGCTCACCAACCTGCCTGCCAAGCGTGGTGAGTATGGCAACTACCCCTCATGGAGATCCATGATGGAGGCCTGTGTTCAGTAGTGGACGTATTACGGCTGAAATGATGACGATGATTGTGTTAGCCGTAGGCAGTACAATGGTCCCACTTCTCTCTTGCCCGTGGATACAGTAAGAGGGAGCCAAAGCCCAAGGGAGGTTTCCGTAAATTACACAGTTGTGTCTTTCCATGTATCAACACCGGTTCTGACGGAAGATCAGCGTATTGCTTATGCTCAACTTAGGCTGAGTCAGACGCCTTTTTGTAACTGTTTTTTCTTAGTTTAATTTGTTTGTTATTTTATTACTTTCTCTCTCCTGTTGTCTCTTTTATTTTTTATGTGTTTTGTTATGAGTGTTACAAATAAATGTTTTACCTATCTATCTAACACTTACCAACCCGTGGTTGGATAAGCGTGGTAAGTATGGCAAAAGCAACCTCATGATCAGTACTTAGGATCCATGAGGAAGGCCTTTGTCCAGCAGTGGACGTCCTAAGGCTGAGATGATTGTGTGTCATATAGGCACTTACATTTTGAACTTTACCTATCACAAATTCAGTATTCCGTAAAATGATTCCAAACGACATCGTATGGGTTCCTAATTGGAGCGGATTGGGATACTGTCGAGTCGGCAGTACGCGCTCTAATTAGGTGTTGTTTGAACCGTGGGCATAAACCGCGGTGATAGTGCAATCAAAATGTAATTTTACCCTCCAGATATTTACCGAACAGCGCACTAATTGCCCTAAGCGTATCCAATTTTAACTCAATTAAAATAAGCTATTTTATATTTAAGTGTAAACCCACTCAATAAAGCAAGCTTCCAGCGTTAAATCTCTAAAATAAACCTATTGGCTATTCTGATTCGTTTTAAAGACTCAAGGAATAGTTTTAAGGGTTCCGTACTTCAAAAGGAAAAGAACGCAACCCTTAGTGGATCACTTTGTTGTCCGTCTGTCTGTCTATCTGCCCGTCTGTCGGTCTGTCAAGACACTTTATCTCGAGAACGTGTAGAGGTATCGAGTTGAAATTGAAACCATAAACTCAAATTTACAGCCTCTTTAGGCTGTGAAATCAAAATTCTAAGTCAACATGAATAAAAGATACGATCGTTTATGCCGCAAAAAACGCTTGTTTCGATTTTCTCAAAGGATTCAAAATTCATAGGTTTACTTCCCGTAGACTTATACGGGTGAATTTTTGAGACGGGACAGAAAGGGCAGGTACCTTAACCGTTATAGTTACAGGAAAACGTTTTTAGAAGACTATCCATAATTTTTTAAGATATTCTGAACTGCATTTACAGATTTTGGAAAAAATGTACAGTCAGCAAGAAAATGGTCATTTTACACAAAAATTTTTTTTGATGCCAATCGATCCTCTTTCTTATTTAGGGTCAAAAGTCTCTACTGGACCGACTGAGGTTTAAGTACTAGAAATGTCAGAAATTGCGAAAAACTTTTTCCATACATTTCGATAAAAGAGTCAAACTTCTAAATTAGCCAAACTTTTTGTTATGGGTAGATCCGCTATAATCCAACTGGCTGAAGAAAGTAGGTACTTAAGTAAAATAAGTTTTAAATTTCAAACTTCGAATTCGATTCGAATTTTTGGGTTATTTCAGATCATTCTTATGTTTGTGCTGAGAAAATTCTAGATTAGACTTCTTGTTAAAAAAATGTCTTTAAATCGGCAACGTTTGGACTTAATTGAAGCGTATTTTGTAAATAATAGGAACACGGAATCTGCATTGGTGTGGTACACGAATTAGTACCCATTGCGACAAGTACCATCAAGAAAGGTAATTAAAGGTAATTATTAAAGTAATTAAGGAACCTTTTGAGTGAACTTATGTATTCGTGAAAACGGCGGTCATTTTGAGCCATTTATTTCGTATATCATATTAATGTAAATTATTTTTGTCTGTGTCTAAAATACACATTAAAATTATTTATTTTGTTATTATTTCTTTTAGTTCTAATACAGAGGATTATCGATGCACATAATTATGATGATTTTCTACTTAGGAAGGCGCTATTGCTTCTAGGTACAGTAAGCCACGAGGCCAGCTTAACAAAAACTGTAATTATCTTATACCCCCTGTATTTCCGTACAAATGTAAGTATTGGAAAAGTTTTTCGCAATTTCTGACATTTCTAGTACTCAAACCTCAGTCGGTCCAGTAGAGACTTTTGATCCTAATAAGAAAGAGGATCGATTGGCATCAAAAAAAGTTTTTGTGTTAAATGACCATTTTCTTGCTGACTGTACATTTTTTTCAAAATCTGTAAATGCAGTTCAGAATCTCTTAAAAATTTATGGATAGTCTTCTAAAAACGTTTTCCTGTAACTATAACGGTTAAGGTACCTGCCTTTACTGTCCCGTCTCAAAAATTCACCCTGTATATGAAATTTGGCAAGGTATATCGTCATTACTGTAGATACAAAAAAAATATAAATACTATTCTATTTCCAATAAAGTAAAAAAAAAATCGTCCATAAAAAAGCACGAAATCATTCATCGAGGTTAAGCAACCCAACATGTGGTCATAAATTGGATGGGTGACCGAATCGTTTTTTGCATTTTAAAAATTTTTACTTATTAATATGTTCCAAAATACCTACGGAACCCTCGGTGGGCAAGTCAGCTCGCGCTTGTTCGTTTTTATTTTATATCAAGAAAAACTATTTCTAGCTGAGTATAATTGCGTTTCGCCCGCGGCACATCGTTCATTTAATACATTTTTACAGTTATTTAAATTTGTCGTGCTTTCCAGTATAAAAACATAAATAAACGACCTGAAGTAATCTATCTCAAGGGTTTCGTAGTAAAACAAGAAACCCTTATAGTTTCGTTTTGTCTATCTGTCCGTCACCGGCTTTGCGAAGAGACTATTTGTTCTAGAAAGTTGTAATTTTTGCATGGGCATTTTAAATAACAACACCGAGATAACGTTACAAAAAATGCTAAAAAAAATATTTGTTTGTATTTGCTACACGGTGGGATGAACTCTTTATATATTAATTTTCACATCGTGTGGGGTATTTTAATAGGTATTTTAAAATCAATAAGAAGGGGTTCCGAAGACAATCTTTCGATTTAACGTACCGTTTGCGAAATAATCACGTTTTGAACTTTTTTTGAGAGACCCCTCTGCAATCTAAACTGCTAGCCCTAAAAATATAAAATGTATTTATGTATAACCAAAAACTTTCTAGGAAATCTATAACGGTTAAGCTAGCTAGCATTTTTAGTTAGAAATAGTCCCTCAAATAAGTGAGGCGGTTAATTCCAGTTAATATAAAAATAATAATAAATAAATAATGCTGGACAAATCACACAGCATCATCTAGCCCCAAGCTAAGGAGAGCTTGTGTTATGGGTACAAGATGACTGATATACTTAATACTACATAGATATATATTTTTATTATATATAGAAAAACACCCAGAACACCCTGAACAAATATCTGCAGATCGTACAGACATTTGTCCCGAGGCGGGAATCGAACCCGCAACCCCTTGCGTCGCAGGCGGACCTTAAAACATACACCAACTGACAACAGGTCTAGGTTGTTACGAACTGGGTTAACTACGAAACCCCATAGCGCGTGGCCCGACATTGTGAGTTTACCTTAGATTTTTTTTTCGAAATGACATTTTATGTTGTTGACCGCAGATGGCCATGACAACGTTAGCGGACTATGGCGAGCGCAGAAGGCGCCCAGGCGCAAGAATTAGGTTGGGGCAACAAGCTCAAGGGCACCACTTAGGTTCGAACCACGGCTTGGACTGTTGCCTGTTTCTCTTAGATAAATGTTTTTATGACATTAAAGAATTTTATAATCAATAAATTACCTAGTTATATAAGTCAAATATTGTACGTCCATAATTAATGGATAAACTGTTGTTCCACCTAGCTTTTAAGATCTTTTTTGTACACAGTTTCTACAATAAATTTCATTTCATTTCATTTCAGATTTTTGTGTGTAGTGATGGTTAACGTCCAGGTGCAAAACTGCACCTTAAGACGGAAGAGTGTATTCTTCGACCCCGCCAGCGGGACCGGTTATTGAATGTGTGCCTAGCAGCTAATGTGGGACGGGTTGACGTCACCTTCGGGATAGCAGCGGTGAGCTCGTCAACGGGCAAGCCGAGAACGTGTCTCGGTCGACGGAGGAAAGATTACCTTCGATGACAACGGTAGTTTATTTCTATAGGCAATTATTCTGCGGCATTAGTGACTGCCGTGTGGTGCTAGCAGTGGCTTTTCTTTTCTTGCCCGCGCATGCATGAGAATCTGCAAAGGGATATTCCGAAAGATGGGCAGCAGCGTCTATGCGTGAATCAACATCTCGTACTGCGCACGCTTACCCGCTTGCAAACCCATGATTGATCCATGAGGCCAATGTCCAACAGTAAGCACCCTGGCTGAGATAGGATGACCCAAAGTTAATTTTTATTTCGCGAAACCATTCTGGTATGTAGGGATTGTAATCCAGATCAAAGGCATTCCTTAATTACAACTTCTTAATGTAGCAAAAGGCGATTTATCACTACAGAGGCAATTCCCTCAAAAAAACTCTGGATTAATTAGCGTAAGATAAAATTTCTGATATAGCCCCAGGCTCACGAGTGCCCGGAACAGATAAGGCTCCGATGAAGAGAAATGGATCTATTAGCGAGGTTTTGGGACGTTGATTTCGTTCGAACAAACATGACACAATTGCTTATGAATGATTTTCCCCTTATTTAATCGTTGTAATTTATTTGCACAAAACATTTGATTCGATAAACTGCTGGAATCCTGGGGCGGGAGGGTGTTTATCTTTGGAATTGAACGTTGATTCGGACTGCGAACTCAGCAAGCTGCCAATGGATTCCAAACAAATTATCTGCCGTTCGCTCTGATTTATTTCTTTTTTAAGTAGGGACATTAAATCCTCGAGCGGGATGTGTATTTCGTACGTTCGTACGTGACGTGACTGTCATTTTAATTTAATCTATGCTGAGTTACTGAGTATGAGTTGGCTAAAAGAATATAACTTTCATGCAAAATGGTTCGGTTTTTTTTTGACTAATACCTAATATCTGACCCAGAGACATGAGATAGCTGTTTCGAAGCTTACAACCACCAAATGTTCGTTAAATAGGTATCATCATCTACAGCCCGACTCCTCCCACAGCTGGCATCCCTTAGCTTAATGCTGTTCTAGTCCGATGTCGTCTGCTCATCTTGCTGTCCGTTCGGCAGCATCTTGCCCTATTTCTCGTTTCTGTGCTAATCTAATCCACTTCAGCCCTGTGACGCTTGTGATCTCGTCTGCCCATTTCGCTATTCAAAAACGTATTCTACGAACTTAGTAAGAAAATACATCTACAAACTCACTTGTCTTAAAGGTGATCTCGCTGATGAGAATCCACTCATGCTGGAAGTACAGCTTTACCATAATATGCTTCGCCGTGCGGTTCTCCAGGTCCACGTGGACCACACGGGCATGTTCAGAGACCCTGTCTTGCTTTGGCTCGTAGGAGATGCACTCTTCTTGCCAACGCTCCCCTTCCAGTGAGAAGTAGACTTCCACTTCTTTGAATAACTGTTGAAGAATGGAGATCATGTATCATTTTCAGAACTTATATGTGTACTATTATTTATTTATACATCACTGCGATGGGCGCGCTTTACGATGCAAGGGAGAATCACAAGCACTCTGTTCAAGATTGTTTTAAATTTTTTAACTTCTCGGTTTACCCAGCGCCATAACAAGATACGTTAGGAATCCCCGTGTTGAATTATACTAATAAGCTATTATTTTTAGTCTCAGAAACTCTTTTAGTCGTATGTGTCAAGTCAATAAATTGCTTAAACAAATATTTAAATTCGATATTAAAGTGCTCAACCACACCACCTAGCGCCTTAGCGACGACGGGTGCATAATATCGAACATAATATGAAAACTACGAGTGCGTTCATAGTGTAAGGAGGCCTAGCACGAAGAGCTTGAGTGAGACAGCGCGCGTGGTTTTCGAAAGTCCTATCCGCATTTTCATGCCAAATCTCGTGTTTAACATCTCCCATCCCAGGGTTTGACTGTCTAGTAAAAATACTAAATCCTCGTAACAGTAACGTCACCGAACCCGCTAGAGGCCCTAGTCACCGCGCATTCACTGTGACGTACACTAGTGTCTAAGGGTCAGTTTGGTTAGAGAATTCGTTTTGGATTTGACATTCGTTCTAAAGAAATTGTGTCAATAATATTAGGGGTTAAAGTATGAAATTGCCGATTTGTACTGAAAAATGTAAATTAGTTTTTTTTAATATAACATATTATTTAATATAAATATTTACCATTATTATCAATACATTGCTGCCATCTAATAGGAAGGTCATTTATGCCTTTGCGATAGAACTCTGGTGATCTAGATTCGACAAACTGTGTGAAAGCATTTTGTACTGCCTCCTGAGAAGAAAACTTTTGATCACGTAGAAAATTGTCCAAATCACGAAAATGGTAGTCCCTTGGAGCAAGGTCTTGCAAATACGGAGGGTGACGAATGGTTTCTAGTTGCATTTCGTATAGAGTTAAAACGGTTTCTCGTGCTGTATGAGGTCTCGCGTTATCATGGAGCAATAATGGTGAAGATCGATTCATGAGTCGGGGCTGTTTCACTGCTAGTTTTTCTATCATTGTTCGGAGTTCGGCACAGTACATCTGCCGTTATCGCTTGACCAGATCGGAGAAAGCTATAGTGAATAACACCATGCTGAGACCACCACACAGTTACCATTACCTTTTTATTGGTAGGCTTTGCTTTAGAACACTATTTCCTGCACGAAAGCGTTTAAATCAAAATCGCACGGTGCGTTCATTAGCAGTCCCCTCTTCAAACGCAACATTGATATTGCGAGCTGTTTCTACCACGTTAGTTCCGCGTCTCTTTTGTGTCTTTCTAGTCTAAGTTGAATAAAAAAAACAACTGATAGTCGATAATCGAATGTTGCACATTTTTTAAAAGAACAACTTCATAGGTACGAGTACCATTTGAAAAAAGTTTCAATCAAAAATCTCAAACCATGAAGGTTCTATGTCAATTCGAAGTACATATTACAATAAAACGGCAATTTCATAATTTAACCCCTATTATCTTGTCTGTAAATATCGAAATTGAGCATCTGAGATTCAATATCAGTAAAATTAAAGCTCGATCCCAAAGTATCTAAACGTTTTTAAGCAGTAAAAAATACCAATGCTGATAAAAAGCAGTGTAAAATTTACTCAAAAAACCGCGATAGTAAATACCTGGACATCCTTCGTAAACATATTGTTGGTATGAATGTCAACGTGGTGGTACAGCCTAGTGTCAGTGAAATTAATGGTGAGTTTAACACCTTCATCGGTGTGCACTGTCCTGTTCCAACCTATCCAGCGACTCCCTGCAAACACAACCACATGTTAATCCACTCAGATTACCTTTGATAGTAATACAAAAAAACTCACACGGACGAAACACAACATGAAACCAACGTACAGGCTATATGAGCTCAGTGTGTTGTCAACAGGAACTATTTGGTTTATGTTAGGTATGTGTATATATGGATGTTCCCTTCGACTCAATGGTCGTAGCTTTCGATGCATTTTATTTTTAAAATAAAAGTCTAACACCAACTAAAGAAAAAAAAAATAAACACCAACTAAATCACTTTTTAGTAAGTTATATTGTGATATACTTATCTCATCTTGGAATTCGGGTTAGTGCTAAAAATGTATATAAATAACTTGTACAAGTTTTATCGCGCGATCCATGACAACAGTGTCTGAGGGACCTAAAATTTGATTTTTTTCTGCCATCTGTTTGGGTTGCAATTTTTTGTATGTTTTATATATGTACTCATCAGTCGGTCCATTCTGCGACGGCGAGGTTAATTAGTGCATCGGAGATTTGGCGCAGGAATACAAAGAGTATTTCATTTTTATTTTTTTATGATATGAAGCCAACACACTAGAAAAGGTTAACTTAGATTGTTTACCATGTTGTATTCTCGTCCGCGCTACCGATACTTCTGTCCTCATTGTGTTTCACTTACCACTGGTATCCAGAATATCCGGCAATTCGAAATCACTGGGTCCGTACAGTGAATCAGTTATCTGTCCGAGCCCGTCATAAGTTATCCCCTTCTCCGTCATGTTTCCATCATAGGCGAGGTCAACGAACCTCGCGCCTCCTGTCATAGCCTGCATGTCACATCCTCGAGGTGCCGAGTATGCGACTATGGCCTCTGAAGAAGTTACACAATGTGAGCAAAGTATCGTTAAACGTTAAATTTATTCAATCGCAAGGCGCTATTGGACGTACAAACAATCGCAGAGCGCGCGAGCGGCTTGCGCGTCAGCGCATGATACGGTAAGTTAACTCAGCACCATGCTAGGGTGGAGAGGTGATTGCGAAACTCCAACTGGAAATTAAGTGCAGCCTGTGGTTTTATCATGGCAACCTATTAGGGGTACAAGCACTTAATATGAACAACTGTCGAATGCTCATCAATTGTAATTCATGAAATAAAAAAAATATAAAAATTGAATTTATTCAAATGCATCAATGCCTGTGATAAACCATTTAAAATGGTAAATGGTAGGCTGTGGTTATAGCACTGTATCTGAAGGATCATAGAATCAAAATACACAAGTTCTATCAGACTCCAGATGATCACATCTCCACCCTAACTCTGGCCCTAGACTCGGGACCATTGAGGACGGACTAGGTGCCAGGTGAACTCTAAATTTTTATACATACGTTTCCATTTGCACCCGAAGAGTTCGACACGCATACAAGCAGTTCTTGGATGACCAGCGTATGGGAAGAAGCGTACTTTTGAAGCTATAAAAGGCGCTTCCAGTGTAGTCTTCCTCGGGGTGTATGTATTAACATTTCCGGGGATGAGCTGAAAATTTATCAAGCATCAGCTTTTTTGTTTAAGAATGTTAAATATTGTTTATGGAAATTGTGTCTTCGATAAGATCGACGATATTTAGTTCAGCTGGTTTTAAATATATTTTCTCCTAATTTGTTACAATAGCAAGATAACATGGTTGTTGGTAACCCTTACAATCAACATTAAATTTTGATTATAATGATACCATTGGGTATTGAACACAGGTATTGAAGTAGACACTGTACTGACTCAGTTATTAACATTTCAGCCGCATTAACATACTTGACACGCTTTTATACATATAAATATTGTTTGTCGAACGAGTGGGCGAAGGGAGCGAAGTGCTTAGTCACTAGGCGATTTGGCACTGAATGTTTGTATGATTGTCTCTTTGTCCGAGAATCATTTTCGAAGGGTACAAACGTATTCGAATATCGAAAATTAAAATATCTACAGGTAAAACGGTAAAAACCTCCAAAAATTAAATAAATAAAGGTTGGTTGACCTAAATTCAAATTAACGAAACTACTAAAATGTCAAATGAGTATTTCATCGAAGTTCATAAAACAAAAGTTTATAATTAATCTCGTCTAAGATATCAACATATGTATCATCTGAAACCCTCCCGTTCATTACAACTGAATCTCAAAATGCCCGATATCAGTACCACATAATCTCAGAATGACTGAAACCAATAAGACTAAATTTCATAATGATTTTATCCCGTTATGCCTGAAATTCTAAATGCGTTAATCCCAGAATGACTGAATCACACGATCACAGCATAATAACGTACCTAAGTAGGGTAATCAAACCTTATTTGACAATGCAACTAACTTATTAAGATAAAAACAACTGTCATTTAATTTTGTCAAGTGTTGTCACTGTTCTTTGAATCTTTTTAAGTGTGAAAATACTATTTGTAATAAAAATAAACTACAGCAACATCGTATTTATTGATAAACAAAAAGGATTGGAGTTGAAGAACAGATGTTTTTTGTAATTTATTGAGATTTAGTCTTAGTTTCAGTCAGTGCGAGATTGGTGGAACTGACATCACACATTTTGAGATTAAGTTCTAATGAACAATTTCAGACATGTTGGAATTCAGATATTTTGACACTAGAACATTTTAGGAAAAAGCCACATTGACCTTCATTTGTTACGAAATGCACGTATCTGAAAATCTAAATACCTAAATATAAAATGCTCAAAATAAAAAAAAATATAGAAATATTTTTTTTATTCAAAACTAATCAACACAAAACAATCTCTTAATACATTTTGATCGTGGCGGTACCACCGTGGTGCTATTCAACCCGACAACAGTTAGTGTCTTCGTTAGCGAAGTGGTAAAGGCAGCCTGCGTTAAAGGTCGTCTGAACGGCGCGGGTTCGAGGACCGCCGGAGACAAAATGGTAATTGTATTTTTATTTGTGTAAAAGATACCCTAGTATTTACACTTAATAAACAAGAAAAAAAAATCATCATATTTTGTGTAGGACTTGCCGTAATAGCCAATAACAATTACAGCCAAATACATTAGTGTGTCCAGGAATATGATGCAATATTTTGTCTATTTTTTTAATTTACGTTGATATTTTCTTTTCCACCTCTTCGCCTTTAAACCATTCAGCAATTTTCCGGCCTTCATATGATAATGTTTGTAACAAGTGTTTGAAGTACTAGGATACGTTATCGGGATGAACGTAGCATAATGCCGTCAAAAAAAATATTTCTTGATTGAATTGATTACGACTGTTATATTTCGAAGACAATCCCTCCTTTTCAACTTTGCGACATAACATTTGACGGAGGTGAAAGAAACAACCGTTTATAATATTATCGTTTGAAAATTTTTCCTATGGTTATTTTAACTTTCCATGTTGTAAACCATGACATTCTATACTTTATTTATACTAGTGGTTCGCCACGAACTTAGAAAGAGCGAGCGACTTCTTTCAATGATATTTAATTCCAAGTCATTATATCTAATGATGATAACCTTGTGTTGGTAAAATCTCCCTATGTTCCAATTTCCGAGCATATTATGTTAAACATACAGTTATGCTCGAACCAAAAACATCATCATCATCATTTCAGCCGTAAAACGTCCACTACTGAACTAAGGCCTCCCTCATGGAACTCCATGAGGGGTAGTTGCTATACTCACCACGCTTGGCAGGCGGGTTGGTGAGCGCAGTACGGGATGTTGATATACGGAAAGACGCTGCTGCCCATCTTCCGGAGGTGTCCCTTAGCAGGCTCTTACTGCATCCACGGGTAGGAGAGGAGGGGTAACATTCTACTGCCGGCACCCCACGAACCAAAAACATCGATTGATAAATACCAATATAACAAAAAAAAAGTAAGACTTTTGCATGTATTATAGATGATTTATACAGCGTCAGCAACTGGTAATCATGCTGTACGGGACGCTGCAGTGCCTGGGACATTGTTAGATGGATTAGGCTTGCCCAGCACCTATACCATCCTCTCAGCTTAGTCAGCTATTAGTCAGAGGAAAGAACATGTCAATACGTCTGAAACTAACTAACTTACTCTCTTACTCTCGATGTTTCCTTCACCGTTAAAGCACGTGTTAAGTGTGCACATACATTTTTCAAGAAAGAACAATCCGTTGGTGCACTGCCGGTATCGAACCCACGACGTTCGGATTGAAAGTCGGAGGTACATACCACTCGGCCAGGCTTTTTTATTCAATATATCAACAACTACAATAATTATCAAATATCCACCACGACAATTTGTTTTGATGTATTCTTCTTATGTTTTTAATTTCATAAAAATTCGATTATGCGCTCAAGAGTCAGTCTCGGACAAAAATAAACGAATAACCCAGTAATTAAAAATCTCCCACAATTAGTCTCCATAAGTTTCAAATTTCATCAAAATCCGATTATCCGTTCAAGAGTAATTCTCGGAGAAAAATTGCGACATACATACAAGCATACAACCGAAACGCCTAGTTGCCACTTACAACTTTATTCGCTTCGCTTACTCGTTCGATTATGCTTCTAGATATTTTGAACTAATCTGTACGTTCGGAATTACAAATTGAGGGGTTTTAACGTCGGTGTTACGTCATTATGGTATTTGAAGTATTACGTGTTTTAATTTTAGAAGTTTTGACTCGACGTTTTAACTGATATTTTAATTTTCGATATTCGAATACGTACCCCTTTTGAACGCACGATCCGATTTTAATGCGGTTTTGTTTTCTTTTAAAACTTAATATATGGTACCAAAACCGGTTACCCACTGGACTTCTTCTAATGCTTTAGTTTTTACCCAACAAACAAGATATTTCCCTGGCGGCCGTTTCCACCACCGTGTAAAACCGAGGACTTTTCGGAAGTGATCGTGTATTTTCCAAAATAAATGCATTTGTCCAATACTCCTTTTGTGCATATCATTGGAAAAAAATATTCCAAGTTCACAGTACAATGTCATTCAAAGAGTCCAATTAAAGTTTGGAGTGTTTGGTGAACTCCAGCAACTCAGTCTAAATCGCTACGTAAATAAAGTTCAAATGCAATAGGACTTTATCGAATGAAGAAAATGTCGCTCCTAAGTTTGGAGCGAACAACTATTTAAGGTAAAAGCTGCAAGCTGAATAAAAAAACAATCGTGGTATCCAATCAATAGAAATTTTGCATAAACTTGCACGTGACTCACGTATCAATTTTTTTTTTGGAATAGTTAAAAGACGTCACAAACTAAGCGAAGCTTAGGGAAACCAAGTAATTGATAGAATACTTACATACATTTGGTATATACTATGCCATCAAAATGAATATATTTAAGTAATCCAATCATCTAGTGTCCATACCGCAAGCTCTGCTTACTTTGAATCTATGTAGATGGTGCTGTGTGAAGTTTCCAGCAATGAAATGAACGAAAATACTTCGGTATTCAAATCAGCCTCGTTTGTCGCGCAAAACGCATCTACAACCCCCAACTGCCATTAAGTCTAGACCGAAGACAGAACAGCATGTTGGTAGGCACTTTAAACTTCCGAAGTAATACCTAGTTATAATAGTCAAACAAGATGCGAAGATTTTGGAATACCAAAATAATTCCTCAATATTTCTGTGTGGGTGTGCGTGTGTTTGTATGTGGTTGCGTGCGTGTGTGTTGGTAAAAAATACATTTACATTTTAAGGAAACTATCATTCTAACCCGATAGGTACAAATTTATTTGGTCAAAAAAAGCCATTTAAGAAAACTCTTATTTTTAAACCTATTATTTTTAAACTAAATAAGCTCTTACGTTATGATTATGTAACAGACGAACAATGGCAATTGCTCTCGCCCAAACGAATCAAGCGCAGCGCTAGGGCACATAGGTACCTTATCTCGAAGCGCTTCGTCGTTTCTTTAATCCTCATCTTGGGTTTGGTATATACTCGATCAGATACACTAAATTTTATTCTACAAAGTTCGTGTTGTAACGAAACGACCAGGGCTCCAATTTCGTCTAAGGCTTATAATTTGTGAAATTGGACTTGTAGAGGTAGGGCGTGTAGATCTGTGTACGGTACATATTAAAATATACATTATGAGATTAGTATCCAATACTTAAAGCAATCTATGCTCGTTTATAAAATTTGAGAAAAATCGATTTATTTGAAAATTATCCTACGTATGTTACTTTTTAGTTCATTCAATTCGGTTATTTGTTTATGAAATTATTTAAAACAGTGCAGTAAAAAGCTGCTCGTTTTAACTGCCGAATATATCCCTTGGCAGATTTTTAGTGGGGGGGGGGGGGGGAATGTTGCCTAACATTCTACTGGCGGCAACCTTTTTTTTCTTTTTTTTTATCGCGGGGGAATCCGTCATGGATATCACCTTTCTAAGGGGGGTAAGATGATTATGCTGGACTAACCTAACCACCATGTTTCTTCAAACATGCAGTCTTGCCGAGACTTCGGATACGCTTGCTCAATCTTCCGCACTATTCGCTATTTAGTAAAAACGAAATTGGTTTTCCGAACTTTAGTTATTCCAGCACAATCTATAGCTGTCGCCCCGTTGTATGAAGGGGGAAGGCCAGCGTGTCACACTAAAAGCGAGTTATGTACTTTGGAAACTGAAAAAAATTACCTCCCAACGAGTCACACTGTCACAAATTGGGGATACGTGGTAGGCATTTTCAAAATGTTCTCGCCACGATACACACATAAAAAACTGTTTAAGAGTTCAACTTCTTCTTTATTTTCACACCTGAGATGTGTCAAGGCTTTCATTAATAACTTGTACTTCTTTGACATATTATCAGGAGTTCGAATTGAGATTTGAAACGGAAATCGAGTCCAAGGTTGACAGACGGGATTTCTACGGACAACTTTACCTTCTTTTCAGTAATAGTAGTTCAGTAGTAGTAGAAGTAGAAAAGTAGAGTTAGATTCGACGATTGACCTCCATCTCGAAGTTGGACCTGCCTAATTGGACTGTTTGTCCTATTGGTATACGTACGCGGCGACAACTTTGACAGCTGAGTTTTCAACCTGGAGCAGGCACGACATGGATATTTGACATTACCTCCATGTTAATATTAGGTTCCCGTTGGAAGACTCGATTGAGGCTTTCGAGCTACTCGAGCACCGCCCATGTTTCAATCGAATCTAAGGCTTTCTCATAGTCCACAAACGCGAGTCATAGCGGCAAGTTATACTCTTCGGTGTATGACTTGCCGCAGCGTATGTATGTGGTCTACGGTACTGTAGCCTTTTCAGAACCCGGCTTGTTCGGGAGGCTGGAAGTCATCAAACCTGCGTTCGAGACGGTTCGCGACGATTCTTGAAAACAGCTTATAAACAAGGCTCCAAAGCGAGATGGGTCTGTTATTCCTCAGCAAGGTGTTGTCACCCTTCTTAAAAAACAGAACCACCATGCCCTGCTTCCATGCTTTTGGCGTAGTACCTTCAAGCAAGGCAGAATTTAAGAACTTTGAAGGACTTTAAGTACCGGTAATCCGACCCCCTTTAGAAGCTCTGAAGCGATTCCTTCCTCACCCGGCGCCTTGTCCATTCTTAAGCTTTAGGATTTCAGGGTTATCCTGATTTCGTACAGGCTGATGTTCGGGATATCTTAGGTATAATGTTGGGTCAGTTTGGCTCTTGCGTCATTGGCCGCACTGAAAACAGGTTTAGTGACCGAATCGTAGAGCCGTCCATAGAACCTTTCGACTTCCCTTAACACTAAGCTTTACTTGATGTTATGCTGCCATCTTCCCTCTTTAGCTTCGTTATCTGGATCTGCCCAATATAACAATCCCTCGCGAACACTTTGGTGCCTTTATTTGATAAATAAATAAATAATAAATAATGCTGGACAAATCACACAGCATCATCTAGCCCCTAGCTAAGCAGAGCTTGTGCTATGGGTACTAGATGACTGATATACTTAATACATTATAGTACATAGATATATATTTTTATTGTATATAGAAAAATACACAGAACACCCTGAACAAATATCTGCAGATCGTACAGACATTTTTCCGGAGGCGGGAATCGAACCCGCAACCCCTTGCGTCGCAGGTGGACCTTCGCCCGCTGCGCCACAGAGCTCGTCAAATATATGTAATGTTCTAAAAATTTGTAAGTGTTGCTCAGACTTTTGTCGTGACGGTCTTAAAATATACATCGAAATTGACGGCGAGACGCCTTTGTGTATTTCTTGCTAGGCCCTGACGAAATAAAACCAGGCAAGAGCGAGTCGGACTTGCGCACCGAGGGTTCAGTGCCATCATACAATATGATAATATGATAAAGGCGGTTTATATTTGTTGGGGAACCTTTACAGGGTCACCTCTTGTTATAACTATTTAAGTTAGAGACTTCGTATAATTTTCCTGTAATCTTTACATACATTTTTATTAGCAATAAGCTATTAGGGGTTTTAGCTCCGCATACTTCAGAGATAAGGAAGGGGGGGGGGGGGGGGCAACGGTATTATTTTCAACATTTTTGTAAATAAATCGAAAATTATACTGTTTAAAGGAAAACTAAAATCGGTTTATTAATGTGAAAATTAAACCCTTTTATATGATACCCCACATGACCTCGTAACTTCGCAAATTTTTTTAAGACCTCTTTAACGCCCCCTTCCAATCAATATCAAGAATATTTTCAACATTTTTATGAATGATATATCAAGGGAAAAGCGTTATCTTCTACTATTTCAAATAGTGAGTCGATAGCATCAGTAATTATCAAGATATCCATCTGTGGCAGACTGACAAAGTCACACCGTAGTCCTTTCTACCATTTTGGCCCGGAACCCTAAAAACTCAACCCGTGTAGGTAAGTGGAAGAAACGAAATGGATATCAATTTCCGCCAGATTTTGTGAAAGGTATCCCGTATGTTTCTGCAGTGTTTGTTTTGCGTTATTGTTTCCGTGATCAAAGAAATATTCGGAAATACAAAATGGACGAATTTAGGATGCTTCGATTCAATTCTGCCTTGTTTGTTTTCTATAATGTAGAAATAAAATATTTTTTTATACGATTAAATGACGAGACAAACCGAAGGCTCACCTGATAAGTGGTAACCACTACTGAACACAGGTCTCCCTCATGGATCTCCATGAGGGGTAGTTGCCATACTCACCTCGCTTGGCAGGCGGGTTGGCAAGCGCAGTACGGGATTTCGATACACGGAGAGACGCTGCTGCCTATCTTCCGCAGGTATCTCTTAGCAGGCTCTTACTGCATCCACGGGCATGAGAGGAGGGGCAACATTCTACTGCCGGCACACCACGGCGCATTTATTTCATTAAAAGATCTTAATTAGTGTTAAGTTTGCCGCTAAGTTTCGTAACAGTTGCAAGAGTGAAATAGCCTGTTAATCTTTCATCCCGTAAATAATATAGGGCTCATACTGATAGCAGGGTGTAATATTCCCTCTCCCTAATATACTAATTTGGGGTAACTCGAGAATTTCCCGAGAAACCTTACTTGCTCCCCAATGTAAAGGAAAAGTTTGGACGTACTGATTTGTGCTAAATTGATAAGTAAATTAAGTAAGTAGATTAGGGCTATTTTGATACGTTTGCAAAGAGCGGAGCCGGGTATAGCTTGATTGCGTCCGTTCCGTATAATTTATCACTTTCTAATTAATGTAGTAGGGTTCCAGTCTGCCCTGTTGTATGAACTTTAACAGTTAGCACAGGATCGTTTTATAATCATAAGTAAGGCCTTTGCATCTATTAAGATGATTTATACAGCGTCAGCAACTGGTAATCATGCTGTATGGGACGCTGCAGTGCCTGGGACATTGTTAGATGGATTAGGCTTGCCCAGCACCTATACCATCCTCTCAGCTTAGTCAGCTATTATTCAGAGGAAAGAACAGGTCAATACGTCTGAAGCTAACTAAGCCGCGGGTTTCCTCACGATGTTTCCTTCACCGTTAAAGCACGTAATAATAATACATATTAATAATAGTAATATAATCATAATACAATAGGCATTAGATGTAACACCAAGATCAGCAAGCGTCGTTAAATGATGCGCATTTAATTGGCTTATTAACTCGGCATCCAAATGCTTTGTTCTTGAAAAATAAAACTCCATACACTGATTCTCAAGGCATCCATAAGTTCTTAGGTACAATCAACCGAAACTTCATTAGACATCATATTCACTATCATATTGAATAATTATTATTGCTTTTTGTTGTATACTGGAACTTCATCTTCATTTAAACGAGATCTATAGACTGTCGGATTCAAAACATAGAAAACTATATAACCTTTGTAGTTCTACACTCTTGGTACAGGTGGTAGGTATATACAAAGTAAGAAGAAAATTTTAAGAAATAAGTTCGTCGAGCGTTGTTTGATTTTAAATCGTAATTTTATTATTAAAGACAATGTTGAACCTCCTATATTATTATGGTTGCCTGGTACTTTTAAAAGCCTATTGTTAGAACCAAAACTATAATAAGGAGAATATAAGAAAAAGCTGAGTATTCTTCTACGCTTCTGATGATGATGATGATGATTAGGATTCCGTAGTACAACAAGGGAACCTTATAGTTTCGCTTTGTTTGTTTTTCTGAGCATTTGTCTGCAGCTTTACGAGGAGGCTGTTTTAGTTATGAAAACTTATTTTGCATAGAAATATAAAAATAATAAAGCCAAGATAAGGGTTCCAAAAATGCTGAACAAATATTTTATTTGGGGTACCTTATACACGTAAGATCATTCCCAGATTAACCTTTGTTTTCTTGATTTTCCTATCATGTATTTTTGAAAACGTACATATTTTAAAACCATTTAAGTGATTGTCAAAAGAAGTTTTTGATTAATGGTTCCGTTTGCGAAATATTAAAGTTTGAAACTTTTTTTAGACGTTTACCATCAACCATGAACTTTCTTGTTAAACTATAACGGTTAAGTTAGATTTTTTAATTTCGGCGAGATTGTCGCTCAAATATGGATTACCAAACATACCGGGCCGGGACATACCGCGCCGTGGGGTGCCGGCAGTAGAATGTTACCCCTCCTCTCATACCCATGGATGCAGTAAGAGCCTGCTAAGGGATACCTCCGGAAGATGGGCAGCAGCGTCTTTCCGTGTACCAACATCTCGTGCTGCGCTCGCCAACCCACCTGCCAAGCGTGGTGAGTATGGCAACTACCCCTCATGTAGATCCATGAGCGAGGCCTGTGTTCAGTAGTGGACGTTTTACGGCTGAAACGAACGAAACATACCGGAATACCGAAACTCAATTAAATGCCTGCTAATATCTTTTGGTAAACGTAAAAAAAACTTACACCAACATTTAATAACAGGTCTACGGTTAACTAGGGAATCCTGCACAGCGCGTGGCACGACACGCACCTGGCTTATTTATTTCTTTATAATTGACTTTCGTCACATGCTGTGTGTACGTGTCAAGTACGAATCATTTATCATGAACTTTAATTTAATAGCTAATAAAAGTAAAAGTAAGGCCTTTGCATCTATTATAGATGATTTATACAGCGTCAGCAACTGGTAATCATGCTGTACGGGACGCTGCAGTGCCTGGGACATTGTTAGATGGATTAGGCTTGCCCAGCACCTATACCATCCTCTCAGCTTAGTCAGCTATTATTTAGAGGAAATAACAGGTCAATACGTCTGAAGCTAACTAAGCCGCGGGTTTCCTCACGATGTTTCCTTCACCGTTAAAGCACGTGTTAAGTGTGCACATACATTTTTCAAGAAAGAAAAATCTACTGGTGCACGTTAACTAATTGTCTATTGTTAAATAGCTCGAGACGACCTCTGTGGCGCAGCGGGCGAAGGTCCGCCTGCGACGCAAGAGGTTGCGGGTTCGATTCCCGCCTCGGGACAAATGTCTGTACGATCTGCAGATATTTGTTCAGGGTGTTCTGGGTGTTTTTCTATATATAATAAAAATATCTATCTATGTAGTATAATGTATTAAGTATATCAGTCATCTAGTACCCATAACACAAGCTCTGCTTAGCTTGGGGCTAGATGATGCTGTGTGATTTGTCCAGCATTATTATTATTATTATTATGGCGAGAAGGCGACGCGGCAGACCGAAGCGCAGATGGCGGGACGAACTTGATCAGTACATCGTTGACTGGAGGGAAGCAGCTTAGGATCGGGATGTATGGAGGGAATCGGGGGAGGCCTTTGCCCAGCAGTGGGACCCAAATGGCTCATAATAATAATACTTATAATTATTATTAAATAGCTAATGGTAAATGTGATAACATACCCTTTATAAAATGCTATGGTGATATTTTATAACCTGTAAACTGCTCAGTGGCGCCGCGCGCCGATATACGGCAACTGGCACGTAACCTGGTCGAGGTTCCTCGACAGTCTAAAAGCCAGTATTTACACTGCTAAAACTATAGCTACACTGCTCTAACCTTTGTAAAACGCTTCGAAAAGAACAAAGAAGGGTAGTGAACGTTTATTCAACTAATCGTCCGAATAGTTTTATTTACAAATTCATTCTGAGTTTACGCGCTTTGTCGAGTTAGTTTGTTATCTTTCGTTGGAAAATATCATAATTAAAATTGTGTTTAAAAGTGTTGTGAAAGTATCGAGTGTAGATTGTACAGATACAACGTTTTTGATAGTTTATCAATATTTATCATTCATTGGACATAGTTTACTAAGATTTTTATCAAATTGTTACTAATTTTATCGCACACAAAACTTTTTACCAAAATAATTTTGTGTATGTGCCCCATACAAAATGTATTTTTACTTTTTCCAATAGTATTTTAAAGTATTTTTGAATAGTAGGCTTCAAAAATAATTAAATTGGCAAAAGTAAAAATTTGTCTGAGTAGAGTTTAAGGAAACTTAACAAACTTAGCATTTCATTGATTCATAAGTGGTTCTTAATGAGTTATTGAAGTGGACACTCTTCACAACTGGGCGCTGAAGTTGGCGATAAACTTTTTAGGGTCGTCTGTAGGTATTTATAAAATAAGTATAAAAAGGTTCACTTTCCTTAACTTTAAGTGCTAATAATATTTTATGATGTAAATTCTTGTAAATAAAATGCAAAATGTATTTAATTTTGTGTTCAATATTTTATTATATAAAACTGTTATAGCCTTCCGTAAGTAATTTAGAAATTTATCCTCTTCATCAACCTATAACATCAAGTAGCAAAGTGTTCATCAGCATCTATGTAATAATATTATTAAATTAGTTATAATATTTTAAGCTCATTTCATAGACATATAATACACTAGCCGCACTCCGCGGTTTCACCAGCGTAGTTCCCGCTCCCGTGGGAATACGGGGATAAAATATAGTCTGTTTATCAGAAATAATGTAGGGTTGTAATGGTGAAACAATTTTTCAAATCGGTCTAGTAGTTTCGGGGCCTATTCAATGCATACAAACAAACAAACAATTAAATCTTTCCTCTTTATTATTAGTGTAGATGTAGATGTAGAAGTAGATGTAGTAGGTTACAAGAATAGGATATCGCAAAATCATCAATTGTTTAGTGCGCGACAAGCACGCACCGACGCAACCTCGTCGAGGTTGTTTTCCATTCTTCTTTGTAGTAAGTAGTGTTATCAATGCATAAAAACCTAAGAGCGTGTCCAGATTTGATGAACGCACGCAGCAGGCGGGACGCGCGCCATGTGCGAGCGGCGCGCGCGGACAGATCGTATTGTAAGCGTTGCGCGAAACTAACATCACGTGCGGCGGCTTATTCAGATCTGGACACGCCCTAAGAGTCTGGATAGTTTAAAAATATCGTAAAAGCTTTTCTGGTGAAATGAGAGAACCATAAAAAAATTTATATCTCTTGAGAATAAGTTTCATGAAGTTTTAACATAATTTTGAGTTTGAGACTTTTTCTTAGTTTAGTGGGATTGGATTGAGTGAAAATTTATGCTTCAGGTGATTAAGGTTGTGTTAGGTAACATATTTCAGCTTAACTCCATATTGCAATGCATAATGATTGAAATTGTAATTTCAAATAATATTTTTTGTGGTGGTTATGCTACATATAAAGTGTCAAGAATGTTAATCTGCTGCATAAGGAAAAAACAACAAAACTGCGAGTATTTTTATTTCTCGAACATAACTTGTTAAACTTTCGCGATTTGTTAACATATTTTTAGTTTTAAAATTACAGGATTTTATCGCGTACCTTTTTTATTATTTTCCCGACGTTTCGAACACATATCTCACTTTCTCGAACATCTATGGTGTAAAATCAATTTACAATGTTCCTGTCACAGGTGTTCCTGTGCGTGTTTTATTGTTGGAACCGCATACAGTCTTACAATTTTGGTGAGGCTAATAAAGCAACGGCCCGTAAAATGTAGTAAAGTGTTTTATAGGTGCTGTGTTAATCTTTTTTAACACCCGAAAAAAAGAGGGGCGTATTGTCGCTGATTGTGTCACTGTAATACTATTTAAATACTATTACTTCACTAATTTACTTAAAATCGTTCAACATTGATCACAAATAGTCCAACACTTTTGGTGTCCATATTTGAAATGATATTATAATTTAATACAACGTTCTAAACGAATTTTATAAAGATGGTAAACCATTGTAAGTGGGTAATAAAGAAATCCAAAAGTTTTTAATTATAAGAGCCCATAGGATTATTAAAAGATAATGTAGAGTACATAGTATATTCTTAATCATTTTTTCCCAGGGATAGCCTTCATCTTTTAATAATCTTACGGGTATAAATAATTTAAAAACTTCTGGATTCCATTTCTATAACCTAGTAAGTAAAATATAAATGGAATAGCTAAGGTATTCAAGTCAAAATAAAGTTCTTACCGTGCTTCAATTAAAGCTCTCGTACTTAACTCCAGTGCCCCTGACCATTTCTTCAGTAGTCTGTTGAGTAGCTCTTGACGAATAAAATACCAAAAGTATTAAAGTCAAAATAAAATACTCACCGTGCTTCCATTAAAGTCCTTGTACCTAACCCAGCGTCCCAGTGCATCCCTCCAGTAGTCCACTGAGTAGCTCTCGACGAACTCCACGCCGACCGCATTAGCAAACCGACCCTGGGTCTCGGTAGCCGTGATCAAGTATTCCGCATGTAGATCTAGCTCCAGGTATTCGTAGGACGTAGGCTTTATAAGTCCGTTTGGACACCAAGCGCCGCCTCGAATCTCCGTCCGAATACTGTGGACAAAGGAAGTAAGCTAAAATCTACATGAATACGTTTTTGGGTGAAGTGGTATGCGCACACACACACAAGGCGGGGCCTTGTTTTTATTGTATATAAGTACCTAGTCACCAGAATATATATATTCTATGATCTCGATGTTATGTTGTTTTAAGTGCAAGTTTTTGTAATAGGTACCTTTTTAGAGTTTCTTTTTGTAGTTTTTTAGATATTTAATATAATATATTACTATTAAGAAAGTGTCATAATATAACGCTATAGAATAAGCTCTGTAATGTTATAATTATGTATGAGTAATAAATAATTAAATAAATAAATTTAAATCCGAATATCATGGATACAGGCCGAGTAAAATGTTAATAAGCTTGTTGTATGTAACACTGGGCCCCCTTCATAAGTAGTTAATTGTCCTTCTACATATACAGTCCTTAGTTTGGGCAAGACTAGGTTCTATTTAGTATGAAACTGACTTTTTTTATTTTAGTTTCAGTTATCAAATAATTAATAATAATATTTTTTTTATCAAATATTTCAGTAGAAACCTGTCCAAACCAAATGAAATAAAGTTATTTTCTGAATCAAAAATTAGCTATGAAAATAATTATTACTTATCCCTGTTAAGGTATTTATATATTACAGTATTTACAAATTATTTAAGAAACAATAATACGGTGATTTAGTAGTTTTTCTTCTATGAAAAATATATGTACACATTGAACACGTGCTTTCAAGGTGAAGGAAAACCACGACTAAGTCAGCTTTAGAGGTTTTGTTCGTTGATCGACCTGTTCTTTTATCTGCCTTATAGCTGACTAAGCTAAAAGTATGGTATGCGTGCTTGGCAAATCGGATCCCTCTATCATTGTCCCAGGCACTGAAGTATCCCGTGTAATATACCTACCAATTGACGACGTATAAATCGACTTTTCGTAATTTAAGTTTTAAATTATAAATCACAAAATATCTAGAGAGGCATGTCATAAAACAATGTACCAAACATCCTTGAACTAAACCCATGAAACAAATTACAAAGTTTCGAGAGGGCCTTTGTTGGTAGGCACTTTTGTTACCAAATTGGAAACCTCTTGTCATATTACGTGAAGAACTCGAAATTTAATAAATGTCAGGTGAAACCCCAGTGCATTCATTGAAACAATTTCAATTTACGAAATTGTCAATGGTGGCTAACTAAAAACAGCTGAAAGTGCCGTTTGTTAGCTCACAAGATTGCAATTGCGACCCGAGCCTCTCGTCGCTTATAGATAAATACACGATTAAGCACGTTTGCGCATAAGCAAATAAAATTAGCGTAATAGTCTCGGCAAATATACTAAAACGTTTCTGTGTTTCGTTTGTCAACGGAGGTGGGACTCCGGCCATTCTATTTGAATATCAACTGCGCGATCTGATCGGCGCCACGGCCGCTGCAGAACAAAGCGCGCTAAACGCTGAATTAACGTACTATTCGCAAATCACCTCTGACCCTATGTAAAGTGGCTCGCTTGATAAGGCTTCGGCACATCCGGCCGTACTTACTTCTTGTTATCTTCGGCAGTCGGGCCCGAAAGGCTTTTGTAGGATCACGCTTGCTCAGAATTCATATGAAAATTTAATTTTCTGTTAGTGAATTTCGCAAAGTGGAGACGAGTTCGGTCTATTGTCTCTTGCCGGCTTATGCGGGCTCACGGCCCCAGTGCGAGACTCTCTGTTAATTGTTTAAGCTAAGTATGAACGTTCTGCGGTCGGGGATCCACAATTATTGTTACAACTTGGTTGTATCATAGAGCTTATTGTTGTGAACAATGGCTGGCTTAATACGTTTACCGATTACGGAGCAGTTTGCCGCGAATTTGTCGAAAATACTATTGTTTATTGGCGTGGGGTAGACTGGTACCCCTCCTCCCATGCCCGTGGATGCACTAAGAGCCTGCTAAGAGATACCTACAAAAGATAGGCTGCAGCGTTTTTCCGTGTATCAACATCACGTACTGCGCTCGCCAGCCTGCCTACCAAACATGGTGAGTATGGCAACTACCTCTCACAAAGATCATGACGGAGATCTGTGTTCAGTAGTGAACGTTTCACGGCCGAAACGATGACTATTGTTTAGAGTATAGATGGATTGTGATGACTTTTGTTATCTGATCTGTCTTCACGTATCCTTTGGGTACGGATGTTGAGGAATGTAGGTAGGGTAACGAATCTTTGTGATTTCTCCACAAGGTTCGAATTAGCCTGTCTCAAGTTCCGAGACCGATCCTTTCGTTTGGAATTAGAACGTGGAATAGGTACATGTGTTGGTTGCCAAATTTCCTAAATGTATTTTAAGAGCGATGCCGCGCGATAAGTAATTCGATTATTATACATTCCGCCATTGTTGGTGTGATACTGAAAACACATCTGATAGGATGATGTCATTATTATTGTATGATGTATTATTATAAGGGCATATTTAGTATTCCCATGCGAGTCTCGAATTGAAATTTATAACGACATTTATAGTATGGTTAAAAGTTTCAAAATTTGGACTTCAGCCGGCAGAGACACAGGAAGAATATTTGGTTTTTCAGCATATATGCGGCCCCATATATGCATCAAAAGTTTGATTTAAATTATTAAGTATTCTAACAATCATCAAAAAATCTAAAAATCATCAATCAAACAGAAAACCCTTTCCTAAATATATTAATGAGTGACAAATATCTAGTAACAAAGCCTTCGAGTATATCTAAAGAGCGCTTGAAATGCTTTCAAAAATAATTCGACACTGTTTCGCCTCTCTACAAGGCAACTTCAGGAGAAATCAACGAATTACACTAGAAACAATGATAACGTAAATTACGAAGAACAAGAAAATTTTACAACGGGTGTCACCATCGCCGACACCGAAGGCGAAATACGTCTCGAATTCTTTTTGAGTGTTTTTTTAAAGCGCTGTCTGCCTATCTGTCTGTGTATGGGACGATTACAACCGAACGCGTTGACCGATTTACATGAAACCTTCTTTGTTAGCACCGTATAACTGAGAGAAGGGTACTGATTGATTTTGGTGACCCTAGGGTCACAGGGACCAGAGTTAATGTGACCTCTAAAGGTCACCAAAAAAGTCTTCAAACGGCCGAAAACGTGCAAAAACCCAAAAATGCCATTTTTGACCTTTGGTGACCTTTTGAGGCCTTCGCCCCCTTTTCTGGTATCCCCGTACCATCACTTGTTTAGATATACTCGTAGGTTAGCGGATGTGTTACAAAATATGTATATGTTGCTCATTTAGATATTTTAATAGATTCCCGCAAAGTCACGCCTTAATCAACTAATTTCGCTTTCCCAAATTCTAAATCCTTTGCACAAATTGTTCATGAAGCGGTAGGACCTTGCATATTAATGTCCAACATTGTAGGTTATGCAAGTCTGTTTCTGCAAAGCAATAAATTCTAAAGTTCTTAAGTCGTTACAGCTGATGCTACGACAGTTGTACTGTTTGCACTTGGGTTTTGCACATTTAGTTGTAATCAATCAAATTTTGTGTAACACCCGCCGTGGGGTGCCGGCAGTAGAACGATACCCCTCCTCTCATGCCCATGGATGCAGTAAGAGCCTGCTAAGGGATACCTCCGGAAGATGGGCAGCAGCGTAAAGACGCTATCCGTGTATCAACATCCCATAGTGCGCTCACCAACCCGCCTGCCAAGCGTGGTGAGAATGGCAACTACCCCTCATGGAGATCCATGAGGGAGGCCTGTGTTCATCAGTGGACGTTTTATGGCTGACATTTCAGCCATAAAACGTCCACTGATGAACACAGGCCTCCCTCATGGATCTCCATGAGGATTCATCATTCATCATTATGAATCAAATTTTGTCTGGGATATGATGATTTTTAACAGATCTTGAACCCCAGATGTAGTTACTGATGTTTTTTAATCCCCGACGCAAAAAGAGAGGATTATTGTAAGTTTAACGTATCTGTCTGTGTATCTGTCGGTGGTATCGTAGCTCCCACACGGATGAACCGATTTTCGTTTAGTTTTTTTGTGAGTGAATTTTATCTCGAGTGTTCTTAGCCACGTTTCATGAAAAACTATTAAGCAGTTGAAGATCATCAGCTCTTTTTTATTCAAATATACCAAAGTGTAGTATCAAATGAAAGGGCATGATGTGTAGATTGCTAAACTGAGAGTAAAAAATAAGTTACCTGAGAGACTAGGCAAAGGGTCGGGATTAATTAATTTTTTTAATTTTATAATCTTGTTTAAATGTGGTTTAGGATGTGTTTGAAAGTTAGAAGTTTGAAAACAAATATTCACAGTTCCGGACCAAGATAGTAAAAACCCTTATGGTCACACAATTATTAAAATACAATATTTGTCCCGTGGCAGGAATCGAACCCGCTCCTCCGCGTATCAGTCTGCTATTAGACCAACTGTGCTCAGGAGGCAGACGAATGTTACGTAGCTTAATCAATTTGGTGACCAGTAGTACAGGCATTGGCCCTATCTCTGGCACCAGTCTCTCATAAACAGGTTGAACTTAGCTTATGTACCTATAATACTATAACACGTAAATTGTAACCGTTTTTAAGACAAATAAATAATATATTCATTCATTAAATAAAATAAATACCTAAATAAATAATGCTGGACAATTCACATAGCATCATCTAGCCCCAAGCTGAGCAGAGCTTGTGTTATGGGTACCAGATTTTTTATTATATATAGAAAAATATCCAGAACACCCTGAAAAAATATATACAGATCGTATAGACATTTGTCCCGAGGCGGGAATCGAACCTGCAACCTCTTGCGTCGCAGGCGGACCTTCACCCTCTGCGCCACAGAGCTCGTCATTAATATTAATTTATATTTTTTCTTAATATATATTACATTCAATGCTAAACCCTTTAAATAAAAAAAAAAAAAAAGACATTTCCCATAGCATCCATCTGGCCGCATCATAAAAAGATCTTTTGTTTTGGGTACCAGATTATTGTTAAAAAAATCTTAAATATAATTAATACAGTGTTTAAAGCGATACTTCTAATTAGACCATCTTTAAAAGATGGGTGGGACACCGCTTCTGATCGGGCAAATCATTCCTTGGCAGATTCATTCTGCATCTACGGGTAAGAGAGGAAGCTACTGCCAGCACCCTACGGCGTAGAAAAATACCTTGTAACAAATTGGTTTGGAACACTCGTTCTCGTTTTACACTTACCGTGAGCTGAGAGGGGAGACACTCTGGTCATAATTGGAGCTCGACGAGAGAGATTCGTTGGAAATCTGTCCGCTCTCCATACCGAGGGGAACAGCACATGAGCCCAAGTCAGCTGTGAACAAAAATAATGATTAAAACATCAATAAAATAATACTACGTGTGAATCAAAACTATGTGAAGGGGAGGACTGCACATATAGTAAGGTTTCTTCTTCGCTTCTTTCCCTCACTTGGAAAATAAGTTTTCTGAAGCGAACGAATTTAATTATGAGCTTTATTCAATTTATTTGTGATTTGTTTCATTTTGTTAATTGTCTATTCTATGTAGCTTTATGTGCAATAGAATAATGACTTTGACAAAAAAAAACATTAAAATCGGTCTAGTCGTCGAGGAGTTCATTGTATCTCACTGCATACAAGTATTGAATAATTATATAAATATAAAAATAGACTATATTAATAATGCAGAAACTTTGTTACTCAAACTAGGATTCTCTGTTAACATTTTGACGTGGATAACACGCTCCTAGGATTCTCTGTAAATAAGTTGACGTGGCTAACACATTCTTAGGGTTCTCTGTTAACATATTGTCGTGGATAACATTTACTAGGATTCTCTGTTAACATATTAACGTGGATAACATTTTATAGGTTTCCCTGTTAACATATTGACGTGGAAAACAGTGGCTACGATTCCCTGTTAATATATTAACTTCGATAACTCATCAATACACGGTAAGTGAAAAGGCAAAAAGCTAAAAGGTATTTTAGGTCTCTTCTTAGACACTTTTTTTTTAATTACACTAGGCAAGTACTACCCATACATTTTCCTTGTTTAAAGTTATTGTATTTCAAAAAGAGTCTCACAAAATATATTTTTAACAAGTAAATATTCTTTAAAATATTTTCATGTTTCGAAGTCCAAGGATATTTCGCGACAAATTCTGAAGAAACGTTAATTGTCTCAACTAATTTGGTTTTAATGAATAATATAATTGAGTTTAATTAAGCTTGAGATTTCTAGAGAGGTCTTACAAAATGTTTTTATTCATTACAGCTTGTCTATCAACCCTCGGCTAAACCTTGAACATATATAAAAAAATGTTTTTGGGACAATCAGAATATTTTGTGATAGTTTAATTTGAAAACACAATCATAAGAAAGATAGATAGATAGATACCACAAGGGCCTTAAGATGGAACATCTTTATATTTTTATACACACTTTGATATCTCAAAACGTGCACACGGTTATCTACCACAATCATCTCTCATTTTAGCTATGCGGTGTTCAGGTTAAATAAAAAATCCTGTTGTGCCCGGAATCCCAGGAACCGAGTTTAAATAATCAACCTTAATACAGATAACATCAATGTCCTTAGTTCATATTTTACTGCAAACTTGGTTTATAAGTAAAAGAGATTATGGATTAAAAGGAGACCTTTTAATCTCCAACAATTAAAACTTTTTGTCCGTAAGATGTACGATTTAAACATTGTAACATTTTTACACAATATTTCAGATTTTACTTTTAAAATGTTTATTAATAAATTTTCATTTCAGGTAGCCAGAGGGTGTAAAATAAACAAAATTAAGTGTAATTGCCGCCTGACCTGGGGCTGCTAATACTATTATAGCTGCTCTCGAATAAAAAGAGTGTAGTTATTGAGTATCAATCTGACAACGTGTCCTTATTTATTTATTTATATAACACTTTAACACATAACAATTGTGTAAGGAGGACTTATGCTAAAGCATTCTCTGCCAGTCATCCTGTCTTTCATCTATGTCCTTGTTGTCAGATTGGAAATTAAGAAAATATTAACCTAAGAAAATATTACGGAACATAATATAAAAGATCAGCAATGTGAACCCAAGTAAGACAAATCGCTATCCATAAGACATGTGACGACGTCTGGCGCAGCGGGCGAAGGTCTGATTGCCACGCAAAAGGTTGCGGGTTCGATTCCCGCCTCTGAAATGTTTTTCTATATATAATAAAAAAAATATCTATCTATGTTGTATAATGTATTAAGTATATCGGTCATCTAGTACCCATAACAAAAGCTCTGCTTAGCTTGGGGCTAGGTGATGCTGGGTAAATTGTCCAGAAATATTTATTCATTTATTTTGAATTAATTGTGTTCTAGCAAGTCTCAAATATACATTTATTAGACATTATTATTATAAATGCAACCGTGGGGTGCCGGCAGTAGAATGATACTCCTCCTCTCATGCCCATGGTGCAGTAAGAGCCTGCTAAGGGATACCTCCGGAAGATGGTCAGCAGCGTCTATTCGTGTATCAACATCCCATACTGCGCTCACCAACCCGCCTGCCAAGCGTGGTGAGAATGGCAACTACCCCTCATGAAAATCCATGAGGGAGGCCTGTGTTCATCAGTGGACGTTTTATGGCTGAAATGATGAATTATTATTATTAAATAGAAATAAATTTGTTCACGCACAAACGTTAACAGTTTACCTAATTTAATAACATGACTTAAAAAATAATTTGTTACAATGCTATGGGCAGGCATAGGCATCCAAACCAGGTGTGCAATGCCACACCTAGAACTTCAGCCGGAATGTATTCTCAAATTACCAATACAAAAACAAAATATTAAATATAAAATCTATGAACGAAACTAACATATAATAATATAAGATTTGACCGAGGTGGGTCTCTATCTCTCTTACTCTTAGAATAGGTTTAGAATCAAGAATCAAGAATCAAAAAATACTTTATTCATTGCGGCCGCATGGACCTTATTGACGAGTCACAAATTACAAAATAAAACAACACAAGTAAATAGAATAAAGCACATAATTGAATCTGTTCACTTCAGATGACACGCCAGTTAGGAAAAGAAGTGAACAGAAGAACCTAACTCGGTCATTATAGTCATAATTTAACAATTTTATTTTGTCTTATGTTACGTTGGGCGGAGTTGGAGCAGATTCCGTCCCAAGTGGTTTTGTCCTCTAGGTAATCTGATATTTTATAATAAGCTTTATTGCATAGATTGCGTTTGATAATGTTTTTGAATTTATTCAATGATAACTTTTGCAACTCACTTGGGAGTTTGTTGTAGAAGCGTATACATTGCCTTTTAAAAGATATTTGCATAAGACACCAGTCTCTTAAAAGCCTGGGCAACTTACATAATAATATAATGAGATACTACAAACATTTAAAAATTATAATTATGATATAATGGTTATCAGGCTTTCTCTTGAGTCATAACTCCGATCTAGCAAAGGAACCGGAAACAACCTTGAACCAAAGTTTCCGTCGACTTTCTGTTTTTCGAATTCTTTTGTGTAAGCTGTAAAGCGTGACACGTTGCAGAGCGGTGTACTTGAGACTATTGTGTGTGTAAGGATTGGTAGCAAGGAGCGGTGCTTAATGTCTCGGCATGAGTCCCCCACATTTTTATTTGGCAGCGCAACACGTACGGGGCACGGCCCCACAGCTACTGCGGTTCCGATGCGGTACTGACGGAAAATTTATGTACCACCGAGCGTGCAAGTCTAGTCCTCCTACCCAGTCACCCCTTGTGAAACATTGGCCGCGAGGTATTTTAGTAAAATACGCGCTCTATTGCGGGAGCACATTCCGAAAACCAAGCCGGCGAGCCCACATACGCAGCCTTGGATAGAAAACGACTGCGAATAAACAAACGCTACGGCGCACTCTCGTACGTGAGCCTACAGGGACCACCCCGCTCAAATATTAAGTTTCCTAAGAATTTTAAATTAAGGGCATTAGGCGCGGCGTTTCGGCAAAATTAAATATTAATAACGCTACTCGAATGAAGTTACCGGAAGGCTAGGAACAGTTAATTTTAAATAGTGATTCTCCTTTGCGACGGGCAATTAATGTAATGAGGTAGCAAATTTAACTCCCTCCCAGGTCAAAGCTTAATTTCCTTATGGATATGCTTATGAATAAAAATTTTAAATCACACAATTAGGTGTCTCTAGTCGTTTCTATTTTCCCAGCAGAAAATGCATAAAATTAAAGCGAAAAACACATCTTAATGAACTATATCATTTTTAATTAAAACTAGTCTTCGTGGATAAATGGCTTATAATAACTTTGTTTCGAATAACTTTATGCCGCTTCCAATTTAAGAGGAGTTATATTAACAGTAGCTGTAGATTTGGCTTACATTTTTGGAAGGCGAGCCGTTGCAATAAACCGGAGCTTTCCGGTTTATGACTTGGGAACTACGTGTCGCACAACTCGCCCGATTACGCACAATCTCTCACGAGGAACGTGCAAGAAACCCTAAAAGAACTTTATTGCACTTCGTTATGAGACCAAATTGCCAAAAGTAATTATTGGATATAAGTTTTAGAATGATCAAAACTTTGCGCTCAGTGTGAGAATTTTTCCAACATTCAATAAGCTCTTTTTCCAGTCGTGTGGGATTTAAAACCGTTTAAGGGTTGCGAAGATAATTTTTGAATTTATGATTCCGTTTACAATTTTTAACTATTCCTTGTTGTACCGCAGAAGCCTAAAACATGCCTCATTCTTAACTGCGTTCGAGTTGACAGTGTCGTTAGGGCAGTGTTGCAAGGTCGTGTTGTTTATAAAGTATGACAAAGTTTCACCCTCAAACCTGGGTTGATTTGGTATAATTTATCACACGTTGGTGGGATTATGTTCACATCGCTCAAGGACTGTTTGTCAGATTAAAGCTCGTAGTAAGACTAACTTGTCGTAGTACACTTGATTAGCGATAAGTAATGAATCCGGGACATGTGTGTTCAGGGAAGTATAAATATTATCATGTCGTTTCTTGTGGTTTTGTATGTGTTTACGTATGTTCGTATTCAACGTTACTTGACTCACTGAGAACCTACTTGGTTTATTTCTACCCTAGGACTGCAGAAATGACGCTGATGCCCATCTTCCTGAGGTATCCCTTTGAAGCATTATCCGCAGTAGAATTATACCCCTCCTCTCATGCCCATGGATGCAGTAAGAGCCTGCTAAGGGATACCTCCAGAAGATGGGCAGCAGCGTCTATCCGTGTATTAACATCCCATACTGCGCTCACCAACCCGCGTGGTGAGTATGGCAACTACCCCTCATGGAGATCCATGAGGGAGGCCTGTGTTCATCAGTGGACGTTTGATGGCTGAAATGATGATTTCACCACTGTCTATATCGTTCCTGTCCATCCCAAGGTTGTCTGGAAAAGATCGCTCATAGCGATAAGGCCGCCCTTTGAACTCATATATTGTATTATTGAATTTCTTTATTTTAATGTTCTATTTTTTATGTGGTGTGCAATAAAGAGTTTTCTATTCTATTCATATTCTAAGACAAATCTTGCAGAAATACAAAGAATACAATAAAACCTACTATCGGGGTTTCGTTGATTATAATAAAGCCTTCGACTCATTGGAGCACGAATACATCTGTAAATCACTACATACGCAGGGAATACAAGAAAAGTTTTAAAACAAATATTATAATATAATTTGTAATAAATATTACAAATATTAAAGAATATATATTCGAAAATCACAGCCCAAGTCAGACTGGAAACAATGGGAGAGGAATTTTCCATCGAAAGAGGTGTCCGACAAGGTGACCCTATTTCACTAAAGTTGTTTTCAGCTGCTTTGGAGACAATATTCAGAAAATTGGAATGGCACAAAGATGGAATAAACATAAATGGCGAAAACCTTAATCATTTACGCTTTGCTGATGATTTGATCCTAGTTTCCGAGTGTCCAATAAATCTCGAGCAAATGCTTCAACATTTGTCTGAAAAAAACAAAGCATGAAAGCAGGTTTCTCAATGAACACGACTAAGACGAAATTATGACAAATGCTACAATGTCGTATAGTATCACGGTAAAACAGAGATAATGGAATACGTCAAAGAATATGTATACCTAGGACAGTAAATAGCCGTAAGTGATACTACGCATAAAAAAATAGACAGAACGGTAGCGAATACTTGGAAAATGAATGTAGATGAATAAATAAAAGATTTTGGTCTCTAAGCTAAATAATGAAAAACAAAAACATGGCAATGAAAGAAAAAAGAAAAGTATTCAACACTGTATTTTGCCATGTTTAACTTATGGTAGCCAAACTTGGGGACTAACAGAAAAGCAGATGAATAAAAAAAATGTATGCCAAAATTCAATAGAGAGAAGAGTAATAGGGGTAAAACGAGGCCGTGGGGTACCGGCAATAGAATGTTACCCCTCCTCTCATGCCCGTGGAAGCAGTAAGAGCCTGCTAAGGGATACCTCCGGAAGATGGGCAGCAGCGTCTTGTCGTGTATAAACATCCCGTACTGCGCTCGCCAACCCGCCTGCCAAGCGTGGTAAGTATGGCAACTACCCCTCATGAAGATTCATGAGGGAGGCCTATGTTCAGTAGTGGACGTCTTACGGCTGAAATGATGATGATGAAATAAAATTTGTAACTCAATTTAAAAACGCGAAAATAATATGCAAAAGACTAAAATGGCAATGGCCAGGACATTAAGTTAAGAGAAAAGAACGATGAATGGACTAGAATAACTGAATTGTACCCTAGGGATGGAAAAGAAGTAAAGGACGACAAACAAAACGCTGGGAAGATGAACTAAGAGGAGTTGCTGGTCCAGAATGGATGAGAACAGCGAGAGACAGAGAGAGATAAAAGTTTTTAGAGGAGGCCTTTGTCGAAAGACAAGCTGTTGTTGCGAAACGAAACTAATAGTCAAGAGCTAATTTTATATTTAAATTTAAATTGGAAACATTGTTAAACAGCAATAAAGGCTTATTTTATTTAGGTATATCACAAGCTCTGTTTTCTCAAGGACTAGATGGTGCCGCGTTTAATGACCAGCATTATTACCAAAATTCATATTTTATTAAGCACTTACTATAATACCTACTACCTTTTGCGAAATTTCAAATACCTAAGCCATGTTATAAATGCATATTTAACGTTTATCATTTCGAAAGTTAAATTGAACTGTCTCCTTTCACTAATCCATTTTAAATTTGTATTCTAGGTGTAGAAGTTGGGGGTGTAACTTAAATCAATATTCAATCAGAAAGCTCATCAGAAGCTTATCAGTACAATTTTCTAAAACGCACACCAGTATAAATTATCTGTGTATAAAGGTGTGGGTACTGCGGGGATGGAAGGCTAAAACAATTATCATCATATCTGCCTTAGCGCTGCTGTCGACGTGCACTGCTGAACATATGCCTAGGGGTTTGTTGGCACACTTGCGCTTGGTTTCCAAGAGCAGTACGGGATGTGTTGATGGAAGGAACGTTGAATCTTAAAAATATATTTTTTATTTATATCAAAAATATACAGTATTTAAAACAAATAAATGAAGAAAATAATATTATATACATATAATTCAATTTTACAAATCTACATGCCGTCCAACTTGAGTCCAAAATCAATATACATATATTTAAAACTCAAGGCCTTTGCGGAGACAATAAAGTAATTCAAGAATAATTTTGCATATTGTATTATGAGTCTAACTGTGGACTAACTGCATCCACGAGCAAGAGAGGAAGGGCATTATTCTACTGCCGGCTCCCCACGGCACCCCATTCCGTTACAATTGAGATAAATGAAACATCCGACTCGCGATTGGCACTTAGCGCGTCCGAACGAATGTATTCGTAATTTCCTTCTCTTGACGACTTTCAGCACTTCGTTGATGAAATGAACATTCCATGTTTCTATTAAAAATGAAGTCCGGGCTTTTAGGGTTCCTTAAGTACAATAAGGAATCTTTATAGTTTTGCTTTGTCTGTCTGTCGTCGGATTTGCGAATAGACTATTATTAGTCCCAGTAATATGAAATTTTGCATGGTCATATAAAATAATCACGCCGAGATAACAATACAAAAATAAAACCGGACAAATGCGAGCTAGACTCACCCACCAAGGGTTTTGTAGGTATGTAGGAACATAATAATTATTATAAGTTAGCTGATCTGATTTAGTAAAAGTTTTAAAAATGCGCAACAAGATTCGGGTGACCGAATCCAATTTATGTCCGCGCGTAGGGTTGCTTGACTTAAAATTCAACATTTTTTGCGGCATTAATGGTCGTTGGGGATAAGGGGGACCAACCTATCGTATTACATCTTTCGGCACCCAAGACAACCTCACCGGCCCGTGGTACCCCCTGCTAAATAATGGACGAGGCTCTGACATCTATTACCAGCTAAAGGTGGAATAACCTTAGATGGCACAGCTATATCACCTGGCCGTTGACAGACAGCACTGTCAACCCCAGAATCGGCCCCCAGTTCCCGGTCGCCCTGCTATTCCTGACCAAGGCGGCGGTCATGATTACGGCAGGGCAGAGGGTGCTAAGAATCCCCGGGCTACGGAAGGCCGCCCGTCCTACCTAAATATACGCAGATTTGGGGAGACCTATGTATGTCCAGCAATGGACTAAAATAGGCCGATGACGATGAAACGGTCGTATATTTTTTTCAGGTTAACTTAGAATATTGTTTTTTTCACAGCTTAAGGAGGCTGTGGATTTGAGTATATGATTTTAATTTTACCTCGATACCTCTACACGTTCTCGACATAAAAGGGTCTTGACAGATCGACAGACGGACAATAATGTGACCCTATAAGGGTTCCGTTTTTAGGGTCCGGACCAAAATGGTAAAAAGGAATCCTTAAAGAATCACTCTGTCCGTCACAAGTGGATATCTCGAGAACTACTGATGCTAACGACTTGAAATTTGAAATGGTTAAAGATTTTTCATGACACTTTTTTACTAATATAGCTTAAAATAAATAAATAAATAAATAGTGCAGGGGGCGGATAGGGATCTCAAAATTTTTAGATTAAGTTACTAAGTCGTGTGGGAAATCATAGGAAAGGTAATTATTTGCACATTATTAAACAGTTTTTAGTTTTCCTTTAAGCTATATCGTTCTCGAGTTATTTACAAAAATGTTGAAAAAACGACCGTTCCCCCCCCCCTTATCTCCGAAGTTTGCAGAGATAAACCCGTGAAAGTTTTAAATCTTACAGAAGTGTATGTAAACTTTATAGGAAAATTATAGCGAACTCTCTAATTTGCATAGTTTTTTAGACAAGGGGGGTGGAAGGGGTTGTCAAAAATTTTGTGAAGTTACTTGGTTATGTGAAATATCATCATCATCATCATTTCAGCCATTAAACGTCCACTATTGAACAAAGACCTCCCTCATGGGTCTCCATGAGGGGTAGTTGCCATACTCACCACGCTTGGCAGGCGGGTTGGCGAGCGCAGTACGGGATGTTGATACACGGAAAGACGCTGCTGCCCATCTTCCGGAGGTATCCCTTAGCAGGCTCTAACTGCATCCACGGCATGAGAACAGGGGCAACATTCTACTGCCGGCGCCCCACGGCAAAGATAAAAAAAGCTTGTTTAAATTGCCTCGCGTCGTCTGCCTGTAGACAGCAGTGCTACATCAGTTGTGGCAATTTATAATCATCATTTCAGCCATAAAACATCCACTGATGAACACAGGCCTCTCTCATGGATCTCCATGAGGGGTAGTTGCCATACTCACCACGCTTGGCAGGCGGGTTGGCGAGCGCAGTACGGGATGTTGATACACAGATAGACGCTGCTGCCCATCTTCTGGAGGTATCCCTTAGCAGGCTCTTACTGCAACCATGGGCATGAGAGGAGGGGTATCATTCTACTGCCGGCACCCCACGGCGGATGATGAAGTGCTAATATTAAGGCAATTTATAATGACTTCATATTAATATATAATACGCTTAAGTATTTAGATAAGCAAAGCCATTACGCAAGCTTGCGGCATATTAACATTGGTATGCGTCCAATTGGCGGTCTTAATGGCATTTTCATATAATGCATTTAAGATTTATGGTTATGCATTGCATTGCGCAGTTAAATTAAAATATATCATAATGTGCAACGAATAAGGTTTAAATTTGTTTATGTAACTCTTCTCATTAGATAATATTGTGTGGTAACTACATATTGCCTAGAGATTACAGCAAAACCAGTCTGTGAAGAAGCTTAGCCTAAATTGACTGTTAAATTTTAATTATTCTCACTAATAGCAGCTTCTTAATATTTTTAGTTTTAAACCCAGTTCTGCCAGTTTGACAGTTCTGGCGTGTCTGGTCGTCGAAACAGAAATTGACGCAACTTGCTTTTGATATCTTTTATAACCTTTGTACCACCAAAAACAAAAATGTGATTATGGGAGCCAAGTTCAATACTTGAAATTGCGTGGTTGTCGACTTCGCCTACAAAAAAATTGTAATCTAAATAGGTGCAACGTTTTTTTTAGATTATTCAGAATTATTTTACTCGTTATAAAATTCTAAAACAAATTAACACGACAAATTATATTTTATTATCTGGTACAAAGTTTTCTACTTCGAAATAGTTCTAGCTGCTGAGAACTTTAAATGGATTCATGAACTGTTGCTATTTAAGCATTATTATGCCGATGTCTTCCTAAAGCAGTTGCTTTAGTTAAATAATGTTAAGTTAATGTGTTTCTGTTAGATCGATTTTGGTTTTTTGATATTAAGGAGTCAGGTACGAGTCACACGATTGCATTGTCGCCAGCTTGCTTTGGTTGAATTTAAGATTATATGCCAAATTCGATGTAAACAAACCCATACGCTTAAAATTTTCTTGCTAACATCAGCTACATCATTGTTTTATTGACAGAATTGATTACAAGTTACATTGATGTGGCTGGTGAATAAACCACAATTTAAGCTCTGTACATAAATCAACAAGAACAAAGTGATTTTTAAAATGTTTTAGGTTATTTGATTTACTTACCTTTTGTTCAAATATACTTTCGTACGAAGTTTTCTAAAGCGAAAAGTAAGGCCTTTGCATCTTTTATACATGATTTATATAGCGTCAGCAACTGGTAATTATGCTGTACGGGACGCTGCAGTGCCTGGGACATTGTTAGATGGATTAGGCTTGCGCAGCACCTATACCATCCTCTCTGAAGCGAACGAATGCAATTATATGCTTTATTCATTAGATTGTGTTTTGTTTTTCTTTTGTTAATTAACTATTGATTTAAAAGGTTAGGCTTACACAGAAACATGCTGTCAACCTATTCAGCCTTACAGAGGAAATAGATCGAAATCTGAATGTACACAATACGTGTACATTTTTCTCTCAGTTTTCCTTTGTATTTTTATTATGAAATAGCAGACTCCGTCGCTGAAATAGCTGAGTCTATTCAGCAGACAGTGAATAGCGGATAGTAATGTGGAATTTTAATATTACGGCTATACAATTCTATAAAAAGGAAGAACTCTATAAGAGCGTAGGAAGCTTAGGCCCTTACCTAGGCTTCCTAGGCAGTCTTCGCTCATTTATACCAAGTGGAGTATCAAATATACTAGCTTAATTTACCCATTATGAAAGCAGAGTTGACCATCGTTTTCTTGCGACATTATCAGTGTAGTTTACCAATATTCATCATCATCATGTCAGACATAGGACAGGTATCCACGTCCATGCTGGACATAGGCCTAACTTATTGATCTCCAAGTACTGATCATGGGGTATTTATCATACTTAGAAAGACGCTGCTGCTGGAAACAAATGAATTACTATTCAAGGGCAAAATTAGCTCAGACCACTTTTAAGGTAAGGTCTTGCCCAAGAGGGTGTGCAAGATCCTCTTTCCTCTGTCGGCCGAGACACGTTCTCGGCTTGCCCGTTGACGAGCTCACCGCCGAAAACCCGGAGGTGACGTCAACCCGTCTCACATTAGCTGCTAGCACACCTATAATAACCAGTCCCGCCGGCGGGGCCGAAGAATACACTCTTCCGTCTTAAGGTGCTGTTCTGCACCTGGACGTTAACTATCATGACTTATAAAAATCTGGCAACAGTCCAAGCCGTGGTTCGAAACTAAGTGGTGCCCTTGAGCTAGTTGCCCCAACCTAACTTTTACGGCTGGGCGCCCTCTGCGCTCGCCATATAGTCAGCTAACGTTGTCAAAGCCATCTGCGGTCAACAACATTAAAAGTCAATTTGAAAATAAAAGTACAAGATTCTAGAGTTACGAGAGATTATCCCAGTGTCACACATTCATCATCATCATCAGCCGTGGGATTCCCATTGTTGTATACAGACATGGACTTCCAAGTATTGCGGCTGGAAGCGACCTGCATCCACCGCTGACCTGCATGCCTTACCAGATCGTCGCCGTTGGGTTTGGTAGCCGATCGTCTCCCGGGGATTCTTAGCAACCCTAGCCCCGCCGTTACCGCGGCTGCTACCGTAGCTAGGACTAGCGAGGCAAGAAGGGCAACAGTCTGCTGCAACCACTCTTTCTTTCTCTCTGCCAGCCATAGGACGTCCACTGCTGGAGAAAGGCCTTCCTTACAGATCACCAAGTACTGATCATGAGAGGTAGTTGCCATACTCACAACGGCTCGCAGGCGGGTTGGTGAAACCCACAGCAATTACTATTCATACTACTATATTACACTATTTGTATTTCTATTAGGGGCAAAATTAGCCTAGAAGTTAGACGAGCACAATAATCTGTACCTACTCGTCAAGTTTCTGAGCTAATTTAACCCCAGTATCACAAATTACGTGAGCAGTACACTGCATCACACATTCATCATCATCATCATTTCAGCCATAAAACGTCCACTACTGAACACAGGCCTCCCTCATGGATCTCCATGAGGGGTAGTTGCCATTCTCACCACGCTTGGCAAGCGGGTTGGTGAGCGCAGTATGGGATATTGATACACGGATAGACGCTGCTGCCCATCTTCTGGAGGTATCCCTTAGCAGGCTCTTACTGCTTCTATGGGCATGAGAGGAGGGGTATCATTCTACTGCCGGCACCCCACGGCATCACACATTGCGTGAAGCAAAATATTTTGTTTGTTTTCCAAAATGCATCAACATGGATAGGGCGCAAACATCCGAATAGCAGCACTACAGATTGATCCCATCGCAAACCGACGCTCAAAAGCTTTGTGCATTTTGAAAGCAAACAGGATGAGGCTGGCGCTTCTTCCTACATATTTTAGGTGCTTAGGGCTCTTACATATGGCAGCTGCCACGGCGCGTTGCGAACCGTCTTTGATGTGGCGTAAACTGACACGATGTCTAAGAATTTCCGTCAAACCAATTCATTTTTAACACGCTTATATTAGCTTCACTTATAACTCTTCAATCTCCGTGGCTTAGTTGGTTAATGCGTGAAGATATACATACATATAAAGTAAAGATAGTGAGGTTTAAATTTATTTGTTACAACGAAAAACCGATTAATAAATATAATAAATGTAGAAAGATTAAAATTATATATAACAAAGGAGCCCTATCTCAGCATACAACGAACAAATTGTCAGCACTAGCCTTCCGTTAGTTAGCGAGTGAAATCACGGACACACCCAAATGTAAAATGGGTTTCACTAAAACCTTTTTTCTTCGTAATCTTTATCGAAAAGGCTGTGACAAAAATTTTTACTTTCTGTTCAAAGATGAAAAAAAATTAGTATCTGAAATAGTTGTGCACAGAATCATCTAATTTCACAGTAACTACTTTTTTTCTCCTAAAATATCAACCACAAAATCACCATAAATATAGATACACCATAGGTAGATTTTCGTTCAGAAACTGGTCTTTGCAATTGGTAGCATCAAGCCACGTGTAACAGTCAAGCCAGATTGGTTGCCGGTCAGTCGTCGCGTTGAGTTAATCCTGTGTTGCCCCATGCATGGGCTTTCTAATATAATTTTTAAGCTTAGGATTAGTATTTTTTTAGTTTGTTTTATGATTATATGCTACTTTTAATTAACTTTTGATTTTTTATTTTATTTTATGTGTCGACACTCGCTAAAGGTTCCACCTGAAAACCAGCGTAAATCCTTTTTTGGATTAACATTATGCTGAGGTAGGTTACCTTTTAGTCCACAAACTTAAAAAAAACTTTTCACAAACAAGCTTTTATTTAAACGTACCCACTAAAAATAATAAAATTAACATTTTCCATTAAAGTTTAATGTCAACTTAAAACGTCTTTACACTATATATTGTAATAAAAAGCTTGTCGCGAGATTAACCTGTGTACCTGTTACTTGATCTGATTGATTTAATTTTTTTTTCAAACAATGTAAATGCGAGTACCTGCTTAAATTTTGTTTGAAGAGTTGTATAATTTTGTTCTTCGGTTAATTCATTTTGGTGATGGTTTTAATAAATTTATTTTCTTTATTTACACAGGAAAATAGTACTTGCAGCCCGGCCTATGACCATCTCATCATCCTGAGTCAGCTGTATGCAGAGGCTTTCCTCAGAATAATAATCATCATCGTCACAGCAGTAGGACGTCCACTGCTGAATATAGGCCTCCTTCATGAATCTCCAAAATCATGAGGGACTTGTTGCCATACTTGCCACGCTTGACAGGCGGGTCGGCGAGGGCAGTGCGGGATGTTGATACACCGAAAGATGCTGCTGTCCATCTTCAGGCTGCTGTCCAACCCTTAATCAGATTCCTTCTGCATCCACGGGCAAGAGAGGAGGGGCAACATTCCAGCGCCTGGGGTATTCAGATATTCTTCATACTATACTACATTACTATTCGGAATACTATTGTAGGGCAAAATTAGCTCAGACCACTTGTAGGGTTTGTTTTATCCAACGGGGTGTGCAAAAGCCTTCGAGTTACGAGTACAGATTAGTGTGTTTTAAGCCGGAGGCTTCGACTATAGGTGGTTTAAGTTGCGAAATATATTTTGCACCTCAAACTCCCTTCATAACTGTAAACTGACATATTCCTTGGAAGAAATATCAGTTGCCTTGATGTTTTTTGTATTTTGTACCCGCGAAACAAGATTATAAGTTTTATAACTATGACCGCTGTGTGTGTGTGTGTGTGTGTGTGTCTGTGGCATCGTAGTTCTTACAGGTGGACCGATTTGAATATTTTTTTATTTATAAAAGGAGGAGTTCTCTGGTCGTCTCTATTTTTTTGTAAACTTTTAACTCCGTCGATTATAAGCCGATTTGGATTTTATTTCAGTGTAGATAAGATACACTTTGAGTTAGGTTCTATTATATTAATTCGTTTTATTAAATTTCATTTCAATTACCCTGATGCCGATAAAGATGATGATGATGTGTAGGTAAGTATGATGATTAGTGGATAGGGATATATTATTTTTTACATATTTTGGATGTCGTTACACGTGAATTTGTAATACTGAAGAGTTGAAATATGGGATTATCGGGTATTTATCGCGTATTTACCTGATAATCCCATATTTTAATATTGTGTTGTGTTCGTGAAAGTTTAAAAAAAGACTATATTGAAGAGTGTAGATAACCATCTGTGGCCTTTTTCATCAGTTCCACTTCACCATTTATTCGTTTCAAATGCAAATGCATGACCTTGAGCTAAATATTCTGAAACTGCTATATGTTTACCAAAAACATTTGAGAAGTTTCCACGACTCCTCGTGGATCCCATTATCAGAATCGAGTTTTCAAAAATTAAACCCCCGCCAAAATATGACCTACCTTTAAAAAAATAATCATCAAAATTAATTTATAATTGGCGGATTAATCGCGTGACACACAAAAAAGAAAACAACATACAGTAGAATTGAGAACTTCCTTTGTAAAGTCGGTTAAGAGTAAGGCTACCCCTCAGTATTTGCTACAGCAGCACTGCCCGCCTACCTGTCTCCCACCTACCTCGATCTCAGCCAACTCTAACCATATTCTGTCGAAGGAAACCAACCCAATCAACATTAGTAACGTTCGGATATTGTATTCAGGGTAGAGACATGCAAGTCGGTTATTGCGAGGAGACATTGTTTATATCTAAGCAATTCACTTTATAATAGAATAAACAGAGTTCCTAACATTTACCCGCGCTTACTTTATTTGAATGTAAAACCAAATGTTTTAAATGGCTACTTTCAGTTATGACGAATCAGAAAGTTTTGTAAAACCCTCTTATTAGAAAAAAACAAACGCAAGCACGCCTCTATTCACATATTAATTATTTATTTGTTTATTCTAACATTCAGTCACACACACACACATACACACACACACACACACACACACACACACAAACACACACATAACAGAGAGAATTTACATTTATTATTTCATTTGTTTTATATTATTTTTTTATTTTAAATGTGTATTTTTCTGTGTTTTTAGATGTAATGTATATACACTATAAGATTATCTTAGTAGTATGTTTTTATTTTGTTTATGGAACTTATGATTGTCATGTTCGGAGGAGGGCGCTGACTCTGCAACACAGTTTATTTAACTTTTGTAGTAGTTCAACGTTCCCATTATTTTTGTATGAACTGTTTTTGTTCCCAATATATTTTTTTTTTAATGAAATTTGCACTCTTGCTCTCTTTGTTCTGAATGCAAGGTTCATTCTATCAATTACCAACGCTCCCTTATTGCGTTAGTAGAATTCGTGTCGGCCTAGTGGTATGATCATATCCGCCGTAGGATGTCTACTGCTGAACATAAGACTACCTCATGGATCCACAAGTTTTCATCATGAGGGGGTAGTTGCCATACTCGCCACGCTTGGTAGGCGGGCTAAACGCAGTACGGGTTGTTGATATCAAAAATTTAAAACGTAAGATGTGCCATGAGACCAAACAATGTTGTCTTTATATGTGTGCTAATAATGACGCCTACACACGCACACTGGTTATGACAACAATAAACAAAACTGTTATTGTTACCATTTTTTGTGCAATCATATTGCACGAACTTTCGTGAAAAATAACACTGACCACGTCCGGCTACCACTGTGTTTAGAGGTGCACTGATTCCAAACGAGCGTGCTCACCCATTTCGTGTGGAAACACAACGGCGCAGTCTCATTACGGAAAGAGCGTATTTAAACATTTAAATCTTTGTTGATACATGGAAAGACGCTGCTGCCCATATTCCCGGGGGTATTCATTTGGCAGATTCTTAAATCCAATTTTATTATATCTAATACCGATTAAAAAATTAATTAAAAAAATTAAAATTAAAAATTGTTTATTTCAAAAACAAGAATTACATTTTTAAAGCATAACAATTCATACCTTTTTTAATTTAAACCTAGCTTTACAGGTGTAAGACTTGTACAACGTGGTTGGTCTGCAGCATCTACACTAAGTGTGAACTTGTGCTATTGTATTAAAATTAGCGTTCTTGGTTGCTGTATTTCTAGTGCGACCAAAACAATCAAAATAGGTACGGAAGGTAGCTTTCGGAAGGGAGGTTCCATGCGATGCAGAAAATTTTGCAATTTGGGCACGTTTCAATTCCCTTTATTTCGCCAAGCGAGTGTTCGTACACTGCAGTAAAAGAATGTTACTGCACTGCATAAACGAAGCCGCAAGCATCATACGAGAATTTGGTATTCAGAACTTCAAACTCCTTCATACCGTTGCAAAGTGTTGTTTGAAGGTATGCGTATACGTCTCTGCGATATTACGCTTTATTTGAAACTATTATGGTTGTGAATAGTAAATGCAATATTTACGGGATATCTTCCTCTCATGCCCGTGGATGCAGTGAGAGCCAGCTAAGGGATACCTCCGGAAGATGGGCAGCAGCGTCTTTCCATGTATCAACATCCAGTTCACTGCGCTCGCCAACCTGCTTGCCAAGCGTGGCGAGTATGGAGACATGAGGGGTCCTCATAAAGATCCAATGAGGGAGGCCTGTGTTCAGTAGTGGACGTTTTACGGCTGAAATGAATGAATGAGTCTTTTTGACAAAAATACCATATTAGGGCCATTATTTGCAATCAGAGACAAAGATGATAGACCATTTCATTTGCCAATGACTACCCACTCGCAAGAACTTCACTATATCCGTGATCATGACGTGAAACTGCGTCAAAATATCGAGAAACTCGACTACTCAAATTATTGTAAGTATCCCGTAAATATTGCATATAACCAAAAGTTTGTTTGGACGGATGTGTGGATGTTTGTTACCTTATCACGCAAAAACTACCAAATGGAAATAAAAAGTTTACAGAAGCGAACAAGTTCAATTATATGCTTTTTTCAATCAAAATGTGTTGTTTTAGTTTTGTATATTGACATTTCTATGTGGACTTTAGGTCCCCATGAAGCTCACATGTAGTAGTGCAGGCAGCACGAATACCCAGTGGGTGAAGTCAGGCTGCGAATGATGAACTAATATTCCGTACGTAAGATATCAAGCGGACTAAGGTTCAGGATGTCGGCGAGCGAATAATGGGGCTCAAATGGAGTTGGGCAGGACACTTGGCCAGACGAAGTGACGACAGGTGGACGAAAACGCTGACTGAATGGTGACCGAGAGAAGGGCACATAAAAAGGGGTCGCCCACCATCCCGATGGGTTGACGATGTTCGGAAGACCGTGGGTTGCACCTGGCTATGAATAGCTTATGACAGAGGCGAATGGCAAAATCAAAGGGAGGCCTATGCCCAGCAGTGGGTCGATAAAGGCTGATGATGATGATGATGAAGATATCTATAAGATGCTTGGGTTTGAAGTATACCTAAAACACCTTGGTTTATCCTAAAACAGTACCTACGTTACGACTAGACAGTAACTTTTTGACCACTCCCAAATTTTTACATCAACGATTTAAACTCCTACGTTAATTGCTACTGATAATTATAGGTTATCTAAAAACTTATCTGTGATTTCTAGGAGTATTTAGTCTTCCCGGGACCATGCTTGGTGCAATCCAAGCGAAACGTCGGGAAATAATAAAGGTATATTACGCGATAAATACCCGGTTACATGTATGTTAATAAAGCATTTAGGTGATCACAAAAAAAATTATAAAATAAAAGATTTTATTAAAGTAGTGCTTTTTCCGAAATATATTCCGGGCGTAAATCGGGCCAACTTATTGTTCGGAAAGACCACATGTACAATTTTTAAACTCCCGGAAAACATTCCTGGTAAATACTAAATAACTAAAATATCATGCCAAAATACGCAAATACTTGACAGTAAACTAGAAAACCATAAACAGGTAAACGTGAATAATGAACAAAGCCTGCTGGGTGCTAGTTCCAGACATACAGGTAAAATTAATGACGTGGCACGGCGCGCTCTGCCTTAACTGACAAGCGTTGTTTCGTAAGCCCGCCTAGGCTGTTTACTTTGAGTGCAAAACAAGTGGTAAATAAACTGTAGTGTGGTGATGTTTGTATGTCTGGTATCATCCACATGGAGATGGCGGGATGAACTGCACGCGCACTGCAAACACTGGCAGGCAGGAATCAGATCGGGATATATGGAAACAAAACATTGGGCCAATTCTTAGAAAAAAACTTCTAAACGCATTTAAATCAGCAAATTTATTTAATAATATTGCTTATAAATTCAAAGTATAACATTGAACGTGGTATAGTATTACACCAGTCTTTTATTAAAATTATAGTACAAAATCAAAATTACTTAACTTTTTATGCGATAAGCGGCGACTTACTGTAAGCCGGATTTGTGTTTATAATGAAAAGGTTAAAAGGGTTGTATCATTGAAAGTATTAAATAAAGCACAAAATCTATTTATAAAAAAACGCTTTTAAATTAAATAATGAACATAATTGAATTCGTTCCCTACAGAAAACTTTTTTTTCCAAGTGAGAAAAAGAAGCGAAGAAAATAGTCTCAAGATAAATATTTCCGTAATAATCCTCTCAGTGTTTGGCTTCATGAATTTTTAAAACAACCTAGAGTTATGAAGGCACTCCTCGCCCGAGATGTGATTTATATAAAAGGTTGGTTTATCTGGTTACTAACATTGAATTTGCAATGAGTAAAGATACAACGTCTAGCATGAATAACCGAGCATTAATTTAGTACTTAATGAGAATATATCTACTTAATATATGGCCGAAACACTGCGTAGGTTTTGTTAGACTCGCGTAGAGTTTCCAAAAACCCATCCCTTCGAGACTCAATTACCAAATAGTCTAGACATTTGTAGAATACCCCTGGACTAATTTCAGTAAATCATCATAAATTTCTGCTTGGCAGGCGGGTTGGCGAGCGCAGTACGGGGTGTTGATACTTAGCAGGCTCTTACTGCATCCACGGGAATGAGAGGAGGGGTAACATTCTACTGTCGGCACCCCTCGCTGGGCTAGGCTCTTCTTAAATGCGGCATTCCTTGCGAACCTTTTCGATTCGAGTCAACCGGTTACCAACAGAAGTAACGATATCATAGAGCATCGACTTCACTTAACGTAATAACTAACTAAACAACTGACTTTAATTATCAAAATTCATTCAACGGCGTTGATTTTCAGGCAGGTCCGTGTGACCGCCTCGTCTGCCAGTGCAAGGCGCTGGCGTACAAAATAAATAAATACCATTTATACAGTAATAAGAATAAGAAAGAATAGATAATTGTCATAAGCTAAGAATAGCTTATGACAGAGGCGAATAACAAAATCAAAGGGAGGCCTATGCCCAGCAGTGGGTCGATAAAGGCTGATGATGATGATGATGATGATGATACAGTAATAATATTTTAAACAATAAAAGAGTACATTAATAAATAAATGAGGAGAATAATATAAACACGTGACCGACCAACCGGGTAGTGAAGACTGACAACGTGCCCATGTGAGTTTATTGTATAAATATGGTGGACACTTACCTGCAATTCCCCAAAATCCCCTTCCTCCCGGACACTGCGGTGTGCAGACGTGTATACAGAAACGCTTTACGAATTTTTAAACATATAAGAAGTTTTTTAATTAACGAATACCGCGTGAAATAATAGGAGTTCAGAACCAGTAAGGAGTTATCGCTGGATAGAACGAGAGCGTGCAACGAGAAACAGAGACAAACATACCCGCGTGAGTTCATACTTGTTGTAACGAACCCACATTCAACCAATCCCAAGCGCACTACCGAGCTGAGCGTAGGCCACACCTCCTTCCCCACTGACGTCGTACGCGCAGGCCTCCCACCTTCATTACCCGGTCACTTTGCCGTCGGAACAATTAGGCCTAGAATTCTTTTGCTACAGAGTTAAGAAAAAGTATGGCGTTTAGTATTCAACGTTCTCCACCCGCGCAGGAAGCATCCCGCCTTTTGAATGCACCTACCGCAATTGTACACTACAACTCTGATCCGTTATTAAATAGAACTGAGTCTCCAGATCCAAAGGACATCTATTTCAATATCACAAAACGTCAAAAACGGACTTTTGGTGAATCTGAACATTATGAAACAAATCAATCGTCTGAAATAAAATCTCTAATTGAAGATCTTTTTACAAAGCAGGACATAAAATTTGAGAGCTTAAATACCACCATACAAACCATTCTTACTCAAAACGAAGACATACAAAAATCGGTGCACAATATGTACGAACAAAACACCGAGCTATTACAGAAAGTAAATAGACTGGAACAAGAAAATAGTTTATATAAGAACAGAATTTCTTCATTAGAGATTAAGCTGGATCAAATCGAAAAGACTATTCGCTGTAGCACTATCGAAATACGCAACATCCCAAAGTTAGAAAGTGAAAATAAACTCCAATTAGGCACCATAATTAAAAAAATTGCCTCACAATTAAATGTGAAAGAGATCCAGGACCCAGAAATTAGAGATATTTATCGTTCTAAATCGGACGCCATAGTGGTGGATTTTTCAACTGTACACAGAAAAGAAAATTTCATATCCACTTTTAAAACTCAGAATAAAACCCGACGTATTAATAAAAAGCCGTCACTAAGCACAGAGGATATGAAGATGGCCGGGCCCCCACTTACAATATACATTTCAGAATATCTGACAAGTAAAGCCAGGCGCTTATACTATGTAGCGCGGGAACAGGTCAAAGAAAAAAAGCTCTTTGCTACTTGGACGTCATTTGGAAAAATTTTTGTGAAGACTGATGTGAACTCTACTCCAGTACGCATCGAGGAAGAAAACCAAATTTTCCAACTGACAAAGTGACTAATATTAGAAATAATAAGACTACGTCAGTTTTATAGTTATATTGTTATTTTCACTTTTCAAAATTTTCTTGTACCTTATTACTCTTTAAAAATTTATTTTGTCCATAATTTCTATAGAATGCCTTGTTTATTGCTATCATTATGTACTTTTACGCATCACTCGACACTCACACCCATAAAACACACTAACATATACATGCACATTACTCACACACATAACACTGCAGCTGTATGGGGAACCATAATCCCAAAATCCTACTGTCATATACTCGTATATCTCTCTTCATACTTTTTTGTCTTAGCATTAAATAACTTAAGACAGCATATTTTCTTCCTGTACCTATACCATTATACGTGTATCTACAATACACAAAGTAATCCGGCAACAATGACTTTAACTCTGATGGTAACTTTCCAATTGAACTCCAAGAAACACTTTTTAATTAAACATTTTGTTCTTGTTTTGCGTTTATTGCTCAAGAACAAAAATAAACATAATTTTAAAATAAAATATGAGTGATCTTATTGATATTTGTAAAGACATTGACTCAATTGGAGTTCAATCATCTACTTGTTGCCTACCGGAAGAATGTAATAGATTTATAAAAAGAATTTCAACTCTCAAAATCCTTCATCTGAATATTCGTAGTATTCATCGTAATTTTACCAGTCTTCTTGCCCTTTTAACAACCATTGACACAGAATGTGACATAATTGCTCTCTCGGAGTGCTGGCTCAGTAAGGTCACGCATCTCCCACTCATTCCTGGCTACACGGGATACAGAACAGAAAATTTATTCAACCAGAATGATGGTGTTACATTATATGTAAAAGAAAGTATGGAATGTTTAGTATATGAACCGGATTTCGAGGAGGGTAATTGTCTGGTTTGTTGTGTTGGACAATTCACAGCCATCGTAGCTGTCTATAGGTCGCCGTCATTTAAAAACACTGATATTTTTATTGCTAACCTGAACAACGTCCTCACTAGTCTCTCATGTTACAAGAGCATCGTTATTACTGGGGACGTGAATATAGATATAAAATATGAATCCACGGACCGTCGTAAAAATGATCTACTTGATTTGACAGCTACGCATGGCTTATGGCCTACACACCAGCTACCGACACGACTTGATAACTGCCTGGACCATTTCTTTCTTAAATACAATCGAGAATCATTAACCCTCATACTCCAAACATATATCACTGACCATTGCCCAATCCTATTGTGTCTCTATAAACATATTAAAACAAGTATAAAGAAATCTACCAAAGCTATAACTAACTTTGACCTGGTCGCAGAAGAAATTAAAAAAACAGATTTTTCCCAAATAATGTCTATAACAGATGCCAATATAGCGTCATTACAGTTCATATTAATAATCAAAGGTATCCTAAACAAACACACTAAAACAGTAACTTACTCTAGAAGAAAAAAAATAATTAAACCCTGGATAACTCCAGGGCTTCTTAGGTGCATCAAACAGCGAGATAAATTACACCAAAAAGCGCGAAAAGCCCCTAACAATCTTATATTGAAAATATCGTACACCCGCTACAGAAACTTCTTAAACAATTTATTAAAAACCCTTAAAAAAGATTACGAAAAAAGCCTACTTGATACTGTTAAAAATAACACTAAAAAAACATGGAAAGCTATTAAAACCATCACCCATACAGATAAACCTAAACTGAAGCCTACTGAACTACTCAAAATTGATAGAGATCCAAAAATTGCAGTTAATAAAATCAACAATTACTTTTCCAGTATAGGACGCTCTCTTGCCAACAAAATAAAAACTCCTTTGAAGCCATACACTTGTCCCATTATAACTTCGTGCAAATCTTTTGTGATACTCCCAACAGATGAATCTGAGGTGGCAAACATTATTCAAAATCTAAGATCTGACTGTGCATCAGGGTGGGACAGTATTCCAGTCAAGCTACTTCAGTCATCTCTCAATGAGATTGTCCCAGTCATTACTCACATATGTAACACTGCCATAAATAGCGGTGTTTTTCCAGATGTTTGTAAGAAGGCAGTCGTTCACCCGATTCACAAGTCAGGGGACAGAGACAGGCTAAATAATTATAGACCAATATCATTGTTACCCTCCCTGTCTAAAGTCATTGAGAAAATACTAAATAGTAGACTAACTGGTTACTTAGACCAGAACAAAATGATCGCAGATAACCAGTTTGGCTTCAGGAAAGGCAAATCAACCGAAGACGCTGTAGAAGGTCTAATAAATACTGTTGCTCGAAACCTTGACGACAAACTAAACACAGCTGCTATCTTTATTGACCTTACCAAGGCTTTCGACACTATCTCAATCCCTCTACTGCTGGAAAAAATGTCTTACATAGGAATTCGGGGCCTATCTCATAAAATGTTTGAAAGCTATCTCACAAATCGCAAACAGGTCGTGCAACTTAATGAATACATTAGTGATGAAATAGCTATAGAGTATGGAGTGCCCCAGGGTAGTATACTGGGCCCTACCCTTTTCCAAATCTACATTAACGAGCTATGTAAACTCTCTCTGGCTAACTGTCATATCTACTGCTATGCAGATGATACTGCTCTAACAGTTGCAGGAAAAGACTGGGCTGAGGTTAAAAAGTACGCAGAGAAAGCTATGAACAATGTTATGAGCTGGCTAAACTGTAATCTTCTTACACTAAATCTTAAAAAAACCTACTATATTTCCTTCTCTCTCACTTCAAATAAACAACCACCTAACAATTTTTACATAAAAAGTCACACTTGCCACAACCCCACAGAGAATTGCACATGCCCCTCCCTTACGAAAACAAAGAATGTCAAATACCTTGGCATCCAAATCGACGAAATGCTGAATTGGCACACACAAATCGACACCATGGTAACTCGAGTTCGGAAATTAATATTTATCTTTCGAATATTAAGAACGTGTGCAAAACCTAAGACCCTCTACATTGTTTATTCAGCACTAGTTGAGTCTGTCCTTAGATACTGTATCTCTGTGTGGGGAAGCGCGGGCAAAACAAAATTGCTACAGCTAGAAAGAGCGCAAAGAGCAGTGCTCAAAGTTATGACGAAAAAACCCTATAGATACCCAACAGTAACTCTATACCAAGACTGCAAAGTCCTGTCGGTGAGACGACTCTTTGTTCTACAAACTATCCTGCGGGTTCATAAATCCGTTAAATACGAGCCAAAATCAACACAAACTAAAAGGAGAAGGCAGGATAAGATCTTTATCGTTCACAAACACAGAACCAATTTATACAGTCGTTCTCACCAAGTACTTGGTCCAAAACTTTACAACCGTATTAACAAAATCTTAGATATATATCCCCTAAACAGATTTAAATTAAAAACAAAAATTACGGAATGGCTTTTGGGACAAAATTACACGGAAACTGAAAGTTTATTGGTTTTCGGTACTTAATTCATTCAATACTCGATTCAAAAGGTATTTACGTTATTTCCATAGTATGTATTACAAACCATAGAAACGTCCCCTTAACAATATAATAATAATAAAAATAAAAAAACTTACGTTGACATAATTATGATAGGGCACGTATGACATGAATAGGGATTAAAACGTACTCGTACACACTACATAGCACATACAAACACACACACATACACACACACCACACATACATACAACACTCTGACACACACACACACAAACTCACACATCCATCCACACTTCGCGCATAACTTGTATATATATACATATATAGTTAAACTCTAAATTTAGGAATCAAGACTCAAGAATCAGTTGTCGATTCTGTTTTACAATCCCTACAACTAGTTATAATTGGAGATAGGTATGACGTTTCTAAACTCTCAGTGTAAAAAATGGTCTATTTTTTCCGTTATCTTTTTAGAATGGCACTAACCGAATAGCTATATGTATGTCATTTTAGTCCGTTTCACGTCAATTTAATTGGGTTTATTGTTACAACAGAATCGGCAACTATATACATATTATTGTTATTGTTTAGTATGTAAGTTTCCTCTAACCCAAGATTTTACGGGAGGAGGGGCTTTAACTATGCCTGTTGGGTATACGGGCGGTGCTGGGTGCTGTTGAGCTGCGTGACCTCTGAGACACAGTCCTTCGACTAGTTCAGAGGGAAACGGACGCTCGGCGGCACACAAAACCGTGCTGTGCTCATCAGCTTAGTACAGTGTTCGGTAGTCTGTAAGAAATCGCAGTAAGCGATAAGACCACCGTTTGTAAAATGTGTTTTTTTACAATAAAGATTTTTTTATTTATTATTATTTAATTACTCCGAACAGAAAGTAGGTTTTTTATCCTGGTACAACTCGTGCAAAGCTGCAGGCCGAAGCTTGTCATCTATAAAAATGTGAAAGGCTAATTCACTGCTTTGATATTCCGCTACAAATATCACGATGTAGCGTGTGTTCCCGCAGTAACGCGCACCCTTGAGGCCGCTGGAAGATTTGAATAACTTTTAAAATGTTGTCGGAAAGCGTGAAAGTGCACTCTTTCTCTTAATACTTAAGGTTCTTAATACTTAATTGTTTGAGTAACTTTAAGAAGGGTCCCGACCACAAAACGGCTTTGCTTCAAAGCATAAACTTGAAGATCTTGCTATTACAGTTTGTACGGTAATCTGGTCACAAAGGATAATGTATTCATAACGCAGGGTTATGGAGACTTCTTAAAGAGGAAGGACGCGTTGGGGTCAACTGCATTGATCAATCTAATTTGAACCTTTCTAAAGCCGGTAGTGTTTTAACCAACTTAGCTACGGAACCCTTGACGGGCCGAGTCGAAATTCTTGATAACATCTCTACGGAAAGTTTGAAGACCTCCACGACCCCTGGCCTGGCCTTCTGGCCGTAGGGGGTGAAATTCAGTCGGTTCAAGGGCAGCCTGCTCCGCAACACGTCGGTGACATCGCGTGTGCCCTAGTTTAAAGTTATATAATATGTACATATGTTGGTCTGTAAAGAACGGTTTAAACCTTACTGGATCAATAAGTCAACAATATGCGAGATATTTACATCTCAACCCATGGTCGTCTGGCTGATTATAAGGGGGTTGTTGCCGTAATTACCCCCTTATAATCAGCCAGCAGTGGACAGCCACGCTTGGCGAGCGCAGTACGGTACGTTCATTATGAAACACAGAAAAACGATGCTGCCTAAAGGAATCTCTCTATACTCCTTTCGAACGAACTCTTCGGGCGAACATTCGACTGCCACACTCCTCTCAGTCGCTGGTGATGGCGTGTGGGTCACAGAAAAGAGAAGAGTGTCTGTTGACCAATCCCATGTCTTAAGACACGTCCAAACACACGGACTAAGCGCGCGTTCGTCACATTACAACAACCTTCCCTTCCAGAGGTCAGAATAACAGTATCACTTTCAAAATTAACGTGAGATATATTATTCATTTTTTAAAAACGGGAATTACTCACGTAGTATTAGTAACGTCGAAGATTGTTCCGACACGTTTCGATTTTTCAAGAAAATCATCATCATGGGATTGAATGCCCGTCCGCGCGTGGGGCCGACACGACACTGGAGTGACACGACAGTATCGAAATCGAAACGTGTCGGAATAATCTTCGACGTTACAATACTACGTGAGTAATTCCCGTTTTTACAAAATGAATAACAGTATCACCCTAACAATATGTGTTTCTGTAACAAAATTATTTGGCTAATTTCTTCTACATTGTAAGGTTCAGCCGAAAAAAAATATCTCTTTTACAATTGAGCTCCAACATGAAGAACTGACAGCCTCTGTGGCTCAGTTGGTCTAATAGCAAATACGCAGGAGTCAGCGGGCTCGATTCCCGTCACGGAACAAATGTTTGATTGTTCTGTAGATATTTATCTTGAAACATTATGATAAGTTGAAGTAAGATGCCGTGGGGTGCCGGCAGTAGAATGATACCCCTCCTCTCATGCCCATGGATGCGGTAAGAGCCTCCTAAGGGATACCTCCGGAAGATGGACAGCAACGTCAATCCGTGTATCAACATCCCATACTGCGCTCACCAATCCGCCTGCCAAGCGTGGTGAGTATGGCAACTACCCCTCATGGAGATCCATAAGGGAGTTCTGTGTTCATCAGTGGACGTTTTATGGCTGAAATGAAAAAATTATATGATAAGTATGTTTTCACAAAAAAAGTGTATTTAAGTATTGTATCAATCATTTGGTTTCCATAGTACAAGCTTTGCTTAGTTTTAACTAGATGGTGCTGTGTGCATGCAGCATTTTGTATTATTACACTTTGTTTGGATATTTAACTCTCTCATGGCTCTCTACGGAAAGATGCTGCTGCCCAGCTTTAGGAGGAATGCTTTGGCAGGTTTTGATTGCATCCACCCCACGGCAATGAAAACTATACACCGTGCCCGTTAATAACCCGAAAGATTTAAGCCAACGATTCTAGAGCCTAATTAGAGTATATAAAATTATGTAACTTAAAGTCCAAAAACCCATACTTAAGGAGATATTAATTATTTAAAACAAATCACAAGTTAAAAAATGTCCAGTCTAACACACCCTAAATGCCACCTAACTACGTAGGTACTACTTTTACACGCAGTTTTAAATTGACACTTCTTGTCATATAACACAAGTCACGGCATTTGCCGCTCGTCGTATTGCGGGCAATTAATATGATTTAATTTGTACTGAAATAGTAATTTAATTAAGACAAATAATTTGACCCATGTTGATATAATATTTCTTACTCGTATTGTCGTTAAAAATACGTGATTTAAATCTTTCGGGTTACGGGGCACGGTGTATATATTACTTGCTTCTGCCCGCCGTTTCGCATGCTGTACCTGTTGTACGCAAAGAAAAAATACAAAAGAGGAAAAACAAAATGAATTATGGTTTTCGAAACACAAACGCATGAGTAAATAGCTGTATAAATTTGAATTTGGAATTCCTAACCATATAGGAGTTATTTGATATCAAAGTGGCCAGTACGACAAAACGCCAATTTCATATGTAACGGCCTAATAATAGAAAATAAATTATAAAAATAAACACCCGGTGAATACGTGTCTAAGACGTTAAAGGTTAACCTTAAAATCAGGAAGTTTTAATATAAGTTGAAAATATTCCATAATATAAAATTAACCTCAATTACGCATGGCAATTAAAACTTTGGTTGGGCTTATTAGATATCTGTAATAGTTTGAATATAAATTTCTAAACAAAATAATTATTTATCCTTCCAACAAAGTAACAAACTTGACTAAGCAAATTAACATTACCATTATGATTACCTCCATAAGTTGTGAACAAATTTTTCTATTAAATAAAAAAAGCTTTTGCATCTTTCAACTACACAGTTTTCAACGAGTATAATAGGGTCAGTTATTATTTTAATAAAAAATATTTTATAAACTTTCTTTTCCATCTCTGTAGACTGTAAATTTTTTGAAGAGTAAATTATAGCAGTAGACGTCCTACGCTGTGGGGTGCCGGCAATATAATGTTATCCATCCGTTATCACCGTCTTTCGGTTAGGGTTAGTTGTTATTTTAATAAAAATATATTTTATAAACTTTCTTTTCCATCTCTGTAGACATCTGTTTTTTGAAAAGTAAATTATAGCAGTAGACGTTCTACGCCGTGGGGTGCCGGCAATAGAATGTTATCCATCCGTTATCAGCGTCTTTCCGTGTATCTACATCCCGTACTGCGCTCGCCAATCCGCCTGCCAAGCGTGGTGAGTATGGCCTCCCTCATGGAGAACCATGAGGAAGGCATTCAGTAGTGGACGTTTTAAGGCTGAAATGATGAGACGTCCTACCGCTGAGATGATTATGATAAGCAAAACATTTACATTAAGGCTCGAGCAGACCGGATGCGTATCCGTAGACGTAAGCGTAGACGTGCACGTACCACTGAGTTGTAATGTATGGAACTGTATGAGACAGGACACACCGCTTGCGTAACGTAGACGTGCGCGTCATATGTCAGTTCCATACATTACAACTCAGTGGTACGTGCACGTCTACGCATACGCACCCGGTCTGCTCGAGCCTTAAGTCAGAAAAATGAAGTATATGCATGATCATCATCATCATCTCTATCTTCCGGACCCCGTTGGGGGTCTCCGGATTTTAGACCTCCTTACCCCGGCTTCAACTCCAGGGGCACTACCCCTGGGTCAATCGATAACTGCCTTACAGGCTGGTTGCATTGTTTCGTTTAGTTTTCTTTTCCCTGTGCTAATGTACAAATACAAATTATTTATTTTAGAGTAATACATGTCTTGGTACTTACTACAGTTACATATACTGTACATTAACTATTTTAACATTAGTAAGACAAGTAGCAGTTGTACCCGAATAAGCTCTGTTCCCCGCACTAGGTCTCAAAGAGTCTGTGTTGCGGGGTCACAGTGACTCACCCCAGTCCCGTTCATATGCCTACTAGTTTTATAACTTTTGTTAGACAAAGTATTTAATACTAAATAATTCATATAATAGTGAGTAACTTATTTTAGCTTATGTTTTAACAATGATATTTTAACATGATAAAAGAAAGAAAAGTAACGTAACTAAAGCAGTTTTAAACAATTTTTTTTATATATTTTTTATTTTACTAATAATTATAAGTGTCGATATGTTTGTAACCTAAACATATCCCATAAGGTAAGGTGGTGGTAAGGTAAGGTGGCGGTAAGGTAAGGTGGTGGTAAGGTAAAGTGAGTAATAAGGTCCCGTGACTAATTTTGACGCGTTTTTTTAAACAAATCGGAAAGCAACATTTTGTTCGCATTTTATCTGCGCAGATTTCAAATTAAATTGAATGAAAACATTGTTCGCGTATTTGAGCTATGGATCAGCTAGCGACGAACATCTTTTTGTTTCTACTTCACTCGGCTAACTTCAAAGTTTGCGAGTAAATTTAGATAATCCGATTTTTATTACCAGGCCCGAATGTTAATGCTGTAACAAAAAAGTTTGTTTTGAGTAGCGTACTGTTTATTATTGTGCGGCGTTGGTACTGTTTTAACTAGTCTATTCACAAACTAGGTAAGCTTTAGACATAAACTAAAACATGGCATATAAATTCTTACCAACTAAAAAGGGTAAAATTTTACAAAATATTTAGAAGGTTGATTTTGTCGTTTTCATCTGAGACAGTGCTTAAGAAACAGACTTCCGAGTGTGCACCTAGTTAAATCGTAATCATTCATCATCATTTCAGCCGTTAAACGTCCACTACTGAACACAGGCCTCCCTCATGGATCTCCATTTGGGGTAGTTGCCATACTCACTACGCTTCGCAGGCGGAGCGAATTAAGCATGGAGGCGGTGATCATAAATTTGTGGATGTTGTGATAATAGTGACGAAGGACTAAGGTCTCGTTTTCATTAAAAAAAAAGGTATTTTATTGACATAATACAGTGTAGCATACAAGTTTGATCCATAGGCTCCTGAACTAGTTATAAACTGTGTTTCAGGAGCCAGAAATAATGTCATCACACTCACTTATTAAAGACTCTTGTCAGAAACTGACATATGTTGGACCAAAAGACGTTGCGAAGTTTCCCAAAAGCAATCCGAGTTGGAAATGGAATCCAAAGAATATAAGCTTTATTAAATTCTGTGATTTAGGAAGAAAATGAAGGCAGGATAGGGTAAACATAACATAATATAATGAAACCATTTGCTTAAATGGCGCGTCAAAAAAAGATCCAAAATTAAATTTAAGGAATTTTTCAGGTACATGATTAAACTGTTTAGCGTTTATAAAACATAACATCTCGGATGATGATGATAATGGCACAAACTATTAGTTAAGGAATAATATATTTACTGTGAAATGAGTCTTTTTTATTTCTAGAGAGTACAGTTTATCCGTGATCATGTCGTGTTTAACTGCGTTGAAATATCGGGAAACTCAAAAATACCTCAATCATGGTAAATACGAGTAACTCGTATATATTGCTTATTATGAAGAAGAAGGAATTTAAACATATACCTAATATGTGTACCAGATGCAATTTTTTCCAGAATATGTCATCGTTAATACATAAAGACTTTAATAACAAGCTTATTCCAGTTCACAAACGTGATACGAGTACTTATGAAAGTTAAAACTTCTCCTTTCTTAGCAGAAATAGTTATTGAGTAGGTATTTTCGTAGAAAATATACAAACGTTTAGAGTTTTGGTAATATAAAGTTATGCATGACCGGAGAGATAGCATGAATAATATGCATTAATAAACTTAAAAGTTCTTGGTCTGTTCTCGGCTTTAGTAAACGTACCTATCAAAAGGAACCGCAATAATGACTTCTTTACAAAATAGTCCCAGTAGCTTTATCTAGTGATGGGATGGGTGAAATGTTTTTTAAAAACTTGATGGGGAATATTCGTGTTTGACGACTTTGGTCTAAAATGAAAACTTACTAAGTATAATAATGCCAACAATCACAAAATAAAAATGTTATAAGTTGACAACTTGAAAGAATGACAAAGTATTCGTTCATTTACCCGACAGCGCAGAAGGAGGGTAATGTTTTGTTAATTGGGTAATGGAGTGCATTACTGTTATGTATGTGAGTCTAGTGTTGAGTGCCTTGCGAGTGAAATGCTTTTAGGAAATACTGAACGAGGAATTTTACTTCTTTTTACCAGACTTTAAAGAAGGACAGTTATGTTTTGGTAAAGGGTGGCTTAAGACCTTTACTATCTACTACAGAATATTAATCAGGAACCTGTGTAGTGCCAGTGCCTGGGACATTAAAAGACAGATTTGGCTTGTCTAGCTCAGATACCATGCTCCCAGCTTAGACGACTATTACGTTAGAGGAAAGAACATGTCAATACAACATGTCAATATTGACTAGCTCTGTGGCGCAGCGGGCGAAGGTTCGCCTGCGACGCAAGGGGTTGCGGGTTCGATTCCTGCCTCGGGACAAATGTCTGTACGATCTGCAGATATTTGTTCAGAGTGTTCTGGGTGTTTTTCTATATATATTATAGATATCTATCTATGTAGTAAATGTATTAAGTATATCAGTGATCTAGTACCCATAACACAAGCTCTGCTTAACTTGGGGCTAGATGATGCTGTGTGACTTGTCAGTAAAAAAAAATACGTCTGAAGCTGACTAAGCCGCGGGTTTCCTCAAGGTGTTTGTCTTCTCCTATTTTGGGTTCCGGACCAAAATAGTAAATAGGAACCCTAATGGTGTGACTTTGTCTGTCTGTCACATATGGATACCTTGAAAACTACTGATGCTATCGACTTGAAATTTAAAATCGTTTAAGATAACGCTTTTTTACAAATAATGCATACATAAGAATGTTGAAAAATATTATTATGATTGCAAGAGGGGCGGAAATGGGATCTCAAAAATGTTAAGTGAAGATAGGTCGTGTGGGGTGTCATACAAAAGGGCTTTATTTGCACACTAATAAACCAATTTTAGTTTACCTTCAAGCCGTAGTTTCCGACTTGTTTACATAAACGTTGAACAAAAATACCTTTGTTTACAATAATGTTCTTTTTCTTTTAGTTTGCGAAGTTAAAAAAATTAAATTTTGAAATATTCATAGCTAATAAAAGTATATTTCTGTCGAAGGAGACGAGATGGTCCCGCCAAGAGTGACTGGAGGGATAGGATGGTTGGAGTAGTTTGAGGGAGACCTTTTCCCAGCAGAGGTACAAAATAGGTTAAGAAAAAAAAACGTTTATGTAAATATTAAAGGAAAATTATAATAAACTCTCTGTTTTGCATTGTTTTTTTTAATCATCGAAAATATAAAAAATCTACATACGTTCCGCTCTTAGACAAAAGACGGCGATGGAGGTTCTCCAACAAATATTAACCGCCTTTATCATATATTATATTGAATGATGGCACGGAACCCTCGGTGCGCGAGTCATTCGTCATTCATTAAATATTTGACACCCGGCTGTCAAGTGATCTTACAAATGTCTACGAATTAAAGTCTTCAAAATCATATTATTATTTATATCCAGTGTCGTCATTATTGGTCGTCATAATATCATTAGATTTTAGCCCTTCATTATGATTTTAAAAAATATCATGTTTTTGGAGACAATACTTTATTTTATTAATGCACGTTGATGATATCCTAAAGCCGTGACGTCACCGGTATCTAGCTTATAATTCGACCATTTATTTCTTCAAAGCTTCATACATGCTTTCAACGTTTTGAGAGTGGTTGTTGTCTCAACTGAAATAACGCATAGCCAAAGTTGGTGAGCCCCAAAGGATAGAAATTTAAGGTCCATTGATATGCATTCAGTACCGGAAATTGTCTGCCAGATTTATAGCTTCAATTGTAAACTCCAAACTCGTAACTAGTTAGCTCAGAACTAGTAGTAGAACGTACACAGGTATTTACGGTTTAGATTCATACAAATCTCATGGTGCCGTGGGGTTTTGCCAGTAGAATGTTGCCCCTTGTCTCTTGTCCGTGGATACAGTAAGAATCTGCCAAGGGAAGCGTCTTTGCGCGTATCAACATCCTGTACTACGTCAGTCCTTGGAGATTTATGAGGGCGGCAGTGGACTTCCTACAGCTGAGATAATGACGATTTCTCATTAAATTTTTAAACGTTACTGATAATTCTTAGTAACGTTTAATTATATGGAAAGATAAAAATAAAAAGTTTCTACTATCATCATTTCAGCCGTAGGACGTCCACTGCTGGACATAGGCCTCCCTCATGGATATCCAGTTATTGCGGTTGGAAGCGATCTGCATCCACCGTCGACCTGCGATCTTCACCAGGTCATCAGCCCATCTTGTTGGTGGACGTCCTACGCTGCGCTTGCCGGTCCGTGGCCTCCACTCGAGAACTTTTCGGCCCCATCGGCCATCTGTTCTGCGAGCTACATGGCCTGCCCATTGCCACTTCGACGTGCTAATCCGTTTGGCTATGTCGGTGACCCGAGTTTTTCTACGTATCTCCTCATTTCTGTTTCGATCGCGGAAATAACTTCTATAATGAAAAGATGATTAACGAAGGGTGCTTTATTATAATGCTCATAGCTCAGCCTACTTTGAGACGTGCGCTTTATGGAATAGTCTAGAATTATATATTAATACTAGCTGACACAGTGCCCACTTCGTTGGGCGGTAATTTATAGCCTATGACAATCAAATACTGTAGCTTTCCATTTGTTACAGAATTTTGAAAATCGGTTCAGTAGATCCAGAGATACAACCTCACAAACTCACAAATTTTACCTCTTTATAATATTAGTATAGATAACAATCCATACTGATAAATATAACATTCCAGCACTGAGAGGAAGGTTTAGTCTATATACATATATAAAATTCAAAGTCCTGACTGACTCACTGACTGACTGATATACCACAGGCACAGCCTAAACCACTAGACCTAAAGACTTGAAATTTGACACACATATACCTTGAGTATCCTAGAGGTGCACTAAGAAGGGATTTTTCGAAATTCCCACGGGATAGGGAATAAATGGGATTTATATTTTCGAATCAAAGTGGCTCTGCGTGAAAAAGGGGATTTCCACGCGGACGAAGTCGAGGGCAAAAGCTAGTATACTTATAAATCCATTGGTATTATCGCAACTCAGGCCTTTATAGCGACAGCAACTATTCATGCTGTACGGGACGCTGCAGTGCCTGGGTCGTTGGTAGACGGTTTAGGTTTTCCCAGCACCTGCCATTCTTTCAGCTTAGCCAGCCATTAGAGGGAAGGACACGGCATTAAGTATGAATCTAACTAAGCCGCGGGTTTCCTCACGATATTTTCCTTCAACGTAAAAGCACGTGTAAAATGTGCACATACATTTTTAAAGAAAGAAAAATCTATAGGTTCGTGGTCGCTATCGAAGCCACCACCGTCGGATTGAAAGTAGGGGGTACGTACCACTAGGCCAACAGGAAGTTGTAGGCTTACGTAAAACAACTAAAATAAGTACAACCAGACTAATCTGAGCTTGGGGTCGTAGCGTAGCGTAAAAAAACCTCAAAAGGGCAACCAGAACGGTCTGTGATTGGGGTCGTAGCGTAGTCGATACGCAGTTTCCGCATTGCGTTGCCTATCTATTATTCATAGAGAAATCATATAAGAGAGAGGCAGATACAATATATATTATACCTACTTGCTTATTATGAAACAGGAATCGCGGAAACCTGGCCAGTGAGCCCAGTCGAAATAGGCTTCATAAATTTGCATAGAGTTAAAAATTGGTACGTATGTTGGGAGCACCATTATAAATTTAATTAAAATTTATTTTAAATTTTTCTTTTTATTGTATAATTTGTAGTTAGGTAATTTCTATTTTAATTTTAGTTTTGTAAGGTTATGTATGAGCAATATTGTTTTTAGTTTTTATATCGAGTGCTGTACACTCCTGTAACGGTGTCTCACACGGGACCAGTATTGTTAATTTACTTTGTGAATGTTATGTGAAGATGTCGTAGGAGTGTCTTAATAAATAAATAAATAAATGAAGTTTGAAAAGTCCCCATCGATCCCACTTCTGTAAAGAAATATTAAAGGTCCAAAGTTCTGAAGTATGGGTTTTTTGCATTTTTAGGACTCCGAAACTGAAGAACCGGAACCCTTATTCCTGATTAGGGTTGTGATTCTTCACTCGTTTGTCTGTCTGGCTGTCCGTCAAGAGCCTTTTCTTCAGAAAGGTATTCACTTTAAATTTACACCTAACATCAATAAAAAGTAGTTAAAAGTTAATTTTTAACTAAATTTACCTAATAAACATTAATAACTTGTCTACTGCATTTTTGTTCCCAAAATGATAGTTTTAAGTATTACACATATGTGGTTAATTATAAGTGAATCTAAAAAACGATAAATGATTAAAATAGTAATATGATTTTCATTTTAACAAAGGACGGAATCTAATTAATACTTACGTTATTGCAACAAAATAATTCATTTTGTAAAAACGGGGATTACTCACGTAGTATTGTAACGTCGAAGATTATTCCGACACGTTTCGATTTTTCAAGAAAATCATCATCATGGGATTGAATGCCCGTCCGCGCGTGGGGCCGACACGACACTGTGTGTGATGATGATTTTCTTGAAAAACCGTGTCGGAATAATCTTCGACGTTACAATACTACGTGAGTAATCCCCGTTTTTACAAAATGAATTATTTTGTTGCAATAACGTAAGTATTAATTAGATTCCGTCCTTTGTTAAAATGAAAATCATATTACTATTTTAATCATTTATCGTTTTTTAGATTCACTTATAATTAACCACATATGTGTAATACTTAAAACTATCATTTTGGGAACAAAAATGCAGTAGACAAGTTATTAATGTTTATTAGGTAAATTTAGTTAAAAATTAACTTTTAACTACTTTTTATTGATGTTAGGTGTAAATTTAAAGTGAATACCTTTCTGAAGAAAAGGCTCTTGACGGACAGCCAGACAGACAAACGAGTGAAGAATCACAACCCTAATCAGGAATAAGGGTTCCGGTTCTTCAGTTTCGGAGTCCTAAAAATGCAAAAAACCCATACTTCAGAACTTTGGACCTTTAATATTTCTTTACAGAAGTGGGATCGATGGGGACTTTTCAAACTTCATTTATTTATTTATTTATTAAGACACTCCTACGACATCTTCACATAACATTCACAAAGTAAATTAACAATACTGGTCCCGTGTGAGACACCGTTACAGGAGTGTACAGCACTCGATATAAAAACTAAAAACAATATTGCTCATACATAACCTTACAAAACTAAAATTAAAATAGAAATTACCTAACTACAAATTATACAATAAAAAGAAAAATTTAAAATAAATTTTAATTAAATTTATAATGGTGCTCCCAACATACGTACCAATTTTTAACTCTATGCAAATTTATGAAGCCTATTTCGACTGGGCTCACTGGCCAGGTTTCCGCGATTCCTGTTTCATAATAAGCAAGTAGGTATAATATATATTGTATCTGCCTCTCTCTTATATGATTTCTCTATGAATAATAGATAGGCAACGCAATGCGGAAACTGCGTATCGACTACGCTACGACCCCAATCACAGACCGTTCTGGTTGCCCTTTTGAGGTTTTTTTACGCTACGCTACGACCCCAAGCTCAGATTAGTCTGGTTGTACTTATTTTAGTTGTTTTACGTAAGCCTACAACTTCCTGTTGGCCTAGTGGTACGTACCCCCTACTTTCAATCCGACGGTGGTGGCTTCGATAGCGACCACGAACCTATAGATTTTTCTTTCTTTAAAAATGTATGTGCACATTTTACACGTGCTTTTACGTTGAAGGAAAATATCGTGAGGAAACCCGCGGCTTAGTTAGATTCATACTTAATGCCGTGTCCTTCCCTCTAATGGCTGGCTAAGCTGAAAGAATGGCAGGTGCTGGGAAAACCTAAACCGTCTACCAACGACCCAGGCACTGCAGCGTCCCGTGCAGCATGAATAGTTGCTGTCGCTATAAAGGCCTGAGTTGCGATAATACCAATGGATTTATAAGTATACTAGCTTTTGCCCTCGACTTCGTCCGCGTGGAAATCCCCTTTTTCACGCAGAGCCACTTTGATTCGAAAATATAAATCCCATTTATTCCCTATCCCGTGGGAATTTCGAAAAATCCCTTCTTAGTGCACCTCTAGGATACTCAAGGTATATGTGTGTCAAATTTCAAGTCTTTAGGTCTAGTGGTTTAGGCTGTGCCTGTGGTATATCAGTCAGTCAGTGAGTCAGTCAGGACTTTGAATTTTATATATGTATATAGACTAAACCTTCCTCTCAGTGCTGGAATGTTATATTTATCAGTATGGATTGTTATCTATACTAATATTATAAAGAGGTAAAATTTGTGAGTTTGTGAGGTTGTATCTCTGGATCTACTGAACCGATTTTCAAAATTCTGTAACAAATGGAAAGCTACAGTATTTGATTGTCATAGGCTATAAATTACCGCCCAACGAAGTGGGCACTGTGTCAGCTAGTATTAATATATAATTCTAGACTATTCCATAAAGCGCACGTCTCAAAGTAGGCTGAGCTATGAGCATTATAATAAAGCACCCTTCGTTAATCATCTTTTCATTATAGAAGTTATTTCCGCGATCGAAACAGAAATGAGGAGATACGTAGAAAAACTCGGGTCACCGACATAGCCAAACGGATTAGCACGTCGAAGTGGCAATGGGCAGGCCATGTAGCTCGCAGAACAGATGGCCGATGGGGCCGAAAAGTTCTCGAGTGGAGGCCACGGACCGGCAAGCGCAGCGTAGGACGTCCACCAACAAGATGGGATGATGACCTGATGAAGACTGCAGGTCGACGGTGGATGCAGATCGCTTCCAACCGCAATAACTGGAAATCCATGAGGGAGGCCTATGTCCAGCAGTGGACGTCCTACGGCTGAAATGATGATAGTAGAAACTTTTTATTTTTATCTTTCCATATAATTAAACGTTACTAAGAATTATCAGTAACGTTTAAAAATTTAATGAGAAATCGTCATTATCTCAGCTGTAGGAAGTCCACTGCCGCCCTCATAAATCTCCAAGGACTGACGTAGTACAGGATGTTGATACGCGCAAAGACGCTTCCCTTGGCAGATTCTTACTGTATCCACGGACAAGAGACAAGGGGCAACATTCTACTGGCAAAACCCCACGGCACCATGAGATTTGTATGAATCTAAACCGTAAATACCTGTGTACGTTCTACTACTAGTTCTGAGCTAACTAGTTACGAGTTTGGAGTTTACAATTGAAGCTATAAATCTGGCAGACAATTTCCGGTACTGAATGCATATCAATGGACCTTAAATTTCTATCCTTTGGGGCTCACCAACTTTGGCTATGCGTTATTTCAGTTGAGACAACAACCACTCTCAAAACGTTGAAAGCATGTATGAAGCTTTGAAGAAATAAATGGTCGAATTATAAGCTAGATACCGGTGACGTCACGGCTTTAGGATATCATCAACGTGCATTAATAAAATAAAGTATTGTCTCCAAAAACATGATATTTTTTAAAATCATAATGAAGGGCTAAAATCTAATGATATTATGACGACCAATAATGACGACACTGGATATAAATAATAATATGATTTTGAAGACTTTAATTCGTAGACATTTGTAAGATCACTTGACAGCCGGGTGTCAAAATATTTAATGAATGACGAATGACTCGCGCACCGAGGGTTCCGTGCCATCTGTCTGGCTGTCCGTCAAGAGCCTTTTCTTCAGAAAGGTATTCACTTTAAATTTACACCTAACATCAATAAAAAGTAGTTAAAAGTTAATTTTTAACTAAATTTACCTAATAAACATTAATAACTTGTCTACTGCATTTTTGTTCCCAAAATGATAGTTTTAAGTATTACACATATGTGGTTAATTATAAGTGAATCTAAAAAACGATAAATGATTAAAATAGTAATATGATTTTCATTTTAACAAAGGACGGAATCTAATTAATACTTACGTTATTGCAACAAAATAATTCATTTTGTAAAAACGGGGATTACTCACGTAGTATTGTAACGTCGAAGATTATTCCGACACGTTTCGATTTTTCAAGAAAATCATCATCATGGGATTGAATGCCCGTCCGCGCGTGGGGCCGACACGACACTGTGTGTGATGATGATTTTCTTGAAAAACCGTGTCGGAATAATCTTCGACGTTACAATACTACATGAGTAATCCCCGTTTTTACAAAATGAATAGTATATCTCACGTTAACTTTGAAAGTGAAACAAAATAATTTGCCGTGGAGTGCAGTAGAATTCTGACCCTCCTTTCTTGCTTGTGGATGCAGTAACAATCTGCCAAGGTAATCTCTAAGTCCATTAGGGAGTCCTATATCAGTGGATGCACTACGACTGTGAAGATGATGATGAACTATGTAATTTACATTCTAGGTTTGCTTTGATGAGTGAAAGTAATTAACGTTTTTAATATAATACTCGCTTAAATGTTGCGTTCGTGTTTTGCTTTTGTCTACTTTAATTGCGGACCCAAATCTTCGTGCCCACTGGGTCGCCTCATTGTTTCATGAAATGAGCAAAAATTGCCTTCATAAATTTAGATGATGTTTAAGTAGGGCAATAGATCATGAACATCATCATTACAGCCGTAAAAAGTCCACTACTGAACAGGCCTCCCTCATGGATCTCCATGAGGGGTAGTTGCCATACTCACCACGCTTGGCAAGCGGGTTGGCGAGCGCAGTACGGGATGTTGATACACGGAAAGACGCTGCTGCCCATCTTCCGGAGATATCCCTTAGCAGGCTCTTACTGCATCCGCGGGCATGAGAGGAGGGGTAACATTCTACTGCCGGCACCCCACGGCAAGTGGCCGATTAAAAACTGTAAATTATGCAAATCTAGCCTTAAAGTAAGCAGATGTTTGATAGAATGCTTAGAATCGATAGACTTGGTAATTTTTATACATATGTGGTAGTTGATGCGGACGCAGTTACGGGGCAAATAGCGTGAAATAAGGGTCCTGCCTTTTTATGACTTCGCCCACTAGCTTATTTTAAGAGCTGGCTCCTCTAGCCGTTACCAAAACGTTTTGTCCCGCTCTTATTGTAGGGCCATCAAAGGCGTTGCACGGGTATAATACGTAAAGAAAAATTGAATAAGGAGGACATTTATTTTCAAAAATTAGCTGAATAGCTGAAGGTACTCTTGCTATTCTTTTATTTTATATGATGACTACCCCTCATGGAGATCCATAATGGAGGCCCTTGTTCATTAGTGGGACGTTTGGCGACTGAAATGATGATTTGATAAAGACAATAAAAAAATATTGTGATTAAAAGAGGAAAAAGATAGATAAATACTAAGAAAAGCACTTTTCACAATTGACCATACGTTTAATAATACAATACAATATACTTTATTTCACAACTTAAAGAAACATTTAGTATTTTTTTAAGTACCTCGTTGTTTCTCATTTTTGCAGAAAAGTTGCCTTTTATGGCATTGATTGTTATGTTTTTCTTTCGAAGCTTTTCCGTTGAAGACAGATTTAGAGAAAAGCAATTTACATATATCGACCCCTTAAGAGTTACGTTGGTTCTTTTAATCATCATCAGCAACAGCAGGTACCTAGGTCTTTGCCATAACTCATTAGCTTCACAGATGGACCTAATTTAACACCAGGTCTTCTTACTTTGTGGCTGGATGCTGCTGTGTAAGATGTCCAGCATTAAATGATTAAATTAAATTTTAAAACACTGCTCTTCATCATTCATTACCAAAGACCTACAACAGTTTGTTAGAGATGATAAATTATTCAATACTTGGGTTTAAATTCCAGTTATGTTAACAATAATTATTACACTATTTTCGGTTAAATAATAAAGCAATTATTGGTTAATTGTTTAACCGAAATTAGTGTTAAGCAATAATTACTTTATTGTTTAACCGAAAATAGTGTTTTTATTTATAATTAATTATTATTCCACATCATCATGTCGTCGGTCACATCTTGCCGTGGGGTGCCGGCAGTAGAATGTTTCCCCTCCTCTCATGCCCGTGGATGCAGTAAGAGCCTGCTAAGAGCTACCTCCGGAAGATCGGCAGCAGCGTCATTCCGTGTGTCAACATTCCATAATGCGCTCGCCAACCCGCCTACCAAGCGTGGCAACTGCCCATCATGGAGATCCATGAGGGAGGCCTGTGTTCAGCAGTGGACGTTTTATGGCTGAAATAATACCTTGAGTATCCTAGAGGTGTACTAAGAAGGGATTTTTCGAAATTCCCACGGGATAGGGAATAAATGGGATTTATATATTCGAATCAAAGTGGCTCTGGGTGAAAAAGGGGATTTTACGTTTTGTGACTTCCACGCGGACGAAGTCGCGGGTAAAAGCTAGTTCTTTAATAATTTATTAAATGACACGTCAAAAAAGGCGCTTGAATTACGGCTACTAGCATTGAGTGGCATTATGTTATTTCTGTTTATATACAAGTGCAATAAAGAGTTTATCTATGTTTGTCATGTACTGAGAGTTCAGCGTCGATAAAAATGAAACGATCACTTTTATTTCATAAAGGTTCATTCCAAATGCTGCCCCACGACGAGCGCACCGCAGTTTGAGACAGTACCTGTCCCACAAATTTGACACTTGAGCAGCATTACTAAATTTAGACACTAACTTCAATGGATTTACGTCTGCTGCTCAACCTGCACCTGAGCACAGAATCATGTCGTAAATAATCAATTCAACGAACTTTAAATCTAGAGAATGTAAAAAGCTTTAACTTTTTTCAACTTTTATAAGCTTTTTATCTCTTCAAACAATGGAGATGTCATCTTTCTTCCGATAATCTAACTTTTCCCGACAAATCTGTTTGAAAGCCCGTTAAAAGCCATAAAAATTAAAGCACAAAAATGAGAAATCGCTTTTCACGATGGCCCATCTATCTAATAAACCTAATATTGGTACGATACGCGCCCAAGAGCCGTGAAATCACGGCCTTCTCGGCGCCCCACTGCGGGAGCCGGTGCCCCAGTCGAGCTTGACCTTCGTGTATTTGTTTTAGTTACGAATAGATCACAACTTCCATCGTCAAGTTTTTCCCTAACAGGTCTTCGTTCATTGGTCGTCATTCAACACCCCACTTTACATAAAGAACTGACAAAGTGTAAACTTTTGCATGGTGTATTTTAATAGACTATTCTTTTTGTATTTGTTTTCAAACGTTTTACTGTACGGAATGAATTTGATGGCACAGGGTTTGGCACAAGCTGATGGCTGTATGCCAATAAGTCGGATACGATTGACCACTATTTTGGAGTAGATCACTTCGAGTATTGAAGGTATATTTCGTACGCTTGGTCAGCGCATTCCATCGTTTCTCGATAGTTACTTTCTCAAATTACTCCAACCCTGGGGTAAACAACTTAAATGTCTTCACGTAGCGGAAAGGGATCCTGCCCCCTGGTCCCTTGCTAAACTATTCGAAGGGTGTCAAGGCAAGTCGACGCTTTGACATGTCTCCAACATCAAGTATGTTGGAGACATGTCAAAGGACTTATTAAAGGCTTAGTCGGCACTTAGGTATCGATTACTGGTCATTTAGATAAACGCTATGTTTGAAATGCAGCGAGTGGCGTTCTTCAAAGTTCGTGTAGAACCACAGCGTATTTTATCCACGACTGTACGAACCGAACAAAGTTAGGCTTTTGGAAACTGGGTTGAATTTAAAGCCCCTTTGCTTCAATTATTTGATTAATTATTTGATTGCTTCAGAAAACTACGCGAAACATTTCATTCCGTAGAAAAGTTTTCGCATAATTGTTACAAACATTGCTTTACTCTTTAATAGCGGCACTAAACTTCGTGTAGATTTTGTTATGAACATGTAAATAGTGCATTCATAAAATACAACGAAGGAAGGCACATAAGTCTGTTATAAACGCAAGCAAGTAGTGTTGTTATGTACTTTTTTGTTTCGTCATTACAAAATGAATGTTTTATTATGATTTTAATCAATAACCCTAAATCGATCATAAGGGTTAAAATCATAATAAATCATTTTAGACATTTCACTACGATCCTGCACTCCTCGTGTGATCCAGGTAAAAGAAAGTTTCTCAGTATACAATATTAGTATGGTCATGATCCAATTTGGTCCATGGTATGGTATATATATATATATATTATATTATTCAGATGGCGTTTACATGGTAATAACTGTAATAACTAAACGCAAAGTACTCACACAAGACAAAATTTTGCATAATCATAGATCCGGGTTGACCACACAGTTCCACAGTTCACCTGATAGCCGGCTGGATATAGCGAATTTGATTTCGCCGCGGGACACAATGTTTGTTTTAACTGCAGATGTCTCGCGAATATGTATGTATGTTTCTTAAGTTTTCTATCAATCATCTATCATCTGTATCCCTAAACTCAAGCTTTGATGACTTTGAGGCTAGGAGTGAAATATTCAGCATTATTAGGAAATCGACCAGTCTAAGTGTACGAGTTTTCGTTCTTTTCTAAATGTGAAAACAAAATATTTATAGCGATCAGCTTCCTCAGCACATTGGTGTTTTTAAAGAGATTAAGCTAATACGCGAAAACGCTTCGCTAATGGAAGTGCCGCCATATTGCATTTATTTTATAACCTACATTTATACTGGATATTGTGCAGGTAGATTGTTTGCTTACCGAACGATTACTGTGCAGTTTTGTTGGCTGATAACTTTTTAGTAAGGAATTTAGATCTATTATATGATTTAAACAGCGTCAGCCACATAATTATATGCTGTACGGGACGCTGCAGTGCCTCGGGCGTTGTTAGATGGATTAGGCTTGCCCAGCACCTCTTTATGACTTTATCCCGTCTTTAATGCGGTACAGCTGAGTATAAACGGCGATAGACGACCTCTGTGGATGAGTTGGTCTAATACCCGGCTGACGTGCGGATTCATCGGTGGTGGATTTGATACCCGCAGGTGGACAAATATTGGCATTTCTGCAAATATTTCTCTCGGATCTTGTTTTATATGATGATAATGTATGTTTTTACAAAAAAAAATCATTTAAGTATTCTCAATCAACAATATTAATTATAAGAAGAATAATTTATTCAAAACTCAACATACAAAACAGTTTAGATGCGTAGGTAACATAAAAATAGAATGAAATGTCTTAATATTTAACTAATTCCAAATAATATAACTTTTTAGTCTACCAATGCAAGTGAGCATCATCGCAAAAATGTCGGTACCTAAACAGTTTAGGTGTCAATACTTTCCGTGCTAGTCAAAAGACTGTGTTACGGCGAAGTAGTGATTCCCGCCCCATAGAACATATACATAAGTACATAAATACATAAGATTTGATTAGTTTGATTTAGATATAATTTATTTATTTCCACCCAAAAGTAAGTAAGGCCTTTGCATCTATTATAGATGATTTATACAGCGTCAGCAACTGGTAATCATGATGTACGGGACGCTGCAGTGCCTGGGACATTGTTAGATGGATTAAGCTTACTAGGCTCACCCAAAAACACACAATATTACAACAGAAAAAAAAACAATCAAAATTCTTACAAATTAACTAAGCTAAGGATTTAAATAAAAATAAAAAATAATATACGAGTAATGAGTATGCTAGGCGTGTTTTATGGTAGAATAAGAACCAATTTCAGTTCATTTATAGCCTTAAGGATAATGCTTCAATGTTACGCTGATTTTTAAATGTTATGTTGCTGACTGTATTGATCGTTCTTGTATTACGTTAGGTTTGCTGCTGTGCATCAGTGTTATCTAAATAATTTTTTTTAGTCAGTGTAGTGTATGTGATACAATATATACTATACGCATACATACGCTGTCTCGTGTGGCCTGGGTTTTGACGGGTATTGGTTAGCGAACTGTCACTGTCACAATGGGAACTGTCATGTGAGCCGTAAGGGCGGGAAGACAGTAGCTTTTCATGTGTGTAAGATCGGTGAGTGCTGGGTGAGTTAAAACCGAAAATACCAGGGCATTGTCGAGCCAGTATGTGATATAGATCTTTACAACCGCTACAGTCAGCAAAATGGGTATCTACAAACAGAGGTTAGTATAATTAATGGCAACTTTAAAGCATCACCAATTACAGAAACTACTAGTGTTTATGAAAACTAAACTGGTGGCGTTTATCAATATGATGTATTTGATTATTTATTGTTTTTTGAACAGTGTTTATGGCACTGGTAGTACGAATACTCCATTACTGTGCCGTTACTGGAAGCTAACGGGTCGATGGAGCTGCGATTTATGGCTCGTTAACATTAATTTAAAACATAAAGCTAAAATTTAAGGAAACCTTATTTCACCTGGACATGGACAGTGAAATAATACGCCACTTACACACTGAAAAAATTCCAGCCAATCAAGCATGACATTTTGCTTGATAGAAAAAAATGAATGAAACAATCAAAAACTTATAAAAATACATTAATCACTATTTATTGTCACAATAAAGGTGAAATGATCAACTTTTCTATAACATTCACTTCATAAAAGGAATTAAGATTATCATGATTATGTTATTATAAACATGGTTTTATTGTAAATGTAAACATACAAATACATATTTGATTCGAGTATCGAACAGAATCAAATTAATCAAGTTACCAATACCTAGTGTATTATATTATCTGTGCCAATACACAGTAATCGGTCCATTGATTGTCTGTAACATCAACACTTATAGATAACACCCTACCTCTCAGTGTTTACATTTAACAGAACTAGATGTCGCAACTAGAAAAATTAGAACGCGCTATCGAAGTGTTTCACCCATTTACTTAGGTCTCGGGTCCAACTTTTTGTAATCTACTTTACCCACTTTACTGAAATTTTGACGTGGTGATGAAGCTAGGTACCTACCTAGCTCTCATCCCTTGTTTGAACTAGCGTATAGAAAGCTGAGACACACCCTCTGTAGTGAGTAGTAAAATTTGTTTTTTTTTTATTAAATCATTTATTACTATACAGTTAAATTTGGTTAATTTGAATAAATGTTCTTTATCCATCTTCACGCCCTCTCATTTGACGAAATCCCGCTCACACCCGTTATATTATATTATATATAACTTTACCTTATAAAATTAAGGATTATACATTACTGAAACTACTAAAATACTTGATAACCACGTTCGTTGTAAATTCAATCAACATAAATCATTGGCATGTTAACCAAACTTGATTGTATTGACAATTACTTTGTTTTATAATCATCAAGACAACTTGTCTGTTGCTTATTCAACATAACTTTATTGCCATAATCGTATTACTTTATGTGCTCGTATATAAACAAGTTCCTTGATAGCTGCAAACATTTTTTTTATCAAAGTTTTCAAGTTTTTTTTTCAGTGCAGCCTATGCCGTGGGGTGCCGGCAGTAGAATGTCACCCCTCCTCTCCTGCCCGTGGATGCAGTAAGAATCTGCTAAGGGATATCTCCGGTAGATGGGCAGCAGCGTCTTTCCGTGTAAGAACATCCCGAACTGCGCTCACCAACCCGCCTGCCAAGCGTGACGAGTATGGCAGCAACCCCTCATGCACTTGGATCTCTAAGTCAATGAGGGAGGCCTATGTCCAGCAGTGGATATCTTACGGCTGTAATGATGATAATGATTACAGCCTATACTTATAGTTATGAGTGCCACTTTTGCAATTGTATCCTGTACAAAGATTTAAATCGAAAAAATGTGTGGCATTGTCTTAATATGGTGCGTTTTTCAATAAATTGGGTTTTGCCAATAAACCATATAGTTATTGTCACCAATTATTGTGCAGTCAAGAACTTTCGTGCAATAAAGGACACAACGCGTCCGGCTAACACTATCTTTATACGTACACTGATTCCAAATGTATGCACTCACTCATTTCGTGTGGAAACAAAATGGCGCGGTCTCATTACGGTGAGGGCGTATCTAACGATTTGAATGTATGTTACGACGACTATATTATCTGGTCTTATAAGAACAATGTACAAGTTCATACAGCCCTATACTATTTATTCATCAACATCATTTCCGCCGTAAAACGTCTACTACTGAACTAAGGTCCCCCTCTTGGATCTCCATGAGGGGTAGTTGCCATACTCACCACGCTTGGCAGGCGGGTTGGTGAGCGCAGTACGGGATGTTGATATACGGAAAGACGCTGCTGCCTATCTTCCGGAGGTATCCCTAAGCAGGCTCTTACTGTACCACGGGTAGGAGAGGAAGGGTAACATTATATTGCCGGCACCCAACGACAATACTATTTATTGAAGCATGGTAATTCTTACTTGGGGACTGGCAGTAGAATGTTTACCCTCTTATCTTGGCTGTGGTGTAAGAACCGGCCATACCTCCGGAAGATGGGCAGCAACGTCTTAACATCCCGTGCTGCGATTGCCATACCGCCTTTCAAGCGTGGTGAGTATCACAACTCTCATGATCAAATACCACAGAATTTCTCTTTTCTGTGGTCAATACTTAGAGATCCATGAGGAAGGGCTTCCAGTAGTGGACGTCCTACGGCTAAAATGATGATGATGATGATGTTAACAAATGGTACAGCGATCGGTCATTTGAGAAGTGGTGATTCCATCCACGTCTTACTTCGGCTCAATTCTAAGCCTATTTATGTGTGAGCTAAGCACTTATTACTGTTGTTGTATCTATAATTTATTCATGTTTCAAAATGTTTGAGAAAAATACGGGTATGATTTTGTCAATACCTAATAAATATATTTGGGCCTTAAATAGTAAATATCTCACCTAAATTAAATTACTAAGAAGAATGGGACTTTGTTTGAACGAGGCTCGTGCGCTGCTGTTGCAACAGAACCAGAACCTAACCTGGTTTCTTGTGAGGGACTTAATCTTAATTTGTGATTTAATTTCGAGACAATTATAAAAAAAACAGGGTATTGCTGATTAGTGCCGAATCAAACTGTCACAAAGCTTATGTGACACTAACCGCTTGTTTGGTTTTGGTCAGCTTACTTACCAAGATTTTTTAGCCGTTGTTTTGTTTTGGTAAGTAAACTGACCAGTGATTTAGCGTTGATTTAGCGTTCCACTTAAACAATTATTATTGGTAAACTATAGTGTTTATCGACTTTTTGTTTATTTTGGTGCCTTATGAGTGAAGTTGGCAACGAGCGTTTAAAGTGTAGTTATCAAAAAAAAAACTTACTATGATCGAAGGTACGCGGATCAATTGTAGTAGTAGTGACTGGCGTGGCAAAGTCCTCATCGTCCTCATACGGATCAGTCGTTGTTGTCGTGGTTGTGGTCTTCTTTCGGCTCTTCCTCCGTTCCGTTCTACGCGGCGGCTGAGCGAACACCGACGACGCAGTGGTTCTTCGGCCCTGGGATATGGTCGTGACCTCATGGCTCAGGCTGCCGGGCTCAGCCAGGACCAACGCCACCAGTGAAACGGCTGTCAGCCGTATCACTAGTGGCGCTAAGCGCCGCATTCTTTCTGTGGACAAATTCAATTGTTAGCAGGTTTTAAGGTGTTTATAGAAGGGTTGAATAAAGATTAAAAATTCAAATAGTTACTGTCGGTTGAATAAGGAACACAATTCAGTTGTGTTAACAATAAAACATGAATGGTATAGGACGTCATAGGGTGAATACGGAACGACCTTATAAAATGGAGCGTAAATATAGGCCGTAGGTTCATTATCATCATTTCAGCCATAAAACGTCCACTAATATACAAAGGCCTCCCTCATGGGTCTCCATGAGGGGTAGTTGCCATACTCACCACGCTTGGCAGGCGGGTTGGCGAGCGCAGTATGGGATGTTGATATTTAAAATAAATAAATAAATAATGCTGGACAGATCATACAGCATCATCTAGCCCCAAGCTAAGCAGAGTTTGTGTTATAGGTACTAGATGAATGATTTGGAAAGACGCTGCTGCCCATCTTTCAGTATCCCTTAGCAGGCTCTTACTGCATCCACGGGCATGAGAGGAGGGGCAACATTCTACTGCCGTAGGTTAAGATAAGTAAAATGGCCTTCCACATTGTGGCGATCCGATATCGTCATCAATGTTTTAGTGAAAAACTCAAAATCATGACGACGTGACGTCATTATCGTAGCTTTTATAGCGCGTCACAGCGCAGCAGTTCTAAAGTTGACAGCTATAAATCTTGGCAAATTACTATCGCAGTCTTGGCAAAGTTATAATAGTGCCTATAAGCAAACCCACTAGACATGCTGTTCAACCTTCGTGTCAGCTGTGTCCGCTGTTTATAGCTGAGTGAAACGATGGCAATATAACTTCTGATACCTTTAAGGGTTCCTGCAACCGCTTGTTAATACCGGGAAAATCTACAATCTTCAAATCCATTGTGTTAACGTAAGGACTTTTATAGACTATTTATGCAGCATCAGCAACTGATATTCATGCTGTACGGGACGCTGCTGCAGTGACTAGGACATTGTTAGGTGTATTAGAATTGCCTAATAATATAAACTAACACCATCCTCCCAGCTCAGTTGGCTATCAAGTCAGAAAAAAGAACAGGTCAATTATATCTATTAAATCGATTATTCTTTATTTTTTAACCTTGTACTTATTTTTTTTTTATTTTATAAACTTGCTTTAACACTTTTCTCTAAAAAAAGCCGATCATGCTGAGAGGACGGTAGGTAAAATGGGCTGGGTAAACATTATCATCAAATTGATTACTCTATAATATGTAGTATTCTATAAAAAATGTGAAATCCACTGTGTTTAATGTGATATACTGTTGACATGGTATAAACTTATCTATCTATTCATTTTCTCAATACACATAGTTTATAGCTGTAGGTCTACCTCTACTGTAAGTTTTCACAATCTTTACTCGCTTGCGACTGTAGTTAAAAAAAAATCTTTTATAGCGCCTCTAGCGGATAGTTTGGTACTAAAATACGCAGCAGACTGTACTTTGGGCTTCACTGGCTTAGAATTAGAATTTGGTACCATGAGTTACAAATTTGACAGATGTCATAGTAACGTATAATTACTACTTTAGTAACGGCAGGCGATCTAACAGTGACAACTCATGGTAGACACTGCTCACAAACTGACAGACAATGTAAACTGGGTATCTATCTGAATTGTGATTTAAAATTGCTAGTCGGATATTCTACTTGGCTTTAAAGGTCACCTTATACTCATACCCTATAAGGGATTAAGTCGATGATATCTCGCGGCTCAAAGGACGTAAGCCCCAAAACTCGATTTTACAGGAGAACCAAAACCAGTAAAAAATATATAAACCATAAATTTATTGATTTTTGTTTTTAATAAAACATTCTAAGTTTATATATATGCCGTGTGGTGCCGGCCGTAGAATGTTGCCCCTCCTTTTATTAGATGCAGTAAGAGCCTGCTAAGGGAAATGCTGATCCGGAAGATGGGCAGCAGCGTCTTTCCGTGTTTCAACATCCCGTACTGCGCTCACCAACCCGCCTGCCAAGCGTGGTGAGTATGGCAACTACCCCTCATAGAGATCGATGAGGGAGGAATGCGTTCAGTAGTGGACGTTTTACGGCTGAAGTGATGATGATGATGATTCTAAGACTAAACATTCGTATCATCAACGGTGTATTTCGCTACCTTAGCGTTTATGATCAATTACAGTAATTGTTGTTATCAAAAATATCCAGAGAAAAATTAACGGACTCTAAAAAAAATATTTTTTAAGTTCTTCAAATAATGGGGTCGTTATATAATAAATAAATAACACTGCAAACAGCACCCCCCTGTCCCAAGCTAAGCATACTCAAAGTAGCTTATTCGCGCTCTTACAGATACGCCACCTCCCAACTTTACAAGGAATGCGAAGTCTTAACTGTCAGGCAACTGTTTTTACAACAAACCTTACTCAGGCACCTACGACATCCTATAGCAAGCCTAACAGTCAAAAGACGAAACAAATATTATTGCCGAATAATATGGTGCAAGAAGCATTTTGCACAGAAACACACGCCATTCCTAGACCCACACCTGTACAATAAAATTAGTAAATCAATCAATTTATACAACAAAACACATATACAATCAAAAAATATAATAAAAGAATATTTACAAAGTCTGGACTATGCACAAACGGAAAAAATGCTAGAAACCCTATCTTAGAACACTCCACTCACGCAACACTTACCCACACAAATCTCACACTCACACTCTACATAAAACATACACGTACATAAATACATACTCCTAAAAATCAAACACTACACATTATAAACTGTGTATATTGTCCAGCATTACATAAAAACTTAAGGCTAAAGTAACTCACTTCATAAGATAAAAGCTTTATTTTATTTTATTTTATTACGAGTAATTAACTTTTACTAATCTTGTGTTCTATTTTTGTTTTTGTCTAACTCCTTATGTATTTGTGCCGAAGCAGAGATCCCTCGTATATATTTACAAGTATAGCCATACTTAGTTAGAGCGAGGAGTTGACGCATTGTCACTACAAAGGCATTGTCAAACCTTTTTTGAAAATAAATATTTTTATTATTATTCATTATTATTATACTTATACCATGGAAAGCAGATGATAGATTGTAAATACATACATATCATACATAGAAAAATACCAGTAAAAGAAATAGGTACTCGAGAGCAGAGTTGCATTAAAAGTAAATTTAGCCGAAATGGCGGTTACGCCCTTTGAGCCCTAAGGTATCCATGTTATGATAGATTATCGGATATGCATTCGAATGTACGTCAGGACAGCATAATCTCAACTGAAATCGCATAACCCCACCGCATTTGCGGTCTGACAATCAAGCTATAAATGTGACCACCGATTTCAGTTTCGTCACGAGTTAGTGTTCGTATTTAGAGGTTTGCCGTTTCCGACTCCGACTCTGTATATCTTTACTTCTATATAAAAGCGAAATTCGGTATGGATAATTGTTCCATTTTAACGTCAAAACGGCTACACTGTTTTGGTAAGTTCTAGCAGAAGAATAGGAGGATCCTTATAAACGGACATGGGGTTATAAAAAAAACATTGGGAATTAAAAAAAAAATCATTTCTTCTCTAGAGTGAAATATAATGAATTAAAGATCCATTGGTTGAGAACTTTTAAAAATTTCTACTATTATTGTTAATTTAAGATTTTTCTTAAATCATCCCCTAAATTAAAATATAGGGGTAAAACTTTGTATAGAAAATAACTACTAAAAATGTCGAGAAGTAGAGTAATAGATGAGTAGTAAGTGGAGTAGAAGATTGTAGTTGTAGTAGTGGGTACTTAATTCTGAGGCAGCACGATGTTTGTTGTGACTAGTATATAATAAAAAGAAATAAGGCCAAGTGCGTGTTGGATCACAAGCTATGAAAGATTCCGTAGTCAACCGTAGACCTGTTGTTAGAAGTTGGTGTATATTTTTTACGTTTTCCAAAACATATTAAAACGCTTAATTGAGTTTTCGGCTAAAAGTATTCCGGTATGTTTGGTAAACAGAATTACTTATTTAAGCGACTATTTTTCCGAAACTTAAGAAGCTACCTAGACCCTTATAGTTTTCCTAGAAATATCATAGTATATTGCAAAACTGAAAGTTGTATAGTAAACGGTCGCGCCATTCATGAGATATGTGCGTTGAAAGTAGGGATGAAGAATTTAATCTTTTCAAATAATATACGTAGCCTCTGAGACTAAGTAAAGTGTCGGGGGTACTTAAAATTTTTAATTTAAAAAACTTGTTTGTATTTGAATGGCTCCCCAGATGGTTAAGGTTCCCAATTGGGCCCTTTAGGCGGCGCTGCAATAGGGGTGCGATGCGTATCGAAGCTTGCCCAGTCGCCAGTCTAAATAATTCATTGAAAGGTGGAGCGTGGAAATGTACAGAACTGGTGAGGTTTCATCAGTTGAACCGACTAGCAAAACTCTTATATAAGAAAGCGTTACAGCAAGACTTACGGCGAGAGTCTCGACCGAGAAGCTCTCGACGAGAGGGCACCGTGTACACACTCGCGGCGTCATTTGAACAGCGGATATCGGCCACGATGGACCTAGAAACTGCTGCTGCCGTTTGTCCTTGTGCTGTTAGTTACTACAATTATTTATAGATGGAATTTTAAAAATTGTATTTCACGATCGTTGGACCACATTTTTAACCGATCGCGATTACATCTTTACACAAATACTGCAAACACAGTTAGCGAGCAACTAGATGAACGAGTGTCTACATGCTTAGTCTCGTTTGCCTCGCGAGAGCGGACGAGACCCTTTGACTCGGCCGCAAAAAACCTGTTTAGTCTAAAAAATGTTTAGTCTTAGAATCATCTTAGAATCGGCCGAGGCGAGACCCGAGCGGGCGAGACAAGGCGAGAACATCATGTACACACTCGTTCTCGGTCTGTCACGGGGTGTCTCGGCTGTACACACACAGCCGGCTTTACGCATAGTGTTAACAGAGGGGAAGGTCCGTATTTTTACGAGAGTATATAAGAGAATATATAAGATATAAGGCAGCCTGCGTTGAAGGTGTTCGTCTGAACGTTACGGGTTCGAGTCCCGTCGGAGACAAAATTTTGATTGCATTTTTCTTTTCTATAGGTACCTAACGTTTATTAAAAAAATTATTATACAGCGTGTCCCGTAATTGGGGTACTAAGCCGAAAGGGGGGTTTTCTACCCCCCCTGGCAAACAACGTTTGTTCTACGACTTTCTTGATTTTCAAGTTTTTCAGTGATAAGATAACGTTCAAAGTTTATACCAATTTCATAAGAGTGACAACCCTGCTCTCAGCTGTTACGGGCAATGACCTATTGACCGCCGGGGATTCCCGCGGCGCGCCCGCAACGCGCTTGTGCGTATATTGAGTGTGGGTATAGGTGCGTGGTGTGCGTAGGCGCGTAGGTATGTATTACGGACACACGTCTGTTATACATTAGGGTTGACAGCGACTTGGAAAACTTTAATTTTGTATGGAAACCTGAAAATACGTTTTTCTGAAATCTTTCTTCTCCTTTGCATTCCTTTGGTGGGGGGTAATTTGCAGCTTCTGGCTTCATACCCCAGTTACGGGACACCTTGTACAGGTAGTAAAAATTCCGTGGATGTTCAGTCTTTATCTGGCCTCCGCGATACAGATCCAGGCTACAGATACAGGATACAGATAAGCCTAATGTGAAAAAAATAAAAAGTTAAGACCTTTGCATCTGTTATAGATGATTTATACAGCGTCAGCCACTGGTAATCATGCTGTATGGGACGCTGCAGTGCCTGGCATTGTTAGATGGATTAGGCTTGCCCAGCACCTATACCATTCTCTCAGCTATTATTCAGAGGAAAGAACAGGTCAAAACGTCTGAAGCTAACTAAGCCGCGGGTTTCCTCCCGATGTTTCATTCTGGAACTCCATAAGTTGCCATACTCACCACGCTTGGCAGGCGGATTGGCAAGCGCAGTACGGGATTTAACACACGGAAAGACGCTGCGGAGGTGTCCCTTAGCAGACTTACTGCATCCATGAAAGGAGAGGTAACATTCTACTGCCGGCACCCCACGGCAACAACTCATATCCTTTCCGTAATAGATGGCGCTTGTGTTATTTTTCTATAACACTATTTACAATTACAGGACTATTGCTACCTCACTTATTCCTCGACCTAGCCTTAGAAGGTTTAAACACATTTTTCTTTTTCACTGTAAAAGGTTTATTTACTTTCCAAAAAGCGTTTTCAAAGGTACTGTAACACTTCGGAAACTTGAAAGCTATTTTGGCATTTTACGGCAAGAAGTAAAATGAAAAACGACCTTCCTCTGTCTCACTATCAAAACAAATCGTAAAACGTTACGACAGCTATTTGTTTTTTTCATTTAGGTTCAAGTAAGTACCTAGTTGACTGAAAATTAAAACTTAAATTATTCAGGTAAAAACTCTCAATTAATCAAAGGTGGAATTCGGCAGGCTGATTACGTATCTCGCGACAGGTTTGCAACAGGCGTACATATGTATATAAAAGTATTTTTTTTGCTTTTATGTACTACAAGGTTAAAGGTTGTCTGGAAGAAATCGCTCTAAGCGATAAGTGTATTTCTGTTGTTTTTGTATTTAAAGTTAATTTTAGTTATTTTTGTTTTTATTTTCTGTATGATTTACACAGTAAAGAGTTTATCTATCTATCTACTACAAAATTGACTATTGACAGCGATGGTCGCGGTATTTACGCCTGTTGCAGCGATGATTGCGAGATATACGATTGTTGCAAATCTGTCGCGAGATTTGTAATCCGTTTGCGGATCTGGCACTTCGCCGGCCGCTCCCTCGGCACAGTCAGCTCATCATTTCAGCCGTAAAACGTCCACTACTGAACTAAGGCCTCCCTCATGGATCTCCATGAGGGGTAGTTGCCATACTCACCACGCTTGGCAGGCGGGTTGGCGAGCGCAGTACGGGATGTTAATACAAGGAAAGAAGCTGCTGCCCTTCTTCCGGATGTATCCCTTAGCAGGTTCTTACTGCATCCACGGGCATGAGAGGAGGGGTAACATTCTACTGCCGGCACCCCACGGCAGACCTGTTGCGGCTATATTAGGTCAATCATGTGCCTTTTAAGGTTTTTGGTCCTGAATAGTGAATACGAACCCTTAGGGTTCCTTTTCACTATTCAGGACCGCTTGGGGTTCCTTATGTGTGAGTCTGTCTGTCTATACCAGCTGGATACCTCAGGAACAGTGTCGGATTTACCAAAAGGCTGAGAAGGCTGGAGCCTAGGGTGGCATATTTAGATCATTTATTTATAGGGTTCCGGACCAAAATGGTAAAAAGGAACCCTTTTGGTATCTTTTTGTCTGTCTGTCTGCCACAAATGGATATCTCGAGAACTACTGATGCTATCCACTTGAAATTTGAAATAGTTAAGGATAATACTTTTTTATTAATATAGCATATATGAAAATGTTCAAAAATATTGTTATTATGATTGCAGGGAGGCGGATAGGTGATCACAAAATTTCAAAATTATAGCGAACTCTCTAATATGCATAGTTTTTAGGGTTCCGAACCAAAATGGTAAAAAAGGAACCCTTATAGAATCACTCTGTCTGTCTGTCTGTCTGTCTGTCTGTCTGTCACAGATGGATATCTCGAGAACTACTAACACTATCGACTTGAAATTTAAAATGGTAAAAGACAACACTTTTTTACTAATATAGCATATATGAAAATGTTAAAAAAATATTCTTATTTTGATTGCAGGGGGGCGGATAGGGGATCTCAAAATTTTTAAGTAAAGTTACGAGGCCGTGTGGGGTATCATATGAAAGGTATTCATTTGCACATTAATAAACAGTTTTTATTTATTCTTTAAGCCGAATCGTTTTTGAGTTATTTACAAAAATGTTGAAATAACGACCGTTCCCCCCCCCTTATCTCCGAAGATTGCAGAGATAAACCCGTGATATTTTTAAAGCTACTAGAAGTGTATGTAAACTTTATAGGAAAATTATAGCGAACTCTCTAAATTGCATAGTTTTTTAGACAAGGGGGGTGGAAGGGGCGTTTTCAAAATTTTTGGAAAGTTACTAGGTGATGTGGGGTGTTATATAAAAGGTATTCTTTTGCACAATAATAAACAATTTTTAGTTTTCCTTTAAGCCGTATTGTTTTTGAGTTATTTACAAAAATGTTGAAAAAACGACCGTTCCCCCCCCCTTATCTCCGAAGTTTGCAGAGACAAACCCGTGATACTTTTATAGCTAATAGAAGTATATGTAAACTTTATAGGAAAATTATAGCGAACTCTCTAATTTGCATAGTTTTTTAGAAATCATCGAAAGTGTAAAAAATCTACATAAGTTCCGCTATCAGACAAGAGATGGCGCTGTCAAGGTTCTCCAACAAATATAAAACCGCCTTTATCATATATTATATTGTATGATGGCACGGAACCCTCGGTGCGCGAGTCCGACTCGCTCTTGCCCGGTTTTATTTAGACAAGGTGATGGAAAGGTATTCATTTGTACATTAATAAACAGTTTTTAGTTTTGCTTCAAGCCGTACAGTTTTCAACAATAGGAAGCTATAGGAGGCTAGGGGAGGAAGCTATTTTTTTCAAGTCACAAAAACGTTGAAAAAAATAGCTTCCTCCCCCCTTATCTCCGAAGTTTGCAGAGATAAACCCCTGAAACTTTTATTGCTGATAGGAGTGTATGTAAACATTTCAGAAAAATTATAACGAACCCTCTAATTCGCATAGTTTTAGAAATCATCGAAAGTGAAAAAATCTACATAAGTTCCGCTAACAGACAAGAGATGGCGCTGTCAAGGTTCTCCAACAAATATTAACCGCCTTTATAATAATTATAATATTATAATCTATTATGGCACGGAACCCTCGGTGCGCGAGTCCGACTCGATCTTGCCCGGTTTAATTTTGTCTTAGAGAGACAAAAATATATCATGTACATAAAAAAAAAGAGTCTCGCAAATTAAAAAAAATCATGATGATACCTACTGCTATTCCATCACCCTAATATTATAAAGCCGAAAGTTTGTTTGGATGGAGGTTTGTTACCTCTTCAAGCAAAAACTAGGCTACGGATTGAGCTGAAACACGTATTGATGTTGACCAGGATTAACACAAAGGCTACTTTTTATTCGGGTACAATTATAGATGATTTATACAGCGTCAGCAACTGGTAATCATGCTGTACGGGGCGCTGCAGTGCCTGGGACATTGTTAGATGGATCAGGCTTGCCCAGCACCTACAAAATCCTATCAGCTAATAAAGGGAAAGGGGAAAGGGCAGCAGCGTCTTTCCGTGTATCAACATCCCGTACTGCGCTCACCAACCCGCCTGCCAAGCGTGGTGAGTATGACAACTACCTCACATGGAGATCCAGGAGGGAGGTCTGTGTTCAGTAGGGGACGTTTTACGGCTGAAATGATGATGACGACACGAAGAAAAATAAAACCATGACTCTAATAAGAACAATTTTATAGAGATTATAGGAACGTAATAAACACATGAGCTCAGCTATAGGCTAAGTGACAGCACTGAAATTATTCTCCGTCAATATAATCTTCTTATAAAACCCTCAATGCGTGTAAACATGTAAAAAAGCACATAAAAATACGTTATTAACGTTAAAAGTCTTCAATACAGAGTAATTTTCAATCTTTCAACCCTTTGTTTCATCATCATCAGCCTATACTAGTCCACTGCTGGACATAGGCCTTCCCAAATCTGCGCTATTTCACCCTGACTTCAGCATGCCGCATCCAGCGACCGCCCGCAAGTCATCACTCCATCTAGCTTGTGGTCGTCCTACACTACGCTTACCAAGCCGCGGTCTCCACTCAAGAACTATTTTACCCCAACGGTTGTCGGTTCTTCGGCAGATATGGCCAGCCCACTGCCACTTCAGCTTGCTAATCCAAAGTGTTATGTCGACGACCTTGGTTCTCTGTCGGATAACCTCGTTGCGGATTTTATCCTTCAGAGAGACTCCGAGCATAGCACGCTCCATAGCTCACTGAGCGACTTTAAACTAGTGGACCAGCCGTACCGTAAGTGTCCACGTTTCGGCTCCGTAGGTCAAGACGGGTAGGACGCACTGATTAAAGCAAAACCCTTTGTTTATCGATAGCTAATTTTATTATCTCATAACCTTTTGATACTTTTTGGTCTCTTAATTATTACTTAATTCCTTGATATATGTAGTTATCTAACCGTGTGTAGGTCGAGTTGCACTTCCCCTTAACTTCCGATCAAAATGTCAAGGGTTCGATATACTTTCCGTCATAGTAATTCAGTTTTTAACCCCGACAAAAAAGAGAGGTGTTATAAGATTCACCGGCTTGTGTGGGTTGTGACTGTCTGTGGCACTGTAGCTCTTAAAAGAGTGGACCGATTTGCATGCAGTTTTTTTTATTTAAAAGTAGCTTTACTGGCGGTGGTACTTAAACGTGTTTTATCAAAATCGGTTAAGAAGTTTACAAGATACGTGAGTTGAAATTAGGGGTAAACAATCGAATGATTTCAAATATAACCAAGTGTGGTATCAAATGTAAGGGCATCATGTGTAGATTGTAAAACTGAGGGTCATATTAGAAAAAAATAGTTAAGCTCAAAGACTAGGTAAAGAGTCAAGGGTTACTTAATTTTTGAAATTTTATAAATACGTAAAATATTTTTGTCATTTTAATTCAATGATTTTAATCCTTGACTTGCTGGCGAAAATACCGAAACCGCTATAAGAATGCCTGTTATGTTTGAGTCGTTCCCTAAACTTCTCATAGATCCCATCATCAGAATTGGGTAAAAGCAAACAACATTATCAAGTGAAACATAAACCCAAGGGCAACTTAAAATTTTGGGCAAGTAACTATGTCTTTAGTCACTCTAGTATACATTTTTACAATTATTTAATTCCTCACGTAACGAATCCAAAATACATTTCCAAATCGGTACATAAACATCAGTCTTTTGGTAACAAAAATAAAAAAAAAAACAATTACAATGAGCCGTTTTCAGTAAAAAATAAAAAAGTGTTTCCTGCTAAACTTAACAGATGGACCTGGCAAGCGGAGAAAGCAAGTTTGTGATTCATCACAATTGCTGTCATTGTCAAATTGTGTTTCCTACCAGTAAAATAAAACTAACGCCATCTATATGGTTCGAGGGAACTATTTTTGAAGTTTTTACTTTTTAATGAAAACACCTCATTCACTTGTGAACCTCCCCTTTTTTAAATTGGTTACAACCAATGTCAGTGCGCAGTCAGAGATGACCTGACATTGCCCACGCGGGCACTATCCATATACGGATCCAGACTTTAGATCTAGAAATTATCTTAAACAGCACCGCAGACCTGATGTTTGTGCGAGGCTTTATACGTTCCAAACTAGTTAATGCTCTGCGGGTCAGGGCACTGCTGTAAATTCTTTATGGCATTCAATCCACCTCGCCCGCCAAATGGAGTTTCGTTGTAAGAAGGCGTCACTCTTGAAAATGTGGTGTAATACCCCTTAAATATTAAACTAATGCTTGGGGGTATTCGACCGTTTCGCGGCAAATATGACGTTATTTTTATATCAGGGTAAACTGAGTAAGGATTTCCTATGGACGTGAATGGTCCATTCTATAACAAGAAATCGTGTGCGTGTTTCTGTGTGTATGTTTGCGTGCGTGTATTTGTTTGAGCGTCTGCCCACTACATTTGTGCGCACTCTGCAAAGCCACATGGGTAGCCGTCCACCGCACGGTAGACGCTATACCTTCGCAGTCACTTAGGTTGCGTAGGTTTAGTTGTAGCTTAAGGCCTAACAAAAAATACATAGAGGATTTCGAACCGATTTGTTAGATAGCAAGAACGTCCGTCTCTGTGTTGTTCCCTGATTACTGAGGATCGTGACTCCTCTGATAAAGTACCTTTAAGGTTTAATTCTATACGCTTCTATTCCGTCTTGTGTAGGTCTGCAGATATCTGCAGATATCAGAGAGTCTGTAAACATCGTTCACCGCAGAACGATGTTTACAGACTCTCTGATATCTGCAGTGTTCAGTGTATTGTCGTCTTAGCAAAAGCTTAGCAAGAACATACATTATAAAATTATCACGTTTTGGGGATAATATGTTCCATTTCTATTTCATAAGTTTTGTTATCTGACCTCTGAGCAAAACCGACAAATCTGTAGGGTATAGAGAGATACCAATCTTCCCGGAAGGTGTTGTAATCATCCCGTCAACGCTTTCTTACCGGGATTTCATTGAGTCCCGTGTCTGTTTCTGGAAATCCTGCTTTTGGCAAAATAAGTTTATAACATTGTTTTGCCTTATTATACATTTATTTTTATATATTTTTATTTTCCACTTTTATTTTACAGATAATAAAAGTAAGGCCTGCCGTGGAGTGCCGGCAGTAGAATGGAGGGGTAACCCCTCCTATGATTTATCTATCTATTTATCTCTTTTGCCCGTGGATACAGTTAGAGTCTTCAAAGGGATACCACAGGAAGATGGGCGGCAGCGTCTTTCTGTGTATCACATCCCGTACTGTGCTTGCCAAGCGTGGTGAGTATGGCAGCAACCTCTCATGGTTAGTACTTGGACCTCTAAGTCCATGAGGGAGGCCCTTGTCCAGCAGTGGACGTCCTACGGCTGTGATGATGATGATGATAATGATGATGATGAAAAGTAAGGCCTATCGCATCTATGTGCCCAGCACCGATACCATGTTTCCAGCTTAGTCTTATATTAGTCAGAGGAAGGAACTGGTCAATACGTCAGAAGTTGGTTATGCCGCTCGCTTCCTCAGGATGTTTCCCTTTACCACTTAGGATATTAAGTTCCTTTTCTATTTCAATTTATAATTAATAAGCCTTTGTTATCTGACCACTGAGCAAAGCCTTAAAAAAAATCTTTATTTATCTAGAGAGAGGTACCAATATTCGCGGAAGGTGTTGTTATTTTCCCATCAACGCTTTCTTACCTCTGTTCCTGGTAATCCCGCTCATAGCAGAATAAGGTATTCGTAACATTGTTGCCTACGCTATTTTAATTTCCATTATATTTCCCTGAATCACAATACTGCCCCAGATAGTAAAAAGCGATATCTTACATTTTTTGGATTTGAGTTACAAACATTATATTGCCGGAATTAGGGGGAAAAGGCGTTATAAGTGACTGAAACTGCAGAATAATTTGAGCCAGTCAACAATCTATTCATAAACACATCTATTTGTCATTACATCGGAAAGTGTCATGATACGATACAGCCGGGTCGGGCTATCATGACGCGACCGCAATCGTTGTATGTACTGTTACCAAAAAACGAGTACATACAACATAGTGTGTACTATGGTACAGTGGTTCGCAAACCTTCTATGGTTAATTATCTGTTACTCGTGCGGCTAGCAGCGAGCCGATGATTACAAGATAGGCACTCGTGCTCATTTCTGTAAGTTCGCAGTTGCGTTGCACGAATTTTGCCGCGAATCCAAGCGCTTGCAGTGCGCGCGTGGAAGTTAGGAGGGAATATTGTTGCAAGCAGCTGCCGTCACGATTGAAAGGTCACAAGATAAATATATTTGTCACGCTTTAATTTTTAAATGGCGATTTTTTTATGGATATCGTTGCTGTCAAGCGTCTATTTAGTAGCAAGGAATTGACATTTGACAGCAACGATCACCTGTTGCAAAACCTGTCGCGAGATACGTAATCACCTGCACGATGTCATGAGCACACTACAACCTCGTTACCGTATCACGCAAGTTACGGTTACAGCGCGCTCACAGAGCTGAATGATAACTAGAGAGAGCAAGCTTGTCAAAATCCATAGAACGGGCGTGCGTAGTTTTGATGACAACTAGTAATGTCAAGTGAGCATTTAGGGATGGGACATACATCGACCGCCGCGTATTATCCAAAGTGATTGATCGATTCGATGATGGTTATTATGAAAGAACAAGATAAAATACAAAATAAAAATAACACAAAATGATTTTTTTTTAATGTAATTAATCTTTTTGCAGTTCTCGACTGCACAATAAGGCATTTTTTCGTATTTATCTTTGACGGTGTCACAAAGATGACCGAGGGCGGACTGAATGACGGTTTTACTTCCGTCATTCAGACCGCCCTCGGTTATTGTATGATTGTAGATCGTCTCGTAATAGCGCCACACCAAGTAGGTACACTTGTGGCTTCTAGTCTACTCTGTTTTCTGTGGGCTCACTAATGATTCTTTTAATTATTTTTAAACCTAGGCGATCGATTTTTTGAGAATAGATTATGCAAAAATTTTATAATCCCAGTTTTCAGACAAATTCAAAATCCTTAGTATTTGCAGTGACGATTTGATATTGACGAGCTATTATTGGACACAACTTGAATCTATTGTGTCCAAGATGTTTGGTGTTTTTATTAGTTATGTCTGTTGGTTATAATACTTAAGTACTCATCATTTTCGACTACCAAGAGGACTGTCGAGCGATCTTGTAAAAATATAGACCTATGCCCTGAGTCCCAACATAAGGAACCATTATTGAGTGCCCTTATTGAGCTCTCAAAGTGCCGACAGAGCCGTGCGAGGGCCGAACGAGTGTGTTTCATCTAACTCGTTTAGAGAGCCTCTGAATAGAAACTACATAAATAGACTTCTCTTGCCAAAACAAGGACGAACTGTGTATTATAGACAAAAGAGTATAAAAACAAACAGGTAAAACGAACATTTTCGGCACTCAACTGCGATCTTGCAGTTGAGTGCCGAAAATGTTTACAGGCAGTATATATTTGGTACCAGATATTACCATCCATAATGCTTTACGCACGAAGTGTAACCCCAAATACCAGAAGCATATTTTCAGGAATTTTAGTCCCATTATTGTGCCATCGTACCTTGGCATTTTTGCTAGAAGTCTAGCAAGGGGAATTTATGAGTATTTCATTCACATTGCTCCGTGAAATAATAATAAAACAAGGTGACCATGTTGTGGTTCGATTTACTCTGCAATAGCAAAAGGTGACCTTTCGCCTTTCGTCACTTTGGCTTAGTTTAAGAATAATTTCAAATGTTTGTTCTTTGTGACAAAAGAAACACTCTTGTGTTCATAATAACATTTAGTTTGAATGGATCCATATTTATTAGTTTTAAAGTTGGATCCATATTGTTTAGCGGAACTCTTAGTTTGTACCAACTTTACATTGTCGCGGTACAACATAGTGCCACGAGCGAGGTATTGTATCCGGAGGTTATATACAATATAATAGTGTGTAGTTCTAAAGAACTCTGTCCCTCTCTCGATATGAGCCAAGGAGCGTGTTTAACTGCTGTCAAATTGCTTTTTTTACTCCTGACGCAAGAGAGGGGTATTTTGAGTTTGAAGTGTGTATCTGTTTGTATTTGTATGTCTGTATTTAGCATCATATAGCTCTCAAATTTCTTAAAGTTTTTAATCATATCCTATGAAAAACGCTCTAGCCATTTGAAGAGCCACATGATAAATCTAGCGTTTTTAGAATTAACATTTGCATAGAAGATCACACGTTTATTTCATAACCCCTTGTTTGGTTTTGGCTTCGCTAGCGACCAGTGATTTAGGGTTCCGCTAAAAAAATGTTATTGGTAATCTACAGCGTTTATCGTCTGGTTGGCTGTTTTGGTGCCTTCGAAGTTGACAATGACAATAATAAAAAAGTTTTACAGCGCCCAAGGAAAAACAATTTAATTAGATAAAAATAATTAAATAAAAATATGCATAAAAATGCATTTTAGAACTTTGATTAGAATAATATATTGTTTGAAGACATCTATTTATTTTAATAGTTTTAGTGATAATATACTACAAACTATGTATAAACAGCAGAAAATTTATATATCTATATATATATATAGATGATAATAAATTTTGAACTAAAAATAAAATCTCATTATCAGCTGAAGTAATTTTTACTCTGTATATCCCGAACACAGACTAAATTATGAATTAACGTACTGACTAGCTTCATTCAAACTATTTCCATTGAGCATAAAATACTACAGTACGTTCCATTGTAAAAACCGAGCCAGTATCCACTTAGCGCCGATGCAAAGCGCACGCCGTATTTCGCGCCAAAACGCGAACCAAATGCGGTGCGTAATCGGCGCGGCGCGAAACCAAACGAGTGGTATGTTTCAGTTTTACAACAAAATAATGTAAAACATCTACAAATCTAACCCCCGGATTTTTATAGTTTAGCATTCATCACTGAATTTATGTAGCGTATAATGGTTTACAGACTAACATACTTATTGTATAACTTATAACTAGGGCACACGTGTCGAAGTCATCTACGTGTTGCGGAGCGGGGGCCCCGTGTAAATGGTATCACAATTTTAACTCATGCTTACAAAATGCTGCAGAGCTTGGAGACAGATTAGACAGATTAAGCTCGCCCAATCTTTTCTCTAAGATTAGCCGCGCGTAGCCAGAAGAATGAACTGAACATTTGGACAACAGTGATATACGAGTAACTAAGCCGGGAGAATCTGTTTCCGATTCTTTACCGTTAAACGTTGTGTATGGTGTTGAGGTGGAATCATCTGAGCCTTAAGATCGCTATCCGCGTCCACTGCTGGTTAAAGGCCACGCTCATAAAACCCTAAGATAATGAGGGGGTTGTTCCCATACTCGCTGCGCTTGGCAGGTGGGTTGGAGAGCGCAGTAAGGAATGATTATACACGAAAGGCTATGCTGCCTATCCTAAATAGCAATAATAGTATCCCTTGGCAGATTCTTACTGTACGGGAAAGAGATTAGTGTATCGGTGGATGGGAGTATCGGTGGTGCAGTGGGTGGATGTAAATTTTATGAAAAATTGTACTGTTATTGATAGCTTGTATCGCCCCATTGTTGGTCAATGAACCCAACCAATTTTTTTAATATAGAATTAAACATTTTTGAAAATTTTACGAACCTAAATAGGGATACATCCTGCCTTATGCCTATAGTTAAATCAGCCTAAAATAAAATAGCGCTAATGTATCCAAAGCCCTTCTTGAAAAGGATGTGAGCCGGTTTCCGCTGCGGTTTGTCATCCTTTAATTTACAAAAGCGCTTTTGCTTTTGGATTTTGGCTTTGACGGGGGTCCGAGTTTTTATCAAAAGATTTGGCCGTGTATTTCTGGCAGCATAAAAGTTTCCCGCTACACAAGTACACAAACCTTTTTCCACACTGTGACCGGGAATAATCTCTGACAGGATGTTTAAAAAGCTCCTTCTGTAAGATAAGCATGTGCGGGTCTATTGTGCTGAATCCGGTTGATCGAGCACCAACGCTCAGGTGGTCTACAAATGAATTTTCTCTCTAGGAAATTGATTTTCAGTCAGTAAAAGGAAATTGCCAGCTTTACTTTTATTATTAAACGAGCGACTCCGCTTGAACCTAGAGTCATCTGGTCTGATTAATCAACGCGGCGAGAAAGGCAAACTTATCTCAAGATCAAATTGCTCAGCGAATTGAAAATAGTTGAACAAAACCTGTGGTGAGGCGAATAAATAAGCTCTTGTATTTGAAATTCTTTAACAATTTCTTTTAGAACGCTCAATTATTATTGCTGGTACACTTTTCATACAAAACCAATGTTCCACTTGCCGTAAAACGTCCACTACTGAACACAGGCCACCCTCATGGATCTCCATGACTACTATATACTCATAAAGTAAAGTTAAACGTTGTGTCCCCGCCTGACAAGCGTGGTGAGTATGGCAACTTTGCCATACTCACCACCCTTGGCAGGCGAGTTGGCGAGCGCAGTTTGCGATATTGATACACGGGAAGACGCTGCTGCCCATCTTGATCAATACCTGTCGGCGGTGTTGAATTTCAACTGCTAAAGGTTATTTTCTTTTTTGGAAATGTTGGTTACTATATTTTGATGATAATATAGGTATTGCTTATATAGTTAATAATACCTGCCTAGCGTAGTGAGTATGCCAACAACCACTCATGATGTAATAGGATTTATGAAGGAGGCCTATGTCCAGCAACGGACGTCCTACTAAGGCTAAGATGATGATAATGCATCTTTATATCTGTCTAAAATTATAAGTAAAAAAACTTTATAACAAACAAGATTTTATTTAAACATACCCACTAATAATAATAAAATAAACACTTTCCATTAAAGTTTAGCTACACTAACGAAATCGTTTATTTTCTAATTCTAGGTATACCTTATTTGCCTCGTTGAATACAAAATCATTAAACTAGTGTCTATCAATGTTCTAGAAGCCTTTTAGACACGTGCAAGAGTGTAAATCAAATAACTTTTGATTAATATTAAAGGTCGGATATATCTCAAAATATTGATAAACAAACACAGTGACAGTGAGTCACCCGTTACTTTATAATGTTTCTATACTAAGCTTTTTCGCCAGCAAGACACGACATGACATTACCTATGTGGTTTCTATGGCAACAAACATATCCCATAAGCTGTCTTAGGGTACGGAGGCCTTTCAGAAGCTTATCCACGAACCTGCCGTGCTACACACCCCTTTTCTAAATTTATGACGTCACCGTGCATTCGAATAAGTTTACCATAAAAATAGGCGTTCTGCGGGCAGAAACTTTGGCAATAAAATGCAAATGGCAACATTGGTGGCGCTCCTGCACCCGGCACTGTTGGGTTATGCTTTTAATAACGTTTCTCCGTACTAACTTAAATAATTTTGGAGTATACAAAAATATAGAGGCGTGAAACAGGTCCGTTTGTATTGAGTTATCGGGCCACGCTGTTTGTCCCGTGGCAGATAATTCTGGGGCAAATGGTCGCCATCGCCCACTATAACGTGTGACGTTACCGTGAATTAGTCTAAATTAAATCATTTTTCTGTAGCAACTACTTACACAACTTTTATAGAAGCAATTTACGCTAATGGATTTTATTTATTTAATTCACTAAAATTTAGGATATTGTTAAATTTAGTCCTCGAATTCACGAAAACGTTATGATAAAGTCTGTTTTAGAAAAACGTAGATATAAAATATACATGACAATTTCTTCTCCGACCACTCATGAAGAAAGATTATTATGATCATTAGCATAGTAGATACAAGACATGTCGTGTTATTACAAGTACGGGCACTATAATAAGCCTCTGTCATCACATGCTCGACTACGAGATGGTACACCATTATAAATATTTCTTTAAAAATTTGAGCTCGGAAATTGGTAGTATTTTCTCGTATATTCCAATAACAGGGGCACATTAAAACGAGATAACATGTACGCACGGCCGATCTCCGTTATCGTAGGAAAATAGCGCCTCGAACCCAATTCCACTAATGGAAATGTAAACTAAAACGTTGTGACGTCACATACCCAGTACAAAAATAAAACTAACATAATGGATCTAAAGTTTGACGAAATCGACATTGGTGTTGGTTCTGTTGTTGCACTAACTAGCCAGAGCTAATTTAACTGACGTTAATGGACTAAAATTACATGTTAGTGCCAGGTTAGTGCCGTTCTAAAATTTAAATGGAACAAATTGACCCGATTTTTATGCTGAGAGCTATTAATTTAGAAACGTCATATCTCTAATAACAATTAGCTTTAAGAAGTGTAAAACAGAATCGACACCTTTATGCTTTTTGAACAAATTAACGGGACTGAGGAGCGTGATTAATTTGGTATATTATATATTCAGGTTGCCGTGGGGTGCCGGCAGTAAAATGTTACCCCTCCTCTCATACATTTTAACATATTTTTTATACCACAAAAAAGAGGGGTGTTATAAGTTTGTGTGTATGTGTGTCTGTCTGTGGCACCGTAGCTCTTAAGAGCCGTTGCTCTTAAGGAGGTTTAGCGGCGGTGGTTTTTAAAGAATACTCATGTTATGTTTTCAAATATACAAGAATTTTGTATCAAATTAAAGGAAATTATGTGTAGAATGCAAAACTGTACGTTATATAGAAATTGGTCGAGCTATTTAAGATATGGGGGTTTAAAGTAGGGGTGAACAATCGAATGTTTTCAAATATACCCAAGTGTGGTATCAAATGATAGGGTGTTATGTATATTGCAACACTAAGGGTTACCTTAAACCTTCAACACCAGTGTTTCACATTACAAAAAAATAAGGTAACCTGCGAGACTATGTAAAAGTGTTACTTTAAAAGTTGTTGTTTCGATACTTACATATTTTTCATTTTTGTCCATATGTTGTATGATTTAAAATGATGTAAAACAAATAAAACGTTTTTTTCTTTATCTTTATAATAGACCTCTATATAAAAGCCTGACTTATTCTAACAATACGTAGAAAGACCATCGACGTTTAACGTCCTCGAATATATTATTATCTCCTTTCACTATATCCACGCGAAAACAATAAGTTCACACAAGGTAACGCAGAGCACATAAATCGTGCTTCTACCATTTATTCCGGTGTATCTACAGGATGTTACAGTTATTATTACGGCAATTAGCATACTGGGGCGGCATTTAGATGCCGTATCGAATTTCCATTCTTAAATGTGCTGAAGGAGAATGGGATATGGGGGAATCCATCTAACAATGCCTGGGCACTGCTGCGTCCTGTCCAGCATAATAACCAGTTGCTGACGCTGTATAAATAAATGGTTCTTAGTTTTATGTGTATTTTCTTTTTTATTTTATATATAAAATAAATTGATGCATGCCTAGTTTAAAATGTAATATACCTTATATATTATTACGTATTAAAATGGATATTGCGAAATTCTTACTCTTTTAAATGAGCGTCATGAAGGTGAGGTTTTTAGGGTTCCGTACCCTTAGGGTGAAAACTGGACCCTTTAGAGTTCCGTACCCAAAGGGTAAAAACGGGACCCTATTACTAAGACTCCGCTGTCTGTCTGTCTGTCTATCACAAGGCTCTTTCTTAACCGTGATAGCTAGACAGTTGAAATTTTCACAGATGATGTATTTTTTGCAGCTATAACAATAAATAGACTTAAAAATTTAATAAATTAATATTCAAGGAGGGCTCCCCCTTGAATTGTCGTATGGACGACAAACGTGATTTTTTGCCGTTTTTTGCTCAATTTTATTAACTTATTTGCGGCCGGTTTCGAATCCATGACCTTTGAACCACTCGGGAACTCGGCTACTTTTTGTAATAAAACGTACTATGAAGTGGACCGATTTGAAACATCTTTTGCGGGGGGTATAACTGATCGGACGGGAGGTGACGCTTGACGCTTGGCGTGGCGACTGTAGCGATCGTAGTGACTGGGAAGTAGGGGCGTGTTATGGCGACTGTGGTAACTATGGCAACTGGGGCGACTGTAGCACTCATAGTTCCTGTGGCGTCAGTGGTGACTGTGGAGACTGTGGCGACAGTGGCGACTGTAGCGAATGAAGCTATTGTGGCGACTAGGACGACTGTAACCACTGAAGCGCGAGTGGACCGACTATGGTAACTTGGGCGTCTGTGGTGACTACGGTGACTATGGCGACTGCAGCGAAGGGTGACTGGGGTGACTGTAGTGACTTGGGCGACTATGATGACTGTGACGCTTGTGGAGATTGGAACTACTGTGGCGTTAAAATTAAAAGTGTTTCACATCTCAATTTTTTTAAATGCAAAAGTAGGTTTTTTTCGCTGTGGTATTTAAATATGCCTAATCAAAATTCGTTAAGGTAGAATAAATGAGTATTCTATTCTGTACAATTATTCTTTATAAAGTGGCTTTTATACTTAAAAATTTGCAGAAAGATAATTTTAGAAAATCCAGCGGGGATAGTCGGATAACGTCTTGTGAATTAATTACTAATTTAATTAAATAGCGCATGTTCACACACGCTTGTTTGATACCAAAGAACCACTTAAGTCTTATCACTATGTTAATTGGTCTTTCAGATCTGTATACAGGGTGTATTATAACATATGTACTAAGCCGAAAGTTCGTCGATTTTTCAGGATTCAGTGATTCTCATTCAAGAAAAGACTACGAAAGTTTTGACTCTTAACCTAAAAAACAGCTGATTCTTGATAGGATCATTGGCCTCCGCGAAGAGTTGCCGTACAGTTACAAGTAAAAAAAACGAATCCCGAGAGTTTTTCCTTCTAAAACTACTTTTTTCATGGGCTGAAACCCCCCCGTCTGGTTAGTACACATATTATAATACACCCTGTATAGATAATTTACTCATGGACTTCATCATCTCATTCTTAGGACTGCTTTCCACGTCCACAGCTGGAAATAGGTCTCCCTCATGGATCCCCAAAATCTTGAGGGGTTTGTTGCCATACTCGCCGCGCTTGACAGGCGGGTTGACGAGCGCAGTACATGACGGTGATACAATGGAAAGACTCTGCTGCCCATCTTGCGAAGGTATCCCATGGGAGATGATGAGTACTTGGCGACCCATGAGGGGGGTCTATGTCCTGCAGTGGACGTCCTACGGCGGAGATGATGATGATGACGATTATGTAGAAATGTAGCGTGACGTCATGCGTCAACGTGTTTCGGTACAGTTTAGGTATGTAACAAAAATAGAAAAATAAAATATATACGATTGAATTTGAGAAACTTCCTCCTATATTTCGTCCGGTTAAAAATATTAAATACACAGAAAACCATACACGCAGATGTTTCTAACTATCGCAGCGCTGGTGTTATGACACGTGATCATTCATCTGAGAAAATAGACAAGAGACTGGCCATAGAGAGTGCATACTAAATGACGTTGACAGGTCGTTCCATATATTGTTTTTCCATCGTACAAATCTCACTAATATTATAAAGCCTAAAGTTTGTTTGTATGGAGGTTTGTTACCTCTTCACGCAAAAACCTGCGTACGTATCGAGCTGAAATTTTGCAAACGTATAGATGTTGTCTAGGATTAACGCATAGGCTACTTTTTATACGGGTACAACGCATGCGAAGCGGCGGGCACAGGCTAGTATGTATATAAATGAATGAATAAAGAATAAAGCTAGTCTCTTTCAAACAGCTACATAATACTTAACGTTAAAGTGTAAAAAAAAGGTTAATTAGAAAAAACCTAACAACAAATTTTCACTTACTTACATGATAAACATTTAACAACTAATCTCTTTGGTTCAACAAATTTTTTGAAAATATTTCAAGCGTCTACCAAAACGGCAAAAAATCACGTTTATGTAGAAAAAAATAAATATTTGAGGAGGATTCGGGAGCCCCCCTCAAATATTAATTTTATTCTATTTTTAGTATTTGTATATAGCGGCAACAGAAATACATCATTTGTGAAAATTTCAACTGTCTAGCTATCGCGGTTCATGAGACACAGCCTGGATACAAACAAACAGACGGACAGCGGCGTCTTAAGTAATAGGGTCACGTTTTTACCCTTTGTGTACGGAACCCTGAAAATTTCGACGTATGGGAATTCCAATGAATATAACAGGAGTTATACACTAAAGTTTACAAAATAACACACTCTAGGAGTGATACATTTGTTTTTCTGAGGTCCTCTATCTATATTCACATTCACAGCGGAAATTCCTCAGTGGCTGGGTACTTCTAACTATTAATTATGTTTATTTGAGTTTAGATGTCCGTTATAACCACAGGAATTCCATAAGCCGTCAAACCCTATTTCCCTTTGGAAAGGGTTCTTGGGGAATTTCTATACCCTATGTCCTTTTCTATGCGTATTCACGGAATTACTTGTTTGTTTATTGTTAAATTTCGAGACAACTATTTATGATTCATTTCAGCCATAAAACGTCCACTGATGAACACAGGCCTCCCTCATGGATCTCCATGAGGGGTAGTTGCCATACTCACCACGCTTGGCAGGCGGGTTGGTGAGCGCAGTATGGGATGTTGATACACGGATAGACGCTCCTGCCCATCTTCCGGAGGTATCCCTTAGCAGGCTCTTACTGCATCCATGGGCATGAGAGGAGGGGTATCATTCTACTGCCGGCACCCCACGGCGACTATTTATGATGAAAACTAATATTTAGAAAATCATAGATGATAGCTGGGTGTTTACAATTCAGAATAACTTTGTTGAAAACAGAGATTCTGCTAATTTGATTGAATAACTGATGTACGTATGTACGTTAAAAAAACATCACTTCCACACATTATTTTATTTAATTCAACTATTGGCTTTATGAATAAGCTTAGAGTCGCTCAACGAGCTATGGGCTATGCTCGGGGTTTCTCTACGGGATCGAATCAGAAATGAGGAGATACGTAGGAGAACTCGGGTCACCGACATAGCCGGACGGATTAGCACGTTGAAGTGGCAATGGGCAGGCCATATAGCGCGCAGAACTGATGGCCGATGGGGCCGTAAAGTTCTCGAATGGAGGCCGCGGACCGGCAAGCGCAGCGTAGGACGTCCACCTACAAGATGGGCAGACGACTTGGTAAGAACCGCAGGTCGGCGTTGGATGCAGGCCGCTTTCAACCGCAGTTCCTGGAGATCAATGAGCGAGGCCTTTGTCCAGCAGTGGACGTCCTACGGCTAATATGATGATGATGATGATTTTATTTACTTTATGGTTCAATGGTTGGTTCATTTATTGGTAAAATTAATATAGTTTTACATGTTAAATAGTGGATAATTAAGGTACAACTTAATTATAATAATGCACTAAAATACATCATAGATTATCAAGTTATATAATTCATTATAATATTTTAATGATTAAAAATATACATTTCACCTAAACATGACACCAATGAATAAAATTGAATAATAATAATCATGTCATTAGGAAAGTAGCAATATGGAATAACAATATAATATCATGTCAGGAATTCGTCAATCCTGTAGAAGGATTGCTTGATCAGCCAGTTCTTTAATCTATGTTTAAAGGATTGCGTTGACTTAGTACTTAGTGATCGTGGTTGGGAGACGATTGTATACCGCTGACCCTACAACATGGATCAGTTTCGAGGTTTTAGTAAGGCGCCGTTGCACGGCCTTCAGTTTCTGCCTGTTCCTCGTCATGTAGGCATGGCCATCACCGAACTTAGCGTACTCACTAAGGTGGTTACGGGTGTACATGGCTGCCTGCAGGATGACCAGGCAGGAGACTGTTAGTATTTTCAGTTTTATAAAAATAGGGCGTGCGGGAGTGTCCCACGGAACGCGGACTATCGCTCTCACAGCTCTCTTCTGCATTCTGAATGCTCGCTCCCAATCAGCGGCTTTCCCCCAAAGCTCAACGCCGTACTGAAGGAGCCAATGAACAGAAGCGAAGTAGCAGCTCCTTGTCATGTTCTGGTCCAAAGTCGAGGACAGCCGCCAAAGCGCAAAGCACGCCCGACCTAGCCTATCACAAAGCTTGTCAATATGGAGCTCCCACGTCAGACCCTCATCGAGCTGGAAACCTAGAAAATTAGCTGACTTAACTTGGTTGACACGCTTGCCGCCCAAGCTCACGCTTAAGGATCTCTGCGCGCACCCGAATAGGTTAAACACCATAAAATTAGTTTTTGTGACATTCAGCAGGAAGTCATTTATTCGGAACCAACTATTTAGTTTCTCCGCCACCATGCTCAATCTCCCCTCCAATGAGTCAACTGTGGGCGCCTTGACTACGGCGGCAACGTCATCCGCGTACATAAGTACATACATCTGCGGTATTTAAGCAGCCCGGCAAATCATTGAGGAGGATAGAGAACATGATGTTAGAGATCGAGGAACCCTGCGCGACCCCAACCGAAGTCTTAAGTGGTTTTGAAGCCACCCTTCCTCCAGCCCCTGTGACCACCTGACACCGACCGGCCATAAAGTCAGCAAGAAGAGCCAGCGACGGACCGCGAAATCCATAGTGCCTCAGTTTTGCAGCGAGTTCGTCGTGATCGGCGACGTCGAAGGCCTTCGAAAGGTCGCACATGACGACCGCTACGTGCTGCCTGTTCTCTCGGGCCTCCATCACGTGCCGCACCAGCTCCCTCGCCACGTCGGTGGTTGACCTCTTTATCATCATCTCAGTCGTACTGGCTATTGATAGACCTCGATCAAGAATCTCCAAGTAGTTATCATGCGGGTATTTTCCGTACTCACTATATTTGCCAGGTGGATTGGCGAGCGCAGAACGGGACGCTGATACACGGAAAGACGCTGCTGCCCATCTTCCGGAGAAAGAGGGGCATTATTCTGCTAACAATACCCTACCGCAGTGGCCCTGTAAAATTTATAACTGCTCGCGAAGACATACTTGCTCAGCAATACAAAATATAGAACCGAACATAATAAAATTGACAAAATATTGTTTTTATTCAAAATTTTAAGTTTATAATGGTTGTTAATTTTTGATGCCAACTACTTACACCCTTGTTTTAAAATTGCTTATCTAACGTACAGCTACTAACTGTCTAGTTATGCTACGAAAAGGGCTATGGATGCAAAAGACGCGGCGTAGCAACTGCTACGAACTCCTACATTTCTACGAGTACGTTATTATTTTAAGGCGTTAATTAAAATAGCCAAAGAGTTTTGTATCAAAACGTAAAAAAATTACACTGGTTTAATTTGTGTATATGTTTAATGCCTACAACACCTATATTTTGAAATTATAACTCTAAAATACGCATCTTGACTCGCACTAGATATCTAATTCTGCTACAAAAAGGCCTATGGATGCGGAACTACGTAGCAACTTTTACAAAACTCCTACATAATGGAAAGTTTTTATTTATCAAAACTAAATTATAAAAAAATAAGTACCTAACCAACTTACTCGAAGTATTAAAAAAAATATCCACTACCAATAGGCAGACTGCCCAGAACACTGGCCGCATTGTCAGGTTCAATGGCAATGCTAATTGTTGACCGAAATAAAACCAACCAAAAATTCAAAATAAATTAAAATTCTTTATATTAGGTCGTTACATATGAAATTGGCGTTTTGTCACTTTGATCTCAAATAACTCCTCTTTTGTTAGGAATTCCAAATTCAAATTTATACAAATCGGTTCACTCGTTTAAGAGCTAGGACACCACAGGCAGACATACAGGCACACAACATACACACATAGCTGTCAAACTTATAACAGCCCTTTTTGTTGTGAGTTAAAAATATGATTTTTCGAAGTCGTTTAGGATGAAATAGTTGTTTAGGTTAGTGGAAACAACAACCCTCTCTGATTTTTAGAATTTTGGTCGTATACATAGAAACCAGGCATGACACAATTTACTAACGTTTCTTCTTATATAATGTCTTTAAATACAATACTTAAATATATTTTTTTGCTAGGATATACAAAATTTACTTCTTATTTCTAAGTATCTAGTAGATCGTGTAGTTTAAGTACCTACATTTGGTTTTTGCCGAGACGTATTTCAATGATAGGTAATTTCTAATAGTTTTCTCACTAGGTTGGGCCTGTATCGAGGAAACCTACATATGTACGACAGTTCCAAGAGTACGCAAATACGGAAAATATCCTAACGATTGGTAAGATACAGGCAAAAAGTTTTCTTACGTTTGTAAACATTAGTTTTAATTCTAGTGGTTAACGAACTGCTTTCCTTAACAGCAGTTGGACAAGAATTTTGTATAAATATCTAACTATGGTTGTATATTAAAGGTTTTGATACATAATGATTTAAACAAATTCTGTGACGAAGTGGATGAGTATCCGAATGAAACGCTGGAGGTTATGTGATTTTCATTGCATATTTTCATGACATGCAAATGTGTGCAATGCTTTGCTATGATAGCGTCCTATACTTGACTACTAAAATCCAGCATCAAAAAGTTTCTAACCTTTTTAAATTTAAATTATCCCAATTAACCCTAAAAGCAAAAAATTAACTGGTTATGCGAAATACTCTAAAAGCTAACGGAGCAAAATGACTATTAATATGGCTAAGACGGAACCATCAACAGGTTGCAAAGATACTTCTTCGAATCCATGTACAGTCTCATGTTAACTTTAAGAAATTCAAATGAAAATGGTAATCTCGCCTTATGCTCACAGTTTATGCTAATAGTGATTTAACCGGTATTAAATGGTACGTTTCAAATTTTATGATACAATACTTTTAAACAATATAAATCGTTTCTACCTGCCTTTCTGCGAGTAAGTCATGTGAGTCATCCAAGTGCTTTTAAAATAGACCTCTGTGGCAGACAGGCCTATTACCAATAATCTTTGAAAAACGTACAACAATCAAGATGCCTTGAGCAAATCAGTGTAATTAGCTTCTGTTTAGAGATCCAGTCAGAATCTAGTAACAGTTTAAACTCATTTTTTTCTTTCAGTAGATCCTGTTTCGACTTGGACTCGTGAATTAAGGTAGGTAGGTTAAAAGGTACCACCTCACATAAAATAAATTTAAGATTTTATGGGTTTATTTATATTTTATACTTATTAATTTCAACAGTAACACAGGTAAATTCGGAAAAAAAATCAGTCACTGTGACGGCTACTGTGAAGTTTTAAAGACAAAGACGCTCAGAAATACAGACAGATGGCAAAAGTTTGGTTGGTAATGTGGCTCCGGCATCATTCACCCTTAGAGAAAGAAAACCCATAAACTAAGCCTATATTCTGGAGTACAAAGAACCTAGACAGTCCGACTCTTAAAAATAACATTTATATGTTACCTAAAGCAAAAGATATTTATAGGTAAAATTATTCTTAAGTAGATTCAAGTGATTTCATTGTTAACTGACGGGCAATAGATTATTTATTTCTGAGCTTAGCAATATTCAAACTAAAATAGACCAAAATTTCAACTGGTTACAGCTAGATCCCTCTTTATATATTTACAAGTCGATGAATCTTGAATCATGGCCTTGTACATTATATTTCAGAAACAGAATAAGATATTAGAACATCAAAGAGCTGTTTTGCATTGCAAGGGGAGACTGGATCGCCCTCTAGGGTAACTAAGAATTCATCATTCAGTGATATCCGTTTCAAATTTTTTTACGAAAGTTGATGTCGTTTATGTGGCTATTTTTTTATTAATTTTGTATAATTCTTGAGAAAATATAATATGTCTTTTTTGTACAGTGTCACATTTGAGACTTTTTTTGAATAAACAATAAATTCCCTTTTTTCCATAGCTTTAATAATTACAAAACATATGTTACCTACCCATTCCTGCGGAAAAAACGCTAAAAGGTAAATTTTACACATTTCTTAATGTCGTTTATAATTTGGCTAATGTACAAAACTTAAAACTCAATATTGGAATTGTACTAGCCCAATTTCTTAATCAGCTAATAAGAACTTACGAGAAAGTCGATAAAAAATATATGAGGCGCACATGATTCATGAATAAGTTATCATCTAAACTTATCTATCTTTCTAAACAGCTTGCTTCATCTCTTCCACTTATCCTGGTGTTTAATAAATGGGTATCATACATGCTTATAATATTAAAGTTTCTTAGAATAACTTTTCCGTCACAACTGCGGTAAACATGGACTAATTAACTGAGTTGAAAGAAGCACATGATTTCAAAAGCATTCTCTCAGAATACAGATCAATAAGCCACCTGGTGAGCTCGAAAAATGCTTTTTCTTGATACAGTTACCGCCAAAAGCTATTAGTGTCAATACTAGCTAACTTGACATTGTAATTATGTTAGAAAGGCGACGCAATTATTTGATGTGGTTTTTACCACATCAAGTAATTGCGTTGCTTTGCTCAATTATTTCGTGGACGCGGACTGAGGGAAAACACCTTCATACAAACTCATAGCTAAACGAATAGTCGTAAGCGCCAAGACAGTAATTATCGTTTACAATAAAAACTACTGGTAACTATGTAAAATCTTATCACCAGTTCGAAAAATAATAAAGACTTATATGAGCTGCCAATTTTGAGGTATAAATCGGTTTCTTTCACCTGTATTGCCAATTTGGTCCATGTATTTTAAAAATATATATATTAGAAAGTATTTGAATTAGTAAAGTGAAAGTTTTTAATGAGCAGGTTTTGAGAGTTCTTTTCTTTTGTGTTAACCAATCGTTTTATACGACCAACTACCAATGCGAAATAAAAAGAACCCGGACAAGTGTGAGCTAAACTCGCCCACCGTGTTTTCCGAAGACATGAAGGAACATATAATAATTATCATAAATTAGCTGATCTGAATTAGAGTTCTTATAATGCACAAAAAGGTTCGGTCACCTACACAATTTATGACCGCGCGTATTGTAACTTATCCTCGATGATTGATTTCAGAAACTCTTAAAGCAATGCTATGTAAGCAAACATAACATTATTAGTTAAAAGAATAGCCCTACTCTTTATTGTAAAACTGTCATGTACTTAGCTGGACAGTACAAGTCGATATTACTGTCGAATTAAAAAGGATATTACGTTTTAAATACCCGGTTGCGAAAGTTTAAATGAGACAATATACATAGGCTGAGAAACACATCACCTTCTTTTGCGTTGCGCATTGGGTTAAAAATACTTAAACATGCATTAGGCTTCTCTTAGCAAGTGTACCTACGTTTCATCTCTGCGGGGCAGATAATTAAGTGAGAGACTTCAAAAGACCCTCCTGAGGGTATTAAAAGGAATATGAAAAAGGAAAACAGGTAGGGCCTACCCAAAGTTAATTAACAATATATTTTTCAATAATTAAAAAGTTTAATTAGTCCTATTCTTTCGGAAAATTGTTTGAGGACACGTGGCATTGCTTTCAAAGTGATGACTGGTTAGTTATACAAGGTTTATTTTTTTGTTATGATACTGCTAACAGGCAAGTTACACATATGTAGATGTAATATGAAAAAAGTGTAATATCTATATTCTGTAGATAAACTAAGTATGAAGGGTTGATCGCAACTTCGATAGTATTTTAGATTCTAGTTAATATACATTCTTAAAGATCTTTGTGATGTATCAACGTATGTAACTACCAAGCAGATCTGGTTAACATTTAAAAGAATCAATGTAAAACGTGTAAAATGGTCATGTCAGATACGGAAAGGAGAGAAAGTAGATAGACAGATTGTAAAATTGTACAGGTTTTACATTATAAAATAATAAGGTGTGTCTACGCTAGAGGAGCCGAGCACGAGCCGAGCAAGAATTCGTGTAGTGTGGACCGATTAACAAGCCTCGAACGAACGCGCTTCACTTTGCGCTCAGGGTGATCACTGCGGTATTGCAGTTGTAATGCCCAACTTGATGTTACGCGTTACCTCTACGGTAACACGTAACATCAACTTGGGCTTCGGCTTGTAAGGTCATATAGTCGTCTTTTTTTAAAAAAATATCGTTCAAAGTTTACGTTACCTACGAGTTCATACATAACATGCAATAAAGCGCGTAAAAAGCTAAGCTTTGTAAATATGAAACAGTACAGTTTGTTTGTTAATCAAACAACCGACGACGAGCAGGGACTGCTTGTTGTAGCAAGTTCTTGTTGGTTCAGAATTTCTGATGGTCTTGCGAAGGTTACCTCAAAAAAGGGCCGCTCATGTGTAATTAAGGTCTCTATGCGTCGTCAAATTTGCTGTGATTTAGGTTCAAAAGTAATGCAAATCAACGTACGTGGCCCTAAAATACCTGTACCTAAGATCAAGAGCGATTTTATCAATTTAGGGCTATGACAAAGAACTCCGGTCAAGTATTTACAGATTGATCTTTTAGTATAACTGATATAATCAGACAGACGTTGAGAAGTTGCTGAGTACAACAAACTCAAAAATGACCACCTATTTAGGTTTAGAATTATTGTATGTATGTGCGTGACAGCAAAACGACGACCGGCTGCTAGAATGTACAAAGATTATACAACAACAAAGTTAAATTAAATCCACAGTATATTAAGCACAGAGTGGATAAGTTGATCCTTACTTAGAAACGAGCTTACCGCATCTGACTATAATAAAATTTGCAACTCTTACAGCTTTAAAGTTACCTCATAGTAAAATGTCAATTTCAGTGGAATCTCATAAAAATTACCTTGAAATCGACGAGAGATTCGAGCTCCGACGTCGGTAACCCAATTTAAGCATGTCGGCTGGCGCGACTGCGTACCGCATGACGAAACGCCCCGCGATTACCTATTTGATCAAATAGAAAATCCCTACGGTAACCAACAATCTCAGGTTAAAATCATCGATGAACCCCGTACCCTCCATAATTCGTTTTATAGAATAGATCCTCGGCAAATGTTATTTGTTTCTTTAATCGCGTATTTGATATTATTCACACGACTTCAGTGTTTGCGCTTGGTTGAACATTGGCTTCTGAATATTGCACGATTCACTGAATAAGAGATTGACACAAAGCTGGCGGTTTCAAGCGTCAACGTTCGAATGGATAGATTGTAATGGTTTTCATAGACAGAGATGAAGAGGCAGCTATATCTATATCTATACTAATATTATGAAGAGGTAAAGTTTGTGATTTGTGAGTTTATGACGTTTTAGAGAGTAAACCCTGGACATACTGAACCAATTTTGAAAATTATTTTACTAATAGAAAGCCACAGTAATTGTGAGTGTCATAGGCTATAAATGTACCCGAAAAATTAAAAGACGTTGTAGTTGTTAGTTGATTAGTAGTTGTATTTGAAAAGTAAGTCAGAGAAAAACTGTTGAACGAAAATGTTTCTTACGAACGTTGCCTTAATGATAAGAGGTATATGATTGAGTTCTAGATAAAAGTTTAAGAGCTTGATAATGCCTACAATAAAGTCTCAGCGACAGCCTATGTCAAAATTTTATATTATTATGTAAGTTACAAAAAGCCTTTTTTTTAAATGAAAAAATAATTTAAATCGTAAGGTGATGTTAATTGGTTTTATTATCGATAATTATTAGTTCTTATTTAAATAAGTAAATTTATCGCCTCAAGTGCTTAAAACATTTTTTTTTTCCCTTTTACTGCATATAATTTGGACAAATGGTTAAGGAGATAATACGACATAGGTATGGAACCGCGACCGTGTCGTAATCTATTGAGTGACATATCTATTAGACGGTTTTTTTCTTAAACATGACGTTAATATTTTAAGGCTACACCGGTGGCGATTTTGTTAGTGCTCTAACTAGCTTAAGCTAATTTAATTGACGTAAAACTGACTAATTTTACGTAAAGCTGCTCGGTTAGTGCCGTTCCAAAATTAAAACGGAACCAATACATACAATTTTACGCTGACAGCTCTAAATTTAAAAACGTTTCTATTTTGTCCTCACTGTTACGGGTCAAAAATTATCTCTGCTGGGTATTGGCCTGAAAAAGCAGTGTTTTTTCCATGGGCAGTTATATGTTGACTTATCTCGGATTGGAACTCCTCATTACACCTAATATAGTATACAGACAAGTTTTTATCAATTTAAATAAACAATTTTGTCGACGTAGACTCAGAAAGTTGCGAAACTGAAATGGAGCTGGGCTGGTCATGTCTGCCGCATGCCAGAAAATTTGTGGGCTAAGATCACCACCCAGTGGAACCCTGACACGGTAAGACGCCGCGGCAGACCGAAGAAACGACGACGTGACGAGTTAGACCAATATGCATGATCGCATGGTCGCATGTGCGCATGGGTCGAATTGACCTCAGATCGAGAAGCATGGAGAGATGGGGAGGAGGCCTTTGCCTTACAGTGGGACACTTACGGTTAATTGTAATTAGAAAATAAACATGATTTATTCAATTATAATAATTTTATTTACTTCTTTGAACAAACGCGGTAATATTTAGTTTCTGTAATCTGTAGTTAGCCAAATTTGCATGCAAATACAAAAAAAAAGTAAGACCTTTGCATCTATTATAGATGATTTATACAACGTCAGCAACTGGTAATCATACTGTACGGGACGTTGCAGTGCCTAGGACATTGTTAGATGAATTAGGCTTGCCCAACACCTATACCATCCTCTCAGCTTAGTCAGTTATCATTCAGAGGAAAGAACAGATCAATACGTTTGAAGCTAACTAAGCCGCGGGTTTCCTCACGATGTTTCCTTCACCGTTAAAGCACGTGTTAAGTGTGCACATAGATTTTTCAAGAAAGAAAAATGCATTGGTGCACGGCCGGTATCGAACCCACGACCTTCGGATTGAAAGTCAAACAAAAAAAGACATACATAACGCTTTAAAAATATAACCCTCCTTCTGGCAGTCAGGAAACAAAACATAGCACTCAGTACTAACCTAACCACACTCAATTTCATCACATGTTAAAATGCTTACCGCCCAACGAAGTGGGCACCGGATCAGCCAGCTAATAATAAACTTATTCGCGTACATAGATATTTTTTTCCAAATTATGCTTTTTCTATTCCGTAGATTATTGTCTGACTGAAGATAATTATGACTAAATCATATATTATAGATTTCAACGGCCAAAGTCTAGTCCAGTATAAGCGAGCTAGAAATCATTTCATTTACCTATTTTTAGGGTTTCGTAGTAAAACAAGAAACCCTTATAGTTTCACTTATTCTGTCTGTCCGTCCGTCACTGGCTTTGCGAAGAGACTTTGGGTCCTAGAAAGCTGTTATTTTGCATGAACATATAAAATAACAACGCCGAGATAGCGCTAAAAAAAATGGTGAATAAATAATTATAGTCAAGACATCAAGAAAACAAGTTTATCCCTACCTGACGTATATTGGGGGTACCTCCAATACAACCTTTTTTCTTGATTTTCCCTTTGTTAGAGGTATCTTTTAATAGGTATTTTAAAACTATTTAACAGAGAAGACATATGTTTTGATTTAGAGTTCTGTTTACGAAATAATAAAGTTTTAAACTTTTTCTCGGGAGTCCGATTTTTCCTTCAAAATCTAAACAGCTTGCTTTAAAAATTAAAAAAAAACATAATTATGTAGTTGTAACCAAGAAGTTTTTAAGTTTCGGAGAAATAGTCGTTCATAGTAGTGATGCGGTTCCCCAATCAGACCGGAATTATTTTAGACCAAAAACTCAATTTATTCCTTTGAAAAAAACATACACCAACTTCTAACAACAGGTCTATGGTTAACTACGGAACCCTATATAGCGCGTGGCCCGACACACACTTGGCCTAATTTATTTATCATAATAATTTATTAAAAGTTACCGTTAGTCATAACGGTAAGCTAGTCATTTTCCATACTCCTAATCTTTGCAGCAAGGATCATCGTGGTTCATATACCGACTATGGAATGGGAAGTCGGAGGTGTGATCGAGATAGCATGTTCGGTGAGTCCGGAGTGAATGCATTCGTGTTACACAAATGCGGGAGGTTTTCCTTATTTTCCTTGAGCTCCCCTATTTTTCGCCGACGCTCGCATGGGACGAGGTACACGATTTTTAACTTAACAAGTACAGGTGAGCTAATGCAGGTGCGACGCCTGAAACCCTCGGGCTCATAAATTTTGCTGCACTCAAACTCATTAATTAGGCCTGAGTGCACGTTTCTAATCTCTGTTTTAAATCAAGATTTTTTTTTATATTCCTTTGCGTATTTTACACTAAGTTTCGCTCGGTGTAAGATTTTCTTTAAAAAAGATTCTTATGTTAGATTTTATTTATATAACAAGGTTTGTAAAAAGCGGGGAAACAGAGTTTTTCAAATTAAACTTTAAGTTCGCAAACATACCAGACACAGTGTTTCACAAAACCAACAAAAACTGGAAACAACGTGGCTGCATGTTTTTAAATCGAAAAAGCAAAATCTACATGGAACAGAACTGTCACAGGCACAGCAGCACTCCATAAAGAGTTTCGATAACTTATTATCGCAGCAAGTGGAGAACAAACGAAAACTTTCATTAAACTGTCTAGCAATTAACAACGGTTTTAACTGCTCATTCGCAGATATTGTCCAGTTTAATTCCTTTGTGAACGTAAGTTTCGTTGGCGGGCCATACACTCTTATTTTGGTATCTATTATAGTAATATATATATATATAATAATTTAGTATTTAGTAATAGTATATAAGGAACAAAATCGCGTTAGTTTCACGACTTATAACTTGAGAGCAGCTAGAGCAATTACAATCATGTTGGATTTGTCTGCGTCCAGAATTACATATTATAGATTATTTCAAACATCGTCAAAATTCACAAAGTATATAATTTTAATGTATATTATCTAATTCAATGTATATTGATGGGATTAAGGTTCATTAATTCTGCTTCCCTCCAGTCAACGATGTACTGATCGAGTTCGTCCCGCCATCTGCGCTTCGGTCTGCCGCGTCGCCTTCTCGCCGGGTCAGGCCGCCACTCCGTGACTATCTTTGCCCACAGCTCACTCGGCATGCGGCAGACGTGGCCAGCCCAGTCCCACTTCAGCTTAGCAGCTTTCAGAGCTACTTCCGCGATCCCAGTCCTGGAGCGCAGTTCGGTGTTTCGGATCTATATTTATATAATATAATAAAAATATCTATCTATGTAGTATAATGTATTAAGTATATCAGTCATCTAGTACACATAACACAAGCTCTGCTTAGCTTGGGGCTAGATGATGCTGTGTGATTTGTCCAGCATTATTATTATTATATGGTAGTACAGTAGAAGTAGTACAGTAGTAATAGTAATAAAAAATATGGCAACATACATTTCATCACCAACAACGTAGCTAGAACTGCTCTGAGTTTATTACTTATTTTTTCGTTATGCCCAATTATCAATCAATCAATAACTAGGCCTACTCAGTTATCTGCTCATTAACCCTCCGTGCAATTTAGAATAAAAAGAAGTCAAAATAGTAACATTGACTTCTTTTTTACCTGGATAGTGATAAAATTGTCGCCAGATCCTGCGAGCATAACTCTGGTTTTATCAGCGCTTAATACTAGTCCTAAGTTATGTGCCCGCTTGCATTAGGCTTTAAAATCGGATTGTATCATATTTTGGACATCAGAGGGATCCCAATTAGCTGCTTGCAAATAAATGAATGCGCGCAGTAAGCGAGCTTACAAAAGTAAATTGTGTTTACTAACAGAAATACGGTTATGGTCATACATACTCGTATGACAGGTAGGGGAGACTGACGGTTGAAACAGTAGCAGTATCTTGTGAATAGTAAGTGCTAGGCTGCGGGGTGCAAGGAAAGAAGGCACTAGGCGTACCTAAGTACGATGCGCAGTGTTTTTATCGAAAGGGACTTTTTGGTTTCGTCACCCAAAAGTAAGAATTTTGCAGTTTTTTCCGCACTTATTGCACGCAGCTACTTGAGTGTTGGCTTGCTTATTCCTGACATATAATACGTCAGCTAAGAGTAATCAGTTGATGTGTGTGAAGTTTGGTTTCGAAACTATGAATTGTTTTTGTCAAAAATACCGGGTTTGTAAAGGGACGGTTGTAACAATATTTATTTTATTTTAATATTTATTTATTTTATGTCGTGATAAAGAATGAATTCCTTTTTAGTGTTCATTTAAAATTACAAATAAGAGTTCAAAAGCTTTATAGTTTTGTAAGTACTTAACTCTTTTTCAAAAGCTTTTTATCTGAATTTTCAGATGCCTGATGTAAGAGTCACAAGGGCACAGGTTGCTCTATAACAATATAAATATGTTTATGTCGGAGTAAAAGCTGGAACGTCCTTAAGGATTGCTGCAGATAGAAATGGACTGAACTACGTATGGCTAATGCGACACGTGCGAAAACGAGATGCTTATGTAGAATGAGGCCGCTCCTCTCATGCCGTAAGAGCCTGCTAAGGGATACCTCTGGAAGATGGGCAGCAGCGTCTTTCCGTGTATCAACATCCCGTACTCCGCTTGCCAATTGAGAGGAGGGGTAACATTCTACTGCCGGCACCCCACAGCATACTTTTTTGAAAATCCTCTAAAGAGTAAAAAATCTACATAAGTTCCGCTATCAGACAAGAGATGGCGCTGTCAAGGGTCTCCAACAAATATACACCGCCTTTATCATATATTATATTGTATGATGGCACGGAACCCTCGGTGCGCGAGTCCGACTCGCTCTTGCCCGGTTTTATTTATTTTATTTTTGCTTGCTGGAATTACGATATGCCTGGAAATCGCATTAATAAATAAGTGGAAAATCGCATTAAAAAAACAAACCCGAGTTTGAACCAGAACCTACCTACTTATCTACAACTAAGTAATATTTACGGAGGTCAGTAGTCTTTTCGTAAGTTGAATACTCACGTCTACCTAACAAGCTGATAGAAATGTGGCCTTTTACATTTATGCGGATGTTTTATACAGGATCAGAACACAAATAATGTGTTAATAAATTACCTGTTAACATCAGCTGGATTCCTAACTGCATATATCAAGTTTTACGTGAGTAATAATGATAAGCTGTATTCGCTTCCAAACTGCAGTTTTATTTATTACGCAAGCTAAAATGTAAAGATCGTATAGGTGTTGGGTAAGCCTTAATACTAACAATGACCCAGGTACTCCAGTTTTCCGTACAGCATGCAAATACCACTTTCTGAAGCTATATTAATATTGTTGACCGAGCGAGCGAAGCGTCTCCGTTTTAGGTTGGGCGAATTTGCTTTTGTATGTCCGTCCTTAAAATCTGCTCTACAAGTTTACATTTTTCAAACGATTCTCGTGAGTTTTGGTGAGCAGGTTGAACATATGGAATTTTTTGTCGAGACAGTTTTTGAAAACTTCAAAATGACGGAGTAAAACCAAAATAATCAGCAAGGATATCGTTGAACACGTCTTGATAAACAATGAGATGAGGTTGAGAAGACCATTTATTGAGTCTTTTCCATTTTCAAAATATTTAACTTTAACACTTGTTTGCAGGGTCACAAAGCTCACAAGATCACATAGCCACTAGTGTTTAATAAGATGTAAGAGACCAATTTACTTAATACGCTTTCATAGCAAGTACTGTGTTAATGTTATTGCTAACAAAAGCGTGGAATTTATAGGGTTAAATTCAGTAAGCAGCTTATATATGCTAGGATGCACCGCCATGACATGAAGTGACACCCACACCGCGGTAGAAGCTTATCTCAGAACGGCTGGATTGATTCAATTCGATTTAACAACCAAGGAACTTTTGTTTATCTGTTACCCTGGTGGTTGTTAATAATATATATTTATTTCTATGGTAATATTGTAACTTGCTTCAAATAAATTAAGGTAAAATTACTATCAGGTAAAGATGTAAGCAAGCATTGTTACGGGAGTACCAGAAAAGGGAGCGAAGGCTTCAAAAGGTCCCCAAAGGTCAAAAATTGCATTTTTGGGTTTTTGGACGTTTTTGGCCATTTAAAGACTTTATTTTTTTTTGGTGACCTTTTGAGATCACAATTACTTCGGTCCCTGTAATCCTAGGGCCACCCAAATCAATCAGTACTCTTTTCTTATTAAGACGGTGCTAACAAAAAAAGTTTCATGTAAATCGGTCAACGCGTTCGGTTGTTATCGTCTCATGCTCACACAGACAGACAGACAGACAGACAGCATGAAAAATCGTGACAGTAAAATGGAAAAAGATAAAATTTATTTCTTGTGAACATTATGATCAAAAGAGAGAATATACGTATATATAAAACGATGTAGGTGTAAAAGTTCCAAATAAACAAATAATTTTAAATCGAAGATGGCAACATCTCAGCTTGTCTACAAAAAATAATCTACAATGTTAACATAGCGCTGATATTCTCTTATCGCAATGGACCTATAACGCATAACCATTGTTTGTTACACTTTCAAGGCAGTACAGATCATGATTAAAGGGGCATAAATACGTGTTCATAAATAACAAGGGGTAATTTTCTGCCTCGATACAGGCCTAGGGCCTGAGGGAGCGATGCCAATGCCTATGTCTACATGTTGTGATGTTGGCATATTTTCAGTTGTATTTTTTCAAGATCTAATAATATTTTTTTTCCGAACGCCTGAGATGCCTCGGGCTGTATTTCTGTATAGTTAATCGTCCTTTCCGCGAGAGGTTCTTGTAAAGCTTTTGTTAAACGGTGACGTTCTTTACGAGAAAATAATCTTTACTTATCAATATTTGATAGGTAGAGATTATTATATATATATGTACATATATATGTATGTGTATGTATATACATATATATATATATATATCTTGCCATCTATTTTATATATTAGAGTTTGAGTTTTGCTAGGCGTTCTTTGGCATTTCGAAAACATCTGAACTGGCTATCCTATCCACCCTGTGCAACGCTGTAACACGAGCTCTTGATTGCGGACGTTACAGTGAACGCCTATAATAAGTGCTGTGTCCACAGGAAGTGTTGCTGCATTTATTGCAAGGTAAACTGCGTTTTGGGAGCTACAGCTATCGCTCTGGTTAATCTTGCTTTATTTGCGCACTCTGTGTTTATTTTTGAGCTTTGTTTGACGAAAGTGTTTTTAATGTTTAAGCGACATAAAGGAGGCCTTCAAGTCGTCTGTATTATTTTTTAGTCTTTGTTACCTTAGGACTCCGTCGTTTTCGGATAGATTGGAAAATTATTTTTGGTTTCGAATAGAGATTGTTCCAATTTTTCGAAATCCTTATATTGTAATATTAGCCATTAAGTTGTTATTTTTGTCGAAATTTATAAGAATTTTGGAGAAGTAGCGTTGTTTTAATTTTTCACTACACTAACTTATCTTAGTCTTGGAAAAATGGATCAACCTACCTGAGCACGTTATGTAAAATTTATGAACATGTTATTCTCGGCTTAGTTAGCTTCAGACTTATTGACCTGTTCTTTCCTCTGACTAATAGTTAACTAAGCTGAGAGGATTGTATAGGTTCTGGGCAAGCCTAATCCATTTAACAATGTCCCACAATGTTCTTCTTCTTCTTCTTCTTCTTCTTCTGCAGCATCCCGTACAGCATGATTACCAGTTGCTGACGATGTATGAACTAAATAATTTATAATAGATGCAAGGCCATTATTCTAAGAAAATAGAGTAATATTTATTTTAGAAAAAAAAAAATTTAAAACTTTTGTCAAAAGTCTAAATTTTGTGGTGGAAACTCACTTAAATATACCGGAAAGAAGGACTTATTAATGAAAAACTAGATTTTATTTTATTTAGTCACTCCAACGACATCTTCGCATTACATTCACAAAAGTAAAATTTTATTAAACTAGATAAAGTACACACCGTAACAGTCGTAAGCTTCTCGTAACACGCCCGTTTAACTCAGAAGCTTGAATATTCACAAACGAATACCACATAAATAACAACATTCAACAGAGACAAATACCTTGAGCCATGTGAAATTAACCGGCCTCAGTAGACAATGGGACAGCGCGAAGCCACCATCAATACGATAGGAATCATTTGAGACCTTCACGCCAAAAACCCCTTTGTTGAATTCATTAATTTACTTAATGAGCTAAACGCATAATGAAGCTTTGTTTAAGCTATTAAGCTGTGGCAAGCCATTCCATTGTAACGAAGAAAATTGCACGACCAACTTAGCTAAGCTGTTCTTTATAGAGCCCGACAAAATAGCACGCCTTTACAAGGTTTACGTGAATTTAAATTATCTCATGCATTATAATGCAGGAAACTATTTCAACTCGCTTCGTGACTACCGTTGTAATATAAAATTCCTTAGTTTCCACTAAGATAGTCGTGCGTCACAAAACACAATAAAAGTTGCGGAACTTAAGGCATCCTGATAGTTATCAAATAATTTTGTAGCCGTTTTAAATCCTTAGTGAATTATTGTAAGGTAACTCAGAACCTAGACGCGGAGCGAGGTAGGTATCGGGTTTTCGGTGTTTGCTCGACGTACGTGTGTGGCGAACATTAATCGATTATTGAATAATTATTGTCCCTCTAGTGCCGCGCCCGCTCGTGTCCCACGTCTTTCGGTTGTTCTATCAATTACCCAGCCGCGCAAAAACTCCCCCACCACCTAAAAACCATTCCCGTTCGTGACGTGAAACATCTGTAGAATAACCACTTGAAAGATAAACAGAAAAAGGAATTATCTTATGAATTTAATCTTCAGTGTCCTCATTCATAAGACACAATAAGTAAAAGGGTTCCTTTTCAGGCACCTCGTTTCTAAAAAATTGAAGTAATGGAACGTGAATAACAATTCGGCCCTCGAGGGCGGGGGGGTTGGATTGGGGAGGCGGGGGATAGATTGATGGTATCCGTTTGTAGCATCTGTCGTTTAAGTGAACATCGATTATAGTACACCTTGGCATTCTTTGTTTGGTAAGCAACGTTTGGCTCGAGTCATCAGTCACGAGTGTGCTGGGGGATTAATTTCGCAATATAAACAAATGACATGCTGATATTCCCCTCCGGGCTCGGGCCTTTGCGTTTCTCTCAATGAAAAAGTACCTCGTTCCTGTCGGGAGCTGCAAGCTTTTATCATTTTATAAGAGGTTTTTTGAATATTTGATATATTAAGTCGGTACCTATGGCTTTGCCGACGTTTATGTTGTTAATGCGACTATAACAAAGGAATCTACTAAGTGGCAAATATTTTATGGAAGGAACCTGTTCCAAATTCATCATTCCAGCCGTAAAACGTCCACTACTGAACACAGGCATCCTTCATGGATCTCCATGAGGGGTAGTTGCCATACTCACTTTAACAGGCGGGATGGTGAGCGCAGTACGGTATGATGATACGCGAACAGACACTGTTGCCCATTTTCCGGAGGTATCTCTTAGCATGTTCTTACTTCATCTACGGGCATGAGAGGAGAGGTCACATTCTACTGCCGGCACCCCACGGCAATGCTCCAAATTAGGCATCTCAAATCTGGCCAGTGTCGTGAGGTCTCTGGAAGATGATGGGCTTGGCGCTGATCTTCGTCAATGAGTAGCCAAGGCAAAATTTAATGTCATCGGCAGCATTGGTAAGAGATTAGCTAGCCATCCCGTTGGCCATCTTGCTTTCTGGTCCCTTGCCAAGGCTGCCGAGGGGTACTTCTACCGGTAGTTGTGGCCACCTCTTCAAAACCTGTAACCTGATCCGCAGTGGGGAATATCTTTGCACAAGACTTGATGAACAATTGAGTAATGGTGCCACCTAACATCCCGTGCTGCGGTAACTAATAGTAGCCTCTTTAACACCGCATCCCATATACCATCACTTATGGACGTTTAGAGAAAGTAAAGCCCAACAGACTTTTCGTTGATTTCCGGCACGGCACGATAAAGGAATGGTGCCACCTAACATCCCGTGATGCGGTAGCTAAACGGATCTGGTCTATCGCCGTCCGATCATCTCAACTTCAAACTTGAGCTGCCGCCGTGGATTTTCCTAGAGGCTACGTATGGGGTTCTTCAAAAATTGCCTTTTGTGATTCTTGAAGGGACGGTAGCACGAGTGTGACTCCTTTGGTGTTGCAAGCCTCCATAGGCTACGATAACCGCTTACCATCAGGTGAGCCGTATTTTTGTTTTCCACCTTATTAGTATAAAATGCACTTACGTGTTAGGTACTGGTTAGTTTGTAAATGTTTGTTAAGTTTCACCCTCAAAACATTAGGTATCTGAGACTGTCAATCATTCCCATAAAATTTTAAAAATACTGTGCATGTATGTATATTGCATTTTAATATAGTAAATTAATTTCATTTTTCCAGGGAGGGGAAAAAACGGCCGCTGATCGTGAAAAGTGGAAGGAGATGGAGGGGACCGTTGTCCAGTAGTGGGACACATTATAGGTTATTAAAAAAAGGGTACAGAAATAAATATTCAACCATGGCCCAGCAGTGGGTAGAATCTGGCTGCGGATGATAAAGATTAGAAAGCATTGAGAAGTTTAGATGGTGGCAACATTACTTGCGTTAGCCTTTTCCTCACAATTTGTCAAGCTGAGCCCTTTAGATAAAATGATTGAACGTGCATTAAATGCACCTGCAATCCTTGTATTCATAAATGTTGTGTGCCTGCAGAGTTCAAAACGAAGGTAATTCAAAGAGAGCATTTGCAATTTTACAGTAAAAGCGACCACACTGGGCAGCCGTCCGGTTGATACCAACTCGCCAAGATTGGATACTCTGCTGGAATAAATAAATTCATTACTCAAGAATATTCTAAGTAAAAGTCTGCACTGCAGTTTGTGTATACTTGCTTCTTGAGAATAGTTTTCTCAGTCTGGGGAGTACTAGAAAGTTAAAAATAATGCAATGTTGTAGTTTCCCTAGCTTGATTGTGGTTAGTATAGACTTTATTTTCTCATGAAGAAATACAATTCACTTAATTATATGGTCGAAAATAATGGAAATCTTGATCTGCTTTTGAGCGTCGGTTTTATTTTTGTTATGGTAATTTAATATTTTTAGATACTTATGTACATATAAACAAGATACTAACTAAATTATGTATCGTAAACACACGGGTACATAGAAAAAAGGAGAAACATCAACCTAAAATACGGAGTGTAACCAAAATCAGTGTTTGAAAAATTATTTTAAATTTCACAAAAATGGTCGACAATCTACGGTTCGGTCGTATGAAAAATACATAAAATTAATTAATATAATGTAATCTTCATGTTTGTTGTTTTTATTAACTTAAAATAACAAAGCACGGCATATACGCTTCACAAATCAAATTCAAAACAGGTCTGCGTAGGTATACGTTTTCGTTGTGAGGGGTGGGCTCGTGTTTTACGAGCACTGTTTCGCCTCGGCTTACACAAATACCCTTTGTTGCTTGACGAATGCCGTCAGAACAAGACGAGAATCATCTATACACTGCATTAAGGCCACGTCCACACCGACAGGCGGCTTGCTTGGCGCATCAGTTTATGAGGTAGCGAAAGCGCTAGGCGCCCAGTGTACCCCGGCAAAAAGGGTTATATTATTACTATATTGGATTATCGGGAATTTACCGCCTAATAATAGGTTATTACTGTATTGGATTATCTGAAGACTAGTGTCTTCCCGCGACCACGACCAAGTGCAATCCAGGCGAAAGGTCGGGATAAAAATAACGCGGTGAATTCCCGATAATCCAATATAGTAATAATATAACCCTTTTTGCCGTGGGGTGCCGGCAGTAGAATGTTACCCCTCCTCTCCTACCCGTGGATGCAGTAAGAGCCTGCTAAGGGACACCTCCGGAAGATGGGCAGCAGCGTCTATCCATGTATCAACATCCCATACTGCGCTCACCAACCCGCCTGCCAAGCGTGGTGAGAATGGCAACTACCCCTCATGGAGATTCATGAGGGAGGCCTGTGTTCATCAGTTGACGTTTTATGGCTGAAATGATGATAACCCTTTTTACTCCTTACTCTTTTGTTTATCTTTGGGATTTAATAGTGCATTGTGTTTAATGCTGATTCATTATTTTAGAGTATAGGTAATGTATTTAAACTATTAGATTAAAAAGAAAACAACAGACCAGCTAATTTGTACTATTTAGTACTACTGTACTATATACTATACACTTGTTGCTTTGAAGATAACCGAGGAAAGTGGAAAACCTCAGGAAATGTTTTTATAAAGATATTCTACGAGGGTGTTGTGAGAACTAAATCCAGTTACATCACACAAGCTAACGCAAGAAGATTGGGGGTAGCTATACCGTGTCGCTATACTTTGTTACATATAAGCTTTAAAGCTATCAAAAGGCAGAAAAATTTTAACAAAACTGTAAAAGCATATTCTGTAAATAACTCTTGTATGACTGTGAATTTTGAATTAATAAGTTTATAAGCGGCTCTTTAACTGAGAGATCCTACTTAAAATTTATTTGACGCTTTGAAGTCAATTTGCAAGTATTTTTTCACCGTCATGGACTTTATTTTTAATCAGATAATACAAGAATACCTATCCAACTGATAGAATGAATGCATTTGTTCTCAACTATTATACGTATGTATAAAAATATCTTGTTAGAGGAAGTTCATAGTAGTGAACAATGTTTGTGTATAATTCAAAGAGGTAATTCTCCATGTGCGTATTCCGTCTATCCAATGGTTGCCTGGAAGAGATCACTCTTGGCGATAAGGCTGTTTATTGTACATAGATTTGTTTTTATTTTTCCTGTATTTGTGTTAATTTTAAGTTGGTGTGCAATAAGGTTATTATCATTTATTCATTCTTTCTTATGATTCTCTAAAATTCGGATAAAAAAATTCTATCCTTATTTGTTGATTAAGTATAATTTATTACAAATAAGTGGCCTAGCTTCCTCAATTAGTAATTTTAAAAGTTGAGCATCGATTGAGAGATATACCCCAAGGAATTTATAAAAAAAAGCTTTTCTATTTTCCCCTCTGCGCACCTGAAATTACATGGTAACTCCAGAGTTGCAGCTTTTACCTTTCCATTCCTTGGGGTATGTTCTCTCAGCTTATGCTTTCTTGAATATATAATTAAGAACTTAATTAAAACAAAAAAACGCTAGACATTTTATTGTTTAACGTCAGGACACGTGATTTAACTAGGTAAAGGGTATATATATCTAACAGTGCTATGAGATTAGTTGAGTAGGTTTTTGTTCGAGCGTTAGGCTCGAAACTAAAACCTACTCAACTAATCTGGGCACCGCATTACGGAACCAAACGACACATACATTTCAAATCTAATATTCCATCGCGAATCGTAGATAGAACGCCAACGCACTTTAGTAATCTTCCTTATACCTTGTTCCGTCGGATCCCTCCCTCGCCTGTTTATATGCATCTAAGGCAATAATACCAACAAAACCTTGTGGACGAAAATAGGCTTTATAAGATTATTAGGGACACGGAACGTAAACAGTAGAACGTTACTCGATATGATACGGGACTGTTGTCAGATACGGTGCTGTTTGTACTAATATACAGGGTGAATTTTTGAGACGGGACAGTAAGGGCAGGTACCTTAACCGTTATAGTTACAGGAAAACGTTTGTAGAAGACTATCCATACTTTTTTAAGATATTCTGAACTGCATTTACAGATTTTGGAAAGAATGTACAGTCAGCAAGAAAATGGTCATTTTACACAAAAACTTTTTTTGATGCCAATCGATCCTCTTTCTTATTAGGATCAAAAGTCTCTACAGGACCGACTGAGGTTTCAGTACTAGAAATGTCAGAAATTGCGAAAAACTTTTCCAATACTTACATTTGTACGAAAATACAGGGGGTATAAGATAATTACAGTTTTTTTCAAGCTGGCCTCGTGGCTTACTGTACCTAGAAGCAAAAGCGCCTACCTAAGTAGAAAATCATCATAGGTGCATCGATAATCCTGTCAATCCTGTAAAATACCTGTGTAAATCCTGTAACTATAACGGTTAAGTTACCTGCTCTTACTGTCCCGTCTTAAAAAATTCACCCTATATATTGGGGAGGCAGTTTCTGGCGTTGGCCCATTACTGGTTCATTATCAGAGAAGGCTTGGATGTCAATGGCACCTGCTTGGTGGTCTTTTTGGTCTATGTTGGTTTGGTGCGTCTGAGGTCATTGAGTTCTTTCAGGAGGCCCTAAGGGGCAATAGGCCCGAACGACTATTGCGGGCCGATGCGATCGCTGCTGAGTCCTTCTCCGACGCGCAATATTTTGGCACAATAAAGAAGAAGCAAAGCTTGACATTTTTATCATCTTCGTAAATCAAAGTTTCAGCCAAATCTGTTTTGTAGTTTTTGCTTGAAAGGGTGACAAATATCCATTTTTTTAATTTATAATATTAGTAAGATATAAACAGCGTCTGCAACAGTTAACTCATGCAGCATGGGACATTCATAGATGGATTAGGGATGTCCAACCCCTAAACTAACCCATACTCCTAACCTAGTCGGCCATATTTTCAATCAATGATTATTACAAATAATAATATTTTTGAAGGCGGCTAAAAATCTTGTGCTGTAAATTTTCTGCTTTTCCTAATGGGCATCGGATGGTTCTCTTATGAACCATCCGATGATGTACGTGATGACATTCAAAGGGAAGAACAGGTGATACTGACTACGCCTGCTCGTCGTAAATTATGATTACGAATATAAGATTAGAATATAATATATTATATAATATTGAATATTAGATTTGAAATGTGTTTGTCGTTTGGTTCCGTAATGCGGTACCCAGATTATTTATTACTCGTCTTATTTAAGATTATGATATGAACAGTGTCGAGTTGACTTAAAACTCGTAGTACCTATTCGTAAATTTACGTGTATGAGTGATAAAATATTAAGTGCCGGCCGCCCCCGCGCGATATAGGTTAAGGGCTTGATAATAGTCGTATATATTACGTGCAATCGTAAAGTTATTTTATGTTATGCTAAAAATACAAGATGGAATCCGAATAGTTATTTATATTAATTAAAAAAACGTTGGCACAGTTTATATTATTAAAACGAAGAATCGTTTTTAGATTACGTTTTAATAACAGTGAGTTTTTTCCGTAGTATTTATGATTGCTGTTATTATTATTATAAGCAATCAGTGTCCCACTGTTGGGAAAATGCCTCCCCCCATTTCCTTAAGACATCTCGATCCTGTACGCTGGTCCAGTCCTTCAGAAACCGATCATCGAGCTCGTCCCGCCATCTCCGTCTTGGTGTTATATGATATTTATATTTTAAATTATGCATAATACACACCTGTATCATCAAATGGTACTGTGTCAAGGTTCCCCTTGACAAAAGTTGTCCCAACTTTAGGGTTCGTGGCTTAAGCCCCAGTGGCCGTCGCATCCGTGGTCGACGTCACTAAATTGACTGTAATTGTTTTGTGCTTTTTGCTCACCCATAAAACAATTTAATACCAGTAACACTGACATCCGCCAAGGGATACCTTCGGAAGATTGGCAGCAGCGTCTTTTTGTGCATTAACGTCCTGTACCTCGCCAACCCGCCTGCCAAGCGTGGTGATCATTATCAATGACCTCAGTGATCAATGATCAGTGGCCTTTGCAGCAGTGGTCCTCATCACCCACAGCTGGGTGCAGGCCTCCCTAAGTTTGTGTCATCCACCACGATCCTGTGGCAGTCGCATCCATCGTCGCCCCGCGATGTGTTCTAGGTCGTCGACCCACCTCGCCATTAGTCGCCCGACACTTCTATGACCCTCACCTCATCACTGTAATAAAATAATATTACAAGCCAGTTTTACCAGTACAAATGGTGGTCAGGTGTTTAGGCGACTCAGATGCAGTTAACTGGTGGAAAAATAGGAATAACTATTTATTTGTATAAAATAGCTTTATATTTAGCATGTTGGAAAAAATAAACTGAAGTTAATGAAGTTAAGAACATTACTTTTTTTGGGAAAGTCGAAATGTGGTAAATACCGGACTAAAAGGCTCAGAAGTCCGATGATCTGTATTGATCAGCATCATCGGACTAAATCATCGGACTACTGATACTAGGCGTAAAATTCACCGTCATTAATGTCTTAACGCCAAAATCGCGTCGGTTAAAATATCAATTACGAGTTCAACGTTCAGCTGGTCAATTGATTCTATATGGGTTACGGAATACACACGTGGAGAAGCAATGAACCTATTACTAAATGTAAAGCTTATCTGCAGCGCCGGGCATAGACTGAATACACCAAATATATGATAGCCGTGGAGTTCCCGCAGAATGTTACACCTCCTCTTAGGCCTGTGGATGCAGTATCAGCATAAAGAAGCCTCCGGAAGATGGGCAGCAGCGACTTTCCGCGTATCAACATCCTGTACCGCCAACATGCCAAGCGTGGTGCGTTTATCAACTTACCCCTCATAGAGATCCATAAGGGACCCTGTGTTTAGTATTAAACGTTTTACGACTGAAATTATGATGATGAAATATATGATGACTTGTAACGAAAAGCCGTGTTGGGCGAGTGGTTTGTACCCTCGACTTTCAATCTGGTCGTGTGTTTGATACCAGCCGTGCTCAATGAATTTTTCTTTATGAAAAAAATATGGTGAAGGAAAAACATCTTGAGAAAACCCGCGGCTTAGAAAGCTTCAGATGTGTTATAAACCTGTTCTTTACTCTGACTAATAACTGACTTAGCTGAGAGGATGGTGACTAGGCAAGCCTCACCCATCTAACAATGTCCTTGGCACTGCAGCATTGGCTGCATACCAGTGGCTGACGCTGTATAAATCATCTACAATAAGATGCTTTAGAATTCCTTTGTTTTAAGTAACTGATTTTTAAGGTAATTAGATATACCTAATACAAAATAGTAGTAAGGCCGTGGGATGCCAGCTGAAGAATATCGCCCCTCCTCTCTTGCCTCAGACGCAGTAAGCACCTGTTAAGGAATACCTCATGATCAGAACATATAGATCCATATGAGAGACCTATGTCCAACAGTGGACCTCCTACAACTGAGATGTTGAGTCAGGAATAATAAGGAAACAAAAGTGTAATAATTAATATATGTAAAAGAGTGAGTATTAATTTCCTTTTTAATAACTTAAATTGTTTGCACTGTTGCAAATTTTACCCATCAAATAATATAAATAGTAATTATTATTGCTAACTACTCCAGCAAAACAATCATCAATCAAAACATCGGTGCGAAATGCAGTACTAAACTTTAATTTAATTGTAATCTGCTGCATATTAATTCAAGTAAGCGGTTGAAACAAAATATCGTAATAAGATCCGAGTTTGTCATTTCAGCGAACGACATTTACCAAACGCGTAGACTTTAATTTCGACTAATTAAAACTCGATAGATACGATGTTTTCTTATTTTTATGAGATCGATAGGAGTATTTCGATAATATTTCGAAGTACTCCTAACAACAACCTAGTCTTAATTAACTAGGCGAGGTGCGTGTCGGGCCACGCGCTGTGCAGGGTTCCGCAGTTTACCATAAACCTGTTGTTAAAAGTGGGTGTATGTTTTTTACAGTTTATCAAAACCATGTTAACAGGGTATTCATTGAATTTTCGGTTTAAGGTATTCCGGTATGTTTGGTAAACCGTATCACTTATTTGAGCAACAATTTATCTGAAACTAGAAAAACTCGCTTAACCGGTACAGTAGTTTCATGATTAAAACTACGTTCATATTTTTTTTGATTTGTAAAGCTAGCAGTTTAGAGTTTAAAAGAGGGGACGGGGGACGCTCGAAATAGAGGATAAAACATTAATGTTTTTCAAACGGAACCCTAAATCAAAAAATGGTCTTTACAGCCCCTAATTGGTTTTAAAACTATTAAACGAAACCGAACACGATGGACAGTTCAAGAAAAAAACGTTTATTCCGATTTTATGTGTATATTTATAGATTATACCTTAAATTATTATATCGGCGTCATTTAGATAAAAAAGAAACCATTTTGAAACCATTAACGATTTCTCGATTCCTCGTCCTATGTTTACTACTAAAGGACCAACTAGCAACGGATTGGCAAAAAACATTTTATTGCAAAATGAGCAGTGCTCCAATTAAAACTCAAGTCAAATTGCATAGTGCTTGTAAAGATGTAACTATAAATATCTACCCCCCTGTAGCCTTTTGCACCCTTCGTTTGCTATAGCTCAGACACTACATCTAGGTCGGTTTTAACGCGTTGTTCCTACTCAGATTTAAAAGTAGCCAAAGTGTTATTTGAAGTTTTTCTGAACATCCAGTTAACAAACTACAAGCCATAAACTGGGAAAATCGTTAGTCATCAGAATTGAGTTTCGAAAAATATGACAAAACTGAATTGTATTGTATCAAACCCAAAACATAATTTTCCAAACCGGTTCATAAACAATGAAGTTCCAAAAAAACAGACGAGAACCTCCTCCGTCTTTATTTGAAGTCGGTTTATGTACCATAGAACTTTATGCATAGAAGCGCATTTCTGATCCGCCGAGTGTAAGCCTTACGAAATATGATCTACGTTTCCAACGCTCAGGTGCAACAATGCTCCTGAAGGCGGAACTGGAAATATCTCGTGTATTGATTATGTGCTTCTGTGGAACACATGTAGAAGTTACGTACTTACTAAACCCAAAAAAATAACTAAGCCGGCTTATAAACGATAAACGAACGAACGAAAAATTCACAAAATCGAGCTCAGTTTGCATTTCATTATTCCAGAGTAGTTACAGTCATGTCATAAATAAAAAAAAAATTGGATTGTTATTTAGATAGGAGAATTCATTAGTTAATAAATGTTACGAAATTAAATTATATACAATTACCAATACTTAACAATAATAACAACACACAAAACAATCAAAACTATAAAATCCTAATATAGTTAAGTAAATAAATCAGAATCTTCTTAAATTATGAAATTCATCAAATCTTACAACAATATAATAGTAATGAGTAACAATATAATAATTATGTGAAAAATAAAATATAATTTAGATTTTAAAGTTTAAATTAATCCTTTTAAAGGTTACAAGATAGTTTAGTTAGGGATAGTAGTTAAAGAGGCTCTCAGTTTAAAAATAAATTTAATATAAGGTGCTAACTAATTAGTCACGGATATTTTTACAGCTGATAGTACTCGGTTCTCGGAGTACATTTAAGTATGAAACATCATAGGTTTTGTTATGTTTTTTTGGAGAAAACTAGCAAACAAATTTGCTACGTTAAAACACCCTGTTAATAAGATAATTAAATGAGACCTCTTTAGACATATAATCATAATGACATTTAACAAACACACCAACTTTGGATGTGACATGACAGACAGTGTTAAACATCTTGACAGGTACATAATAGGGGTGGTTATTTTAAAAATTAATTATAATTTATTTTTTTGTTCAGTAAATGAAAACAAAAAAAAATTATACACAAAGGTTCTTTATTTACAGTTAAAAGTTAATTGTTATAATGTAATGTATTATCTCTTAAAATATCCGTGACTAATTTGTTAGCACCTTGTATAGACGAGATAGTTTTGAAGAGGCTCTCAGTTTAAAAATAAATAAAATAATTTAATTCAATAAATTTTTATTCTTACACATGAAAGGTTATTTATGATCCGCCCGGGTGCTTTTAGCTTAAGGAAATACCATCTGAGATAGTACACCTCTCAAAGCCCAGGTGCAACTTTGCACCTGAAGACGGAAAAGGAATTTAACTCGCTGTGTTGACATAAGCTGTGCTTCCGCGCACCTGTAAAGGTACGTACTCACTGAGCGCCGGTTTATTGGTCATTACGGAGCACCTATTCCACCAGCGCGTTAATATAATAATAAAGTAGGTTAATGTTTACGTTAATTTTGACAGGTATGAGCCCGGAATCGCATTTGTATTTACTTAACGTTTCATATATGTACAATGGGGAATTTTTATTTAGACATAATTTTACAACGGCTTTTAGTGAAGAAAACATTAATAAATGCTATGAGTATTTATGCTGAGTGAAAAACTTCCTTGATGTCCATTATAAAAATTTTATTCGTTCGTGATCGTCGTAGGGGATTTCTGGGAAGAGTCTAGATAAGGATAAGACAGTGTCAGCAATTATTATTGGTATTATTGCTGAACGGGGCGCTGTAGTGTATGGGACATTGTCAGATGAATTAGGCTTGCCCAGCACCAATACTATCTTCTCAGTTTGATCAGCTATATTTAGAGCAAAGGTCATGTCAATAGGTCTGAAGCTGTTGAGGCCGCTGGTTTCCTCACGATGTTTTCCTTCACCTTCAGAGCACGTATTAATAAGAAAGGCCCATAAGTTTGCTACGTAGTATTGCAATAGATATTATAATAGTTTCAGAGGTCCTAGTAACCAAACAATTGGTTACAAAATCACATTGAGAAACAGATAGGCTAATAAAGTTTTACCAACATTGGTGTAGATATGTATGTATATAGATAGGCTTATAAAGTTTTAGAGCAAAGGTGCATGGAAATCAATGATTTTACCACTGAATGTCGGAGATACTAAAGATATTAGGATAAAACTTGGCAACTATCCAGAAAACGCCTGGAAAATACCGTTATGGTATATGTGCGGACAGAGGTATAATTTGATGAGTCTGGGAATGTTTACCATTATTTAGAAGCTTTCCGATAAATCCCTTTCCACATACCTGTAACAGACCAAAAAACAACAATTTATTACATTTTATATACCTCTATAGTACGGTACTAGTAAATCATAAAAAATTGTCTCTATAAGTTTCACTACAGCTACTGTCAACAAATATCAAACTCTATCTATCCTAGTGATACTGTAGAAATGTATTTTTTTACAATTTAACTGTGGTTACAAAATCACAAAGGCCCTTACACGTATCATTGTAATAGTGAAAATATGCAAGCAAAAAAATATTGGATTTTTCATACGCGTACTACGTAGTAATAACCAGAAATATAATTTTACTACAGTCTGTTATGTTAATCTCAATGATAATTTCTAGTAAAGTAATCGAATTCAGTCCGCGTTCGGGGCTGTTTTATACAGTCCAAAATATACCTGCCCCGAACATACAATGTTTGCATATCTGCTATTTCATATCCTCTAGACAGGAATCTCTGCCTTCATAATATATTATAGGTTAGTGCAAACCCAAAATTCCCTTCAAGTTGAGAAGAAAATTCCGGGAGCCCATTTTATCCATCAGGCCTCTGAAGCATCTTAAACACGCGTGGAAAAGCTAATATTTCCATTCCAGGAAGCTTTAATAATGTTCGTTACATTCAATTTAGAAAAAATACGGGATATTTGGAAATTTTACGGAATACTTTTCTTTGTCGATCTTTTGTTAAGTTTTCTACCGTTCATCTGTTCGTCGAGCGCACGCTATGGACACATTTTGAACTATAATAAGGTTAAAGAAGGTCAAGATGACCGCAGAACATCAAAAACTACAAAAGATTGGAACGGGGAGTGCGACGTTTTACGTCTTAAACACACGCGAGCGGTGGCAGCTTTAGTTTCCAGTGCATCGTGCTACTTCTTACGTGAATACACCGCGGGCAAAACCGGCAGCTAGCATTTTACTAAGATTAACGAATATGGGTCGGCGTTGGCGGGATGAGCTTTACTCCTTTAACAAAGACTGGCTCCGACACGCTCAGAACAGAGATCAGTGGAAGGAGGAAGCGAAGGCCTTTAATTATGCTGCAACGAAATGTTGGAATAATTTGTTTCCACCAATTAAAAAACTCTGGACACATTTGGACTTTAAAAAACACATTAACTTACTACTACTGGATTCTCAAATAAACTTATCCAGTGTAGGCAGTCGTTCTGAGCTCCATTTTATTAAGGCTTTCGGCTGCAAATAAAAATCTTATATACACAGGGATTTTTTATTTATTGTCTTTTTAGGGTTTCGTGGTAAAAAAGGTCTGAAGGAATAATTAATTCGGGTTACCTCCCATACAATTAGGGGGGCATGAACTTTTTTCTTAATTTCCCCATGGTGTGGGGAGGTAATATAAAACCATTTAGTGGTTGCGATGACAATTTTTCCATTTATGGTTTCCGTTTGCAAACTATAAAAAATATATAAAGTTTTAAAAATTTTCGGGAGTCCCCCCTCTAAAATCTGTAAGCTTTAAAAATCTGATAAAAATTGTGCATATAGTTTTAACCATAAACTTTCTGGGAACTTTACAAGGGTTGTGCTAGCTTTCTCAGTTTCATAGAAATAGTCGCTCACATAAGTGATGCGGTTTCCCAAAATACCGGAATACTTTAAACTGAAAACTCAATTAATTCCTGTTAATTAGTGTTGCTAAACGTAAAAAACCATGCACCGACTACAAAAACCTAACCTAGTTATAAATTTTAGACATTAGTAACCTTAAGTTTAATATCAAAATTAAAGGAAATGAATGATGCGGGCTTTCTAGCACTCACTTAGTGTCAAAAGTAACCTAAAATTTTAATTTTAAAACTTGTTTCTACACTTGCAAATAAATAAAAACCCAGCTATACCCTGTTGTGATGGCGTGAAATTATACATGAAAAAAGTGATATTGATTAACGGAATTTACTCTAACACGTTCGTTGTTAACCCTTATCTTCTACTAGCAAAAAGTAAAAATGTAGCATATGTGTTATTCCTGGTCAACTATACGTGTGCAAAATTTTAGCTCAATCCGTTTGGTAGTATTTGCGTGAAGAGGTAACAAACCTCCAAACAAACTGTCCGCATTATAATATTAGTGAGATATTGGAGGCTCGATTGTTCAAAGTGACATGTGCCGTTCTCATATCGCGCCACATTCGTTATTAATCTGCTTATAATCCTGAGTTTTCCTTTCCAGGTTAAAAGGAGAAAGAAAGTAACAATTTATTTAGGGCCACTTGCGCGAGAATTGAATTAAGTAGCTACGAAATAAAATTAGTTAATTACTATATAACGCCAATTATTATTTAACAAATATAAAGCGCCTTTATCATATATTATATTGTATGATGGCACGGAACCATTGGTGCGCGAGTTCTACTTGCTCTTGCCCGGTTTCATTTTAATTGCAACTACCTACTTAGAACTTTCTGTCATCCGATTTTGCATACTCATGAAGTTAAAATGAAAGTGTTGTACTTTCATTTTAACTTGTTAAGAGTTACCTAAAACACTTCACCTTATAATTTTAGGTATACATATAGTTATCATATATGTATGTATGTATATAGTTATCATTACTTTTATAATAAATTACAAAACTAAAGTAGGAAGTACAATGCATGTTGTACTCACTAATATATATATATATATATATATATAATGACTAACATATATAATGTTATAACTAATATATATAATGTTAGTATTCAGTTAAGTTCACAAAGGCAATAATACCTACTCAATACTGCTATGGAAATGGATCTTCATCAACTGGATTTTTTAATAAAATTTTACACAGCCAGTAGAGACTAGTAATCCCCGATGCCGCGTTTTATTATAAAAGTAATTAAACGGAATCTTTGCTTATGAAGCAGGAAACAATTAGCGAGCGATCGCTATTGTTTAATTTGTGGAAACTGGAACCCTGCAGCGTGGGGTAGCGACCACGGGCGCGGACGGGCGCAGACCCATCACAGAGTTTTAATTTGACCTTCAAACGATCCCAGCGAGAATTAACAGCGGCAGAATACAAAAATACAGTAAATCAACCGCCATCATTACCATTCATAGCCCATAACGACACAATTATCCAGGCAACAAATGTTGTCTAAAACTGAAAAGCGTCGATCGCATAATATGTGGTGACGTAACAAAAAATAAAATCTGTTATATTATGCTAAAGTTTTATTTTTTAATACCTTATGGTTCTTTACCGTTTCGGTAAACATATTGTTATAAATTCTCATGCACTTTTATTAAAAAGTATATGAATAAAAACCGTTTCAAAAAGTACGCCCGCAGTCAGTCTTTTTTAATGTTTTTGCGTGGTATCAGCTTAAATTGCTATAGAATTACTATTAATAGTTATATTTATTTATAAATTTGTAATAAATGAAAATAAACTTTGAACGGTCTATTTTACTATTAATTATTAAAAAAAAAAATTATCAGACATAAATAAATTGAAAAAAAAAACGGAGTTCGTTGGCGGGGCGCTGCTCTTAAACGTGTTAAAACATTTTTATATTTTCATTGTTTTATTTGTTTTATTTATTTTTTGAATAATTGATTCTGTACCGTATTAGCAATTTTTTAATGTTTTTACTGTATGTAACTTGTCTAGTTTCAGAGATACAATCATTTTTATCAAAGACAACCGATTATACCGCCGTGTGCCTGCAGGGAAACGGGTAGATTATTCTTTAAGTAATCAATTTTAATAACGCAATATGCACATATTAATTTGCTATAGCCTTAGCTATTTTAAGGTATTTTTATATTACCGCTATGTTTACAAATGTTCAAGATATTATTATTTTAATGAATTAGAACAAGCGCGCCGGCGCGCTCTCCGTGTAAACGAGAAAGAAAAAGTTGAAAGTAAAGTTTATCAGTTTTTAGTATTAATTAAAATTTTACACAGTTCGATTCACGATATTCAAAGCTATATTGAGGTGCTTCAAGAATGTTTCTAAATGATCTAATAAATTGTTCGCAATTTGTTTTTGTGAACACGTTTGCAAACATGATCGATCACGCAAAGCGGGGCGACAAACGCAAAAATTTTGCAAAATGTGGACAACTCAGTAGATAAGTACTTACTGCTGGATGTAGGCATCCCTTCGTAAACGCTACATATTTTTAATACATTTTAATACGACTTTATGACGAGAGAACAGCCGAATGCCACCTGATGTTAAGTGGTAAACTTTATCTAATACAACTGCAATACCAGTGACAACGTTCATTAAGCACGAGACCAACGCTGCATTGCATTGCGCCCTTCACCCTGAGACATAGAGTTCTAATATCTCGTGTCCCCTTAATTTCATAATCCGGTCCTGTGCAGGGCTAAGCCAGGAATTGCCTGCGACTAATCTTATGACATCGACCCACCGCGCCATCGGGCGTTCATCGTAAATCAAGCATAGATACTTTTATTTTCGTTTCTAACCCTCACTTGCAAAAACATTGTTTTGTAGCTCACCAATACAATTACGTGCTTTATTCAATTTAAATGTATTTGATTTTTCTTTTGTTTTATGATTCTATGTGGCCTCCGGGTCCAAATGACATCTGTCATTTTTGACATCTGACGAAAAAATCGTTGTTTTACTTGGAAGATTCAAGTCAAAATAAGATTTCACTAATATTATAAAGTCGAAAGTTTGTTTGGAGATTTGTTTCCTCTTCCCGCAAAAACTACTTAACGGATTGAACTGACATTTTGCACACGTATAGATGTGGACCAGGAATAATACATAGTCTACTTTTACTCCGGGTACAACGCATGCAAAGCGGCGGGCACAAGCTAGTTTACTAAATATAAAGCAAATTTATTGCTAATTTCGAAACAGGATCTACTGAGAATAGAAACTCTCACTAGACCCATACATAATTTTATTGCTGTTCTAATAACAGGATCTTCCGAGATTTAAACTCACTAGATCCAGACTGGACCTAGTGAGGGTGGACCAAATTCGGTGCACCTCTAAAATCCTCGGTATCACTTTAATAGACCGTAATACGAAAATTTTATTTTGTCCGTAGGGTACCAGCGGTAACACGTTGCCTTTTCTCGCCAGCCCGTGGATGCACGAAGAATCTGTCAAGGGATACCGTACTCACCAACCCAACATCAAGCGTCGCAAGACTGGCAAAAAAACCTCCTCAAGATCTTGAAGATTATACAAGAGATCATATAAGAGAGGAATATGTCCAGCAGGGACAAGGATAGTATAGATAAAAAAAAAACTTTATTTTACCGCCATACCTGTATTCCATGCTAGAGAGGATAAGGTATGTACCTTCAAAACTAGGATAAAGTCTTGGAATTCTGCGGTACTGCTTTTAAGCAGTCTTAATGCATGTAGAAGTTTATAACAGGCAAGGCATCCTCAAAAGTTAGAAGGCACCAGACAAGCCAGCTTAGTCGCCTTTCAGTTTCAGAACACTACTCCACATTTCGCGTTGACGTCTTCTCTTGCTTCACTTAACAAAAGACACATCAGCCTCATCATCTCGGTCGTAGAACTGCTGCCCAAGTCCAAAGCTGAACATAGACCACCCTTGTGGTTCTTCAATCTATAATCTACATCCATAAACATACGGTTCAATTTGTATAGTACTAGCTGATTTGCGCGGTTTCACCCGCGTTAAGACAACGTTCACTGGGGAGGGTCATGACTATAATAGCAGTGTCCAAGATAATGGGGGGGTTTTTGCCATACTCACCACGCTTAGCAGGCGGGTGGGGGAGCGCAGTATGGGATGCTGATACTCAGAAAGACACTGCTGCCCATCTCAGGTATCTCTTGGCAGGTTCTTCCTGCATCCACGATCATAAAGAGGGGGCAACATTCTACTGCCGGCTCCTTACGACAGTATCTTCCAACGTAACAGAAGAAAATATATAAAAAGAAATGGGACCACGGCGTTTAGACACTGTTTCTGCAATATAATATGCCGCACAACCACCCAAATTTTTCCTTAAAAGAGCCAGGTGCTGAAATGTTTAAATATTGTTGTATTCCAGCGAAATATTCACATTAAAGATAAGAGAAAATGAAGGTTTCAGGTATTGCTAAATGTTAATTACTTACATTTTAATTTAACAAGTATTTAGTAAAACAAAGAAATTGATGAAAGTTGAAATAATAATATTGTGGGGGTTATTCTATTCGAGTGATCCTATAGGGATTCTTCAGTAAAAGGCTTTTTGATGGACTGTGTTCTTGTTTATTGAAGTTACTAGACGATTCACGACTTTTGCGGTAACTTCTACCTATTACAACTGCGATACCGCGGTGATCACGTTCACTAAGCACGTGACCAACACTGCACTGCATTGCGCCCGTCACCCTGAGATGTGCTCGTTTCTTATACATGATCAACGTAACATTATATTACGGATAAACCAAGCGTCACCATGTAATCTAGGCCTCAATATAACAATGTAGTAGATTACTAGATATTCATCTATGGAACCTAAAGTTAGAGAACAAACTCGTTTTTCAATATTCAATAATATATATTAATAATAAGGCTGGACAATTCACACAGCATCATCTAGCCCCAAGCTAAACACAGCTTACGTAATGGGTACTAGATGACTGATATACTTAATACCTTATACTACTCATATACATTTTTTTTATTATATATATAAAAACATCCAGAACACACTGAACAATATATCTGCAGATCATACAGACATTTTTCCTGAGGCGGGAATTAAACCCGCAGCCTCTTGCGTAGCAGGCGGGCCTTCACTCGCTGCGCCACAGAGAACGTCGTTTCTGTAATTTGTGCTTATAGGCAAATAGTTGTGTTTACAGCAAATTTCTAAGTTTAATTTCAAGGAACCGGCTTTACACGTTGACTGCGAACTAAGCTTATGGCGAGCGGATACCAGCATACAGTATGCCTCGGCTTATTACTTTTACTTATCTCTAAGCTTACTTTAAATCTTGACACCTAACATAAGTTTCATTAAAAAAAAACACTTTCTAAGTCATTAACTATCTATCCTATATTAGTTACTTATCACACCAATGAAATTACTTTTCATGTATAAGCTTATATGTTCAAATACGAGCACCTACAAATCTAATACCTTCCATTATAGTTTTTGAACGGTATACTAAGGTACTAAGGTGATCGTTATGACAAGTCTTTATCAACGCATAGTCACGTTCTGCTTATCCTGCATACAGCTTTTATCAATGTAATATTTAAATATAAAATTTCACCAAAATAATCTGATAATTTTGAAAGCTCTCTCAGAGGGCCCGAGTTCTTTACGGGTAACGCAAACAATCGAATGAAAAGTGTATTTATTACTGTGGAACGTGAGATGAATACTCAGAACGTATGTGGGTCGACTTCTAAGATTCAATTTTACTTCACATACTTTGACAATATCGACTATTAACTTTAAGTTTCGAGGCACAGATTTAATGTTTGTTTTTATTCATCGTCATCATAATAAAAAAACGACTTCAATGATCTAAAGCTTGAAATGCTTAAAATATCTAAAATCGAGGAAGCAACTCAATTATATTTGGGTTGGTTTCAGGTATTTGAGTTGCTCCCTCGATTTCTCATGCATTCCAGCATCAGAACGGGGTTTGAAACAAACAAAAAACCTAACTGCGGGATTAAATCAAGGGTAATTAAGCAAGTTCTACCAGTTTCAGTTCGACTTATCGCTCGACAATCGACATGATAGGTTGAGGCGCTTAGAGTGGAAAAGGTTCTTTTGTTAGACGTGGACATAGAAAGATTAGTTTTTTCGCCGAAGTTTTGCGCGGAAACTGTACTAATGTGCAGTGCGATGTCACCAGTGCGCAGCATTGTGCTTTGGCACAGAGCACCATCGATAAAATAAATCTATATAATATGGAATTTTTTTGTCCTTGACCCGTACCAAAGCTCGCGGGGACGCAGAACGCGGATTATAACAGCACTCTCCATGATGATGTCTTTTGGTCAAGGACATTTCTGCTTTTTACCAGAATACGGCATGGAAAAAGGGTTGTGATTTAAGCTGTCTCTATGTTGGTTTGTACGAGTATTTTTACGTTTGTTCCACCGCAGCACCTAATCTAAAGTATTTACACTAATTTCATGTTTGATAAATAAGATGTCAATCGATTCATTCCTCCGGATGACAAAGGCTTCATTTAAACGAATTAAAAATAAATTAAAAGAGTAAGGTAAAAAAACACCCCTACTTTCAACCCTCATATTTCATGAATGATTCTACCGATTTCCATACGTATAACTTTCAGTTTTGCATTGTACACGTCATTTTCTTTCATTTGATACCAAACTCGAGTATATTTGGGAAAATTCGCTTATTCATCCCCTTTTTCACCCTTTTTTTGTAAACTTCTTAACCGATTTTGATGAAACATATTTAAGAACTACCGCCGGAAAACTTGCTTTTAAATAAAACGAATCTGCATGCAAATCGGTCCACTCGTTTAAGAGCTACGGTGCCACAGACAGACATACAAACACATATAGCAGTCAAACTTATAACTCCACTCTATTGTATCAGGGGTTAAAAAGAAAATGTTTCTTGATTTTTGTTTGGGGCTAACTACAAGAATACAGTAGGTCTACCATGAGTTGTCACAATCTATACTCGCTAGCGACAGCAACTGTAGTTAAAAATATGTATGAAAACTTGTACAGCGCCTCTAGCGGATAGTTTGGTACTAAAATACGCAGTAAACTAATACCTGTAGTATTCTAAACACAGTAAACTAATACGACTATATTTTGGGCTTTATTTGCTTAGAATTTGGTACCATGAGTTACAAATCTGACAGATGTCATAGTAACGTACTGTTACCACTGTAGTAATAGCAGGCGATCTAACAGTGACAACTCATGGTAGACACACAGGGTATATTAAAAGCAGCAACGAACGTTTAAGACGACCAGTGGCATATGGCTACGATCGTCAAGTGTTTGCACCGCCCCGACAGAGAGTGAGCATTCCATCTGCCTTTGCCCTCAGCTATTAGACATAAACCCAATTCTGCTAGCTAATTAGAGGGTACAAAGTTCCGGGTACGCCTCAGGCGTACAAGGACCCATAATGGTATACCAACTAATTATTTCTAAAACAAGGATCTAATTAGGTGTACCTAAATCTGTTTATGTTTATAGATGGAAGGGATGGAATAAGATTAAAAACGTATTTACTTACAACTGGCATAGAGTGGATGAACAGGCGCAGTGGCCATATAGCTATGTCCACAGGTCCAGCAGTGGACTGAGGATTCTGACGGAGATGATGATGGTAACTGATATTAATTGATGTTATAAAATTATTTTGCTGCAGTTTGTTGCTATATATAAATATTCTTATCGTCAAAAAGAAATCGTGTTCCTCTGGCTTTAGCCCGTTTAAGAATCAATTTACTTAGTTTTTCTACATAATATATACATTTTTATAATCAATAAATATTACATAAAATCATACCTTTCAATGACTGTAGTTTTAAAATTGTTTTAAAACATCTCTTGAAAGTACACGTATGTCAGCGTCCGGACCCTAATCAAAAATCAAGCTAAATACAGCAAAAATAAAGCTGCCACTTGCACATACTACGTTATTAGACATTCGGTTGATACAAACGAACTGTTTCAGCTCTGCTTTAAACTTGGGTAAATATGTTTATAAACTCAGCAGGTACTTGCGTAAATTTTAATGAAGGTAAACAACATTTTACCTACATATCGCACACAGTTTTGGTAAGCACCGCCGCATGTGAGCAGTGATTCAAAACGTCACTAATTACCACAAAACTGGGGCATGCTAGTTTGGCGCTTTTGTAAATATTTAAAATCCAGACCGACCTTACGACATGGAATTCCAGGCATAAGAGCCGTTAAACGACCACGCCTCCCCATAGATCTCCAAGTACTGATCATGAAAGTGTTGTTGACATACTCGACACACTTGGCAGGCCTCATAACTCTGTATGTTTTACTTGCAGAAAATTGCTGGCTAATAAACTTCTTTTCACTTTTAGTGTTGCACATGCCGGTATTGTGCCGTGGGGCAGTTGAATGTTGCACTTCCTCTTTTGCCCGTAGATGCAGTAAAAATCTGCCTGGAAGATGGGCTGCACTCGCCAACCCGTCCGCCAAGCGTGGTGAGTATGGCAAACACCCTTTTATTTAATTAGAGAGAGAAGTACTTGAATAACGCTGGACAAATCACACAGCACATCTAGCCCCAAGCTAAGCAGAGCTTGTGTTATGGGTACTAGACGACTGATATACTTAATACATTATACTACATAGATAGATATTTTTATTATATATAGAAAAACACCCAGAACACCCTGAACAAGTATCTGCAGATCGTACAGACATTTGCCCCGAGGCGGGAATCGAACCCGCAACCCCTTGCGTCGCAGGCGGACCTTCGCCTGCTGCGCCACAGAGCTCGTCGTGAATATTCATGAGGAAGGTCTATGTCCAGAATAGGATGTCCTACGACTATGATGATGATATTGTATTCATACTACAATTCCGGAAAACTAATAAATAGTAAATCACAGAAGCTCGTTTTCGAAATGAAAGCTCTGATGAATACCCATTTCGAAACTCTGAAAATATCGGCTTTAATTCACAGTTAAACAGTCTCATTTTATCACAATAAACTAGTGATTATCCAAGCGTATCGAGTATAAAGTAGATTAATTTTAATAAAATTTAAGTGCATGCCCCGTAAACAGTTTCAAATACTGGACGTTTAGTCGTTTCAGAAATTAATTTAGAGCATCCCGCTTGCGTATCTGATTCCGTATCCGCCACATCAGCGTTTCCAGAGAGGTAATAGCTTTATGAGTTCTCCTCAGCTTTTAGCCGAATACCTTGGCGTAACGAGCGAAATTAAATTATTGTGTCCGCGCAGCTCGCAGGTGGGCAAAAATTGAAATGCCTGCATTTCCCTCCCCCATCTCAACAATTTTTATTAACATCAAGTTTCAGAACAATATCGCTTCTTGAGTTTTTGTGACAGGGTAATACGACGCTAAAAATTGGATGTCGCAAACAGCGGATGAATTATAAAACATTTAATAGAAGGTTGAATAAGGGGTTCAATTTTTATTGAATTGGGGTAACATTCAACTGTTTTCCGGTCGGGCGAGCGGTACGGTTTTGGTCCTAATCCTATAAACACACTTAAAAAGCCACAAAGGTACGCAATAACGTAATGTTACCTTACGTTAACCGAAAACAATTCATTTCTGGGAGCCTCCCCCCTCCCTGCTGCCTCCCGTCACGTAGTCCCTATCGCTCGAGGAGTCGCGGAATGCTAGCCGATCCGTAAAAAGCAATTCTACCCGCGCCGTTTGCCTTTTTCACCGTACATTTAATGTGAACCAATGTAAAAGTTATTCTGACTTTAAACATCGGATATTGAAAGTTTGAAAATCATCAGTCAGGGAGCAGTCAGACTCAATGAATCGAAAACAAGCTTAATAAAAAAAACAAATCATAACTTAAACAATTTTTTTCCTTAGATTTTTTCCAATCATTTAATAATGAAGAAATCTCTTTATAAGCACATTTTTATAGCATATGTAGGATGTTTTGAAGATGCGGCGTCTCACATTAATCAAATAAAAAGTTATACATTATTAGTTATACATTATTATTATACATAAAAAGTTTGCCTGTTCAGAGCCTATTGTACCAACTTTTATACATGTAGCCTGTGGGTTAACTATACGCAAAAACAGTATAGCGCCCTACGTGTCCAGTACAATAACGCATTCAGAGTGTTGATGGGGCTGCCTCGATTTTGCAGCGCATCGGGGATGTTCGCCGCGGCGCGAGTGGACTGTTTCTACAGCACCTTGCGCAAGCGGTGCACATCCCTGGGGCGACGGATCAGAGCCAGCTCCAACGGTATTCTGAGTGTGTTTGCAAGCAGGTTCGATTGCGAGCATGTGAACCACTGTAGCATGATACATGCGCAGTACAGGGATGTCAAGCTTTCCTATATATATGGGAAAGTTTGACATCCTTGTCTGCATCCTGCAACTGCTACTAGGTATAATTAGTTTGTGTTCTGTATTGTATTGTATTTTGACATTTGTGGTTATGGAATATTTAATTTTATTTTATTGTTAATTTACTACTGTGGATTATGTTGTCTGAAAATAAATGATTTATTATTATTATTATTAATATCGCCATAAAATAAACCTATATATTTATAAAAAGATGTTTGTTGAATAACAGGTAGAAGAAATAATACTGTAATGAAAGTGTACCTTGTAAGCTGGCAAAATATCGATATTCTGTGTTTATGTAAATTAGCAAAGAAACTCAAATAAACCCATGTAAAAAATGTCACGGTGCTTATTCTTTATAAAACGGAAGAGCGAACGCGGAAATAAATTATTTGAACACAAATACAAATGGAGGTGAATTTTTGGAGAATATTATTTTATTCTCGATGCTAAAATCTGCTGGATTAAATTTTAAGATCAAAAACCGTAATGGGCCGTGTTCGTTTTCTTTGTGAAAAACTCTTTTTGCTTTTACGGTGTGCAGTAAAATATTTTGGATGGTGGTTGTAAAAATAACTGAAGTTATTATAGAATGGATCGTAAGCTTATTACACCCTGGTATGAGCAAACTGTCGACGGGTGTCGACATTAGAATGTTTTTTCTCCTCTCTTGCCAGTGGACGCAGTAAAATTCTACCAAGGGATACTTCCAGAAGATGGGCAGCAGCGTCTTTTGGTGTATTAACATTTCGTACTGCGCTAGACAACCCGCCAAGCGTGGTGAGTATGGCAACAACATCTGGTCAGTACTTGGAGATCCATAAAGAAGGCCTATGTCTAGCTGGACGTCCAACGGCTCTGATAATGATGAGCAAATTACATGTGATGAAATGGGGTTAAATCTTATGGTTTTCCTTTTTTTCTTTACTTACAAATCTGTTCTAGAGGTACCAGTATTCCATAACTATGAAAACGTCTACTCAAGTTAATCCGATGTTTCTTCAGTACAAGAAACGTATGACAAAAATTGAGCATCTGAATTGGCGCGTGTATAATTTCCTTTAATGGCAAGTCATAGTCGACCTTATTAAAGAAAAACTCGGATATTTTTCCTGGGACGCGGCTCTGCGACAAAAAAGTACTCTAATAATTACGGCGGGGAGAAAATTACGGAGTTACATTCTTTCGTATGAGGCGGTGGACAAATTTGTTTAATGGTTCTCGTGTTTTCAACGAAAGTGCAAATAATTCAGACATACTATACGTTGAGCGAATCTGAGCTTATTCATAAGGCCAATAGTGAAGGACCACGTCTCGGTTCCACATGTCATCATTATCACAGAAAAAAATATTATAACGTAAATTAATTTTCTCATACATTTGGATAGTGTTTTTTTTGTTGTCATAGAATGGTGATATATAGATTAATCGGGGCGTTCAGAGGGTATTTTTTGAATTTACATAAAAATATTGCTCTTAAATTGTTTAAATTGTAAAAAGGTGTAGATAAATGATGTCATTTTGTAATTATAGCTGTTTCATTGGTAACCCCTCGAGGGTTCATGCAACCCTCAGTGGTTATGCCTACATTTCATGAGCATTCAGGAAAAAGTACCATCATTATAGCAGAGAGCTTTTTCTTGTATCATTATTTTTATGATTATGCCATTTGCCAGACGTAAGTTAAGTCACAGATTGATATAAATTGTTTTGTTTGAAGGTTGTGTTAGGAAATCTGAAATCTTTTAAGCTCTTCTTAAATGCCTTCGTCAACCTAGCTTTATATTTTGCCTCTCCTATAATGTGTGTGCTAGAAAAATCTGCATTTTAGTACTTTGAAAATTTTCACGATATCTCACTTTAAACGGTTTAGTGGAGATTTGTCGCGTTAATGATGAAACTTCTGGAAATATTAATATGAGGTAATTACTTCAGTCCAATTGAAGAGTTTAAAATTTTTTAAAAGCTGATTAATATAATCAGCGCTAAATTAATAGTTTTTAACGTATTTTCATACAAATTTGGCAAAAAAACCAGTCAATTAAGTGTTGATCTGCATTTATATTTTGCCTCTATTTGTTAGTTGAATAATAATATAATAATAATAATTTGCCGTGGGATGCCGGCAGTAGAATGTTGCCCCTCCTCTCATGCCCGTGGATGCAGTAAGAGCCAGCTAAGGGATACCTACGGATGATGGGTAGCAGCATCTTTCCGTGTAACAACATCCCGTACTGCGCTCATCAAACCACCTGCCAAGCGTGGTGAGTATGGCAACTACCCCTCTTGGAGATCCATGAGGGAGGCCTGTGTTCAGTAGTGGACGTTTTACAGCTGAAATGATGATGATGATTGCAATAGCACACACACTATACCACGAATATACTACAATAGCAGCTAATAGATTTTTGGGTATTTATCGCGTATTATTTACGTTTGTTAACCTCATCATCATCATAAGCCGTAATATGTCCACTGCTGGACCTATAACTCCTTCGTGGACTTGGAGATCCGAGTATAAAACATTAGGGGTTGTTGCCATACTCGGCGGCCGGGTTGGCGACCGCAGTACCGGATTTGTATTCACGGAAAGACGCTGCTTCTTTTCTTCCGGAGGTATTCCTTGGCAGACTCTTACTGCATCCACGGAAAAAAGGGGTAACATTCTACTGTCAGCACCCCATGACATTCCAATTTAGTAGTAATGTGTAAGTAATCGGGAAAGATACTCGTATGGAAATGTATTTAAACTGAAAACACGTTCACTCTGCATAGTTTAACTTTCCAAACTGTAAATATGCAGAGCCACGTTTTCCTTAATGCTGAAGGGCTCAAAGCTCTGAAACCTGAGTTCATATTTACCTGAGCATCATTGTTTTAGAATAAACTTCTCATTAAAGTAAACTACATACTGAAGACAGAAAAGTATAATTTTCCGCTATGACTCGCGTTTGTGGACTATGAGCCTTCGATTCGATCTAAATATGGGCGGAGCTTGAGTCTCTTCAACGATGCCGAATTGACTATCGGTACATCGAAGTGTTGAAGTATTTATATACAGTCTAGTTTCAGCCTCGCGATGGTACTACGGGATAGGTCTCGGCATAAATTTGGATAAAACCAAAATCATGAACAATGAACATATTGATCCGGGACCTACCTGTGTGAATGGCCACCTACTCGAAGTTGTTTCAGAATACACCTACCTTGGGCAGATTTTGCAATTAAGTTGGAACAATTTTGAGAAGAAGGTCAAGCGGTTCAGCAAGTCTGGGCAGCATTTGGGAAACTGCGCAGGGTTTTCTCATCACATATACCACAATCCTTAAAAACAAAAGTTTTTAATCAGTGCGTCCTACTCTACTACGGTGCCGAAACGTGGACACTTACGGTACGGCTGGTCCACCAGTTTAAAGTCGCTCAGCGAGCTATGGATGGAGCGTGCTATGCTCGGAGTCTCTCCGAACGATAAAATCCACAACGAGGTTATCCTACAGAGAACCGAGGTCGTCGACATAGCACATAGGATTAGCAAGCTGAAGTGGCTGTGGGCTGGCCATATCTGCCGAAGAAGCGATAACCATTGGGGGAAAACGAGTTCTTGAGTGGAGACCGCGGCTTGGTAAGCGTAGTGTAAGATGACCACTAGCTAGACTAGGAGTGATGACTTGCGGACGGTCGCTGGTAGACGCTGGATGCGGTATGCTGAAGACAGGGTGAAATGGCACAGATTTGGGGAGGCCGATGTCCAGCAGTGGACTAATACAGGCCGATGATGATGATGATATTTGTATACAAACGCCACGATGTCAGTTCGAGTACAAGGAACTCGAATGCTTTCCTTGAAATTACTACCTTAAAAGGAGGCGAATACATCACTCACCTTCGATTTGCCGACGATGTTGTGGTCATGGCAAAGTCGATAGAAAAGCTCAGCACGATACTCGAAAGCTTCCATCGAGTCTCGCAACGGGTAGGCCTAAAAATTAACGTCGACAAGACGAAAAATATGTCAAATATCCATGTCGTGCCTGCCCCAGTTATGGCTGAGAAATCAGCTCTCGAATTTGTCGACGCGTATGTATATACCTAGGACAAACAGTCCAATTAGGTAGGTATAACTTCGGAAAAGAGGTCAATCGTCGAATCCAAATCGGATGGGCATCGTTTGGAAAACTTCACAACGTCTTTTCGACCAACATACCTCAGTGCCTGAAGACGAGAGTCTACAATTTAGTGTTAGTGATGACATATGGAACCGAGACCTGGGTCCTTCACTATTTGACTAATGAATAAGCTCAGAGTCGCTCAACGAGCTATGGAGAGGGCTATGCTCGTGGTTTCTCTCGGGATCAAATGAGAAATGAGATATGTGGAAGAAGTCGGGTTACTGACAAAGCCAAACGTATTAGCACGTTGAAGTGGCAATGGGCAGGCCATATAGCGCGCAGAACGGATGGCTGATGGGGCCGCAAAGTTCTCGAATGGAGGCCACGGACCGGCAAGCGCAGCGTAGACGTCCACCTACAAGATGGCAGACGACTTGGTGATAACTGCAGGTCAGCGTTGGATGCAGGCCGCTTCCAACCGCAGTACTTGGAGATCAATGAGGGAGGCCTTTGTCCAGCAGTGGACTTCCTATGGCTGATATGATGAGTAATTTACCTTTTTTATTTAAACATACATTTCTTTAGGCCAAAAGTCATGTTACGTGCAAATAACACATCGTTTACATCACCCTTTCTGTTTAAACTTTGATTGCCGCAAGATACCTGTATGTACCTGCTATACTTCGTTTTCTTTTCAATACTTTCAGGTACCTATAACAAGATATCTAGAACTAAAACACCAAAACCTACTTACGTTAAAGCGCATAGATAGAGAAGCGCTCACTTAATCTTGTGTTTAGTAAAATTTCTGTTTTTTACTGTACATATTGTTTCTTACAGGACAGAATTAAACCAATAATTTGTTTGATGTAGCTATAACTATTTATTTTGAATTATCAATTTTATTAAATTTATGCCGGTAAATCTATGTCTTTTAAAATTTCAGTCGGCAGAACGCCTAATGCACCACAGAGGTCGTTAACAACTGAAGTTTAGAAAATCAAACAAATTGCTCTCTAAGAAAATAGTTCCATTACTGAACAATAACTTCAAGCTTTTGTTGAGACGATGCATTTTCCGCCTAGAATTGGGTCAGTGCAGCCCACACGTAAGGTTTGTGAGATTCTTCGATTCACGGATATTGAACGACTGGAGTAAAGCTTTATAAAAACAATCGGCCAAGTGCGAGTCGGCAAAAGAACTTGTTTTTGAGGAGGCACCACCCACTTTTGGTTGTGATTTTCAGTTATCTTATTTTTTAGATAGTTTTGATAAAATCTTAATTGTATGTGAATTAAAAACGGCATTTAAACCTCTGTTGTATGGGAGCCTCCCTTAAATATTTATTTAATTTTTTTACATGAATATACAACTAAATTATAAATATAAATATTGTGTAGATATTTCAAGCGTCGACCAGTTGCCGTTATTAATATCCAGAAAAAAAAGCGGACAAGTGCGATCTAAAACATCTTGTCTCAGCGTTTCCGCATCGTTGGGTGTTATTTTATTTCGTATAATTGTTTCCTCTATGCCTCTGACAATCTCCTCATACGGTATTCGTTTTCATGTTAGAGCAAAATTCATACCTTTTTCTAGAATGCTATGTGTCGCACTGTCTAACGGGGCGTTCGATAAATTAATAACGGTCTGCACTTTCGTGCCCGAATTTATCCCATCCCGCACTACTTCGCGTTTAGCCAGTAGTTTTTTGCAACTTTTTATCGTGTCTGTGTTAATAAATTTTTTAAAAATGCACAAAAAGCATCGGTAACACCCATTTTATGACCACGGGTAGGGTTGCTTATCCTAAGGATAAGCATCCTCGATGATTGATTTCATACTTTTTTAAAACTATTTATTTCATGATTTCATTGCAAATGTATAAGTTTTCTGATTTTTCTCTGTAACTACAGTATAAGACGATATAACTTGCCAAATTTCATAGTTCTAGATCTACGGGAAGTACCCTCTGAATTTTGATTCCTTTGAGAATGTCGAAACGCACGTTTTTTGCGGCATAAACGGTCGTATCTTTTTTTCGGGTTAACTTAGAATATTGATTTTTTCTTAGTAATTTATTTTTTACTTATCTGTACGATAAGGTTTCTTTCTCGCCAAGGGTCTAGGCTGTAAATATTATAGGCCCTAGCCAGCAACAAATTCAAAAGAACCTATTTTTAACGAAACATCTCAAAGCACACCGCAATTAATATACAACCCCGACAGAAAAGATAAAACATTTAACTGTGCAACGTTTTTATTTTATTACTAAAAACAAGCGCGATATTCCGACTTCGCCGTTAAGTAGGAAAAAGTCGTCTCATTTATTTCCCTCTGGGCGATAAGACCGTACCCATTGTGGCGTTGCCGTCACCTGTCAGAATTCACAACATACGCCGAAACGTGTATAAATTGATTTAATTTCTTTTTAGGCAATGGGAAATGCGGTGGAAACTGGTTTGTGAGAGGGAGAATTATTATTGAGCGCATGGTTAGATTTAAGTCTGACGTTTTAAGAGAAAAACCTATAATAACTGGATTTTAGCAGTAGGAAAGGCTAAAGGAAAATAACGTAGAATTGTTTTCAAAATTCTACATTCACTTACGTATAAGCGTGAGAAACAACACTTATCGGTGAAAATATCGCCAGAATTTGCGATTTATCGCTAACTTGTTGTGAAGATGTACGGTTACCAATCCGCACAGCTTTAGAATGGACATCTCGTCATTTGTCAGTTGTTTATTTCCGACCGATACAAAAGCAAATACGATTCCGTTGTCAACTTCCGTACGTGTTGCCGACTGTATTGGTGCGGCGGGAAAATCAGATTGCGTTATTGCCAGTATTTCGTGGTGAATGATAAAGATCGCAGTAGCTGCGTAAGTATGGGTACAGACTTTATTCTTTACCTTGTAAGACTTTTTCTTATTGAAGATAATCGTAGAATTCTGAAAAATGGAATTGAGTTGATCTTTCTTATTAACTAATATGACTTTATTTTTGGCTCCCTGGAACAAGCGCGACTAACCGTGAGAAACTGTTACGGTTTACACATTCTACGGTTAGTTTGACTAATTATACCGGGCTGTCTATTTTTTCACTGTTTTTTATTATTAATTCTGTTTTACTTTGACGACCTCTGTGGCGCAGCGGGCGAAGGTCCGCCTGCGACGCAAGAGGTTGTGGGTTCGATTCCCGCCTCGGAACAAATGTCTGTATGATCTGCAGATATTTGTTCAGGGTGTTCTGGGTGTTTTTCTATATATAAAAAAAATATCTATCTATGTAGTATAATTAATTAAGTATGTCAGTCATCTAGTACCCATAACACAAGCTTTGCTTAGCTTGGGGCTAGATGATGATGTGTGAATTGTCCAGCATTATTTATTTATTTATTATTATTTATTTACTTTTTAATTTTAATTGATTGTGTGTATGACGTTATAGAAGTGTTCTTCAATGTCTATAAGGAAAAAAGAAATGACTTTGAGTATTATTATTTATCTCCGTAAAAGTATTGCCAGGATAACGATTCATCGGTCGACACACATCTTTTAAGTGGACATCGCGTGATTTGTCAGTTATTTCCGACCGATATAAAAGCAATCGATTGTCAACTTCCGTACGTGCCTGTATTGGCGTGGTGGCGGGAAAGTGAAATTGTACTTTTGGTTAGTTGGTATTCTAAATTAACGCTTTTGTTGATACTCGGAATTGATCGTGAGTAAGGTTATATTTTTCATAGCTTTATGCCCTTAACACATTAGCTAGCAAGGTTTTTACAGCTATTAAAGATGACTTGAAGCAAATGCAATGCATGCAGTACGCTGCAGTACCTGATATACTTTTAAATGGTAATATTGCCATAGTTATACTATATAGGCTATAGTATATAGGCTTGCCCAGCATCTATAGCTGAATCAGCTATTAGTCAGAGGACAGAAGAGGTGAACACGACTAAAGCTATGTTATTAAGTATACTATTTTGATGATTTTTAGAGCGTCAGAAAGTGATAACTATGCTCAACGGGACACTGCTGTGCCTGGGACATTGTTAGATGGATTAGGCTTGCCCAGCACCTATACCATCCTCTCAGCTTAGTCGACTATTAGTCAGAGGAATAAATAGGTCAATACATCTGAAGCTAAAAAAGCCGCGGGTTTCCTTACGATGTTTCCTTCCATTAACTATAAGCTCTTCTAATGAGATACAGGAATAAATTAGGTATTTGATACATTTTTTATAAAAATATGTTTATTGTGTATGTGTATAAAATCGATGTGCAGTGCCGCTAAAACATTGTCTCTAAATAATTAAAACCCATTTTCGCGTAAGATTGGCTGGTTACATTAATAATAAAATATGTTCATACATACTTAATTCCAAACAAAAGTTTAAAGAGTGCCGACAGTAGAATGTTGCCCCTCCTCTCTTGCCCATGGATGCAGTAAGAATCTGCGAAGGGATACCTACGGAAGATGGATAGCAGCGTCTTTCCGTGTATCAACATCCAGCCCTGCGCTCACCAACCCGCCTGCCAAGCGTGGTGAGTATGGCAATAACCCCTCATGATCAGTTCCTACAGATAATGAGGGAGGCCTATGTCCAGCAGTGGGTGTGCTACAGCTGAGATGAACTATTTTTAACACAATGCTTGGGACATTGTAAGATAGATAAGGTTTGTCCAGCACATTTTACGATACGTCATACGTCGCCGTCATAAACGTGTGTTAGTTTTAAGTTATTATTATACGTAAAATAACTTAATAGTAATATATTATTTAGTTTTGATAATAAATCTATGGGCTGTAGAATAGGTAATGATAATTAAACTTTTCTATTGTTTCCTGAAAATAAAGATTATTTACTCATTATAACGTCCTCAAGGCTCAGTCAGCTAAGTTCAAAGGAGGTAATGTGACGTTTGAACACGACATTTGAAGCAGAAGAAGCCGTGGCTTTTCACACGATGTTTAAAAATATACGAGTATTTAATATTTTTCAGAGAAAATCAAGCCATTAATTTTCAAATAGAAAGTCGTGAGTACAACCACTCGGCCAACACAGCTTTGTCGAAACAGTAACTTGTTCCTCGTTATTTTACTTTCTTAGTTATCACCTGCGAATGCCAGCAAAATAGATTTGACCTTAGTCTTTTTTAAACTTTCGCGATCACAACACATTATTACTATATTGGATTATCGGGTATCTATCTCGTAGTTACCTTTATTTTCGTCGGGAATAAAATAAAGGTAATTACGCGATAAATACCCGATAATCCAATATAGTAATAACAGATTTAACCTTGATTTATTGGATGTACATCTGTTCTAATTATTGTATCATAGAGTGTAATGGGGTGCCGATTTTATCTTAAGTCATAAGGAAATAAGGTACATTAGTGAATTTATTCGCATCCCTGTTAGTTAAGGACCGATTAAAGAACACAGCAATTACGGGTACAAGCTTTCCTTAGTTTGGGACTAGATGGTGCCGTGTGCATTGGGTGTCATCAGCTCATCATCAACCTGTGTTCAGCATTATTTATTTATTCCTATCCTTCCTACCTACGTGGTGAAAGCATCGCGTGACGCCTGCCTCCCGTAGATACGGTTAGATACGTAAACGGGTGGACAATAAAATATTTTTATTGCCTAGCTAGTGGGCAATCGTAACCGTTAGGGCGAGTTTATCTATCCCAGTGGTGGGTAACATTTTAATTAGCTACGTAAATATTTTATGCTCCTACCTCGCGGGTGTTGTGTATCGCACTAACGTTTAGTTTGAGTACTTTATTTGCCTTTTTAGGTTTGATAGGTTATAAACTATTCACTTACAGTTGATGTCTGAGGTACATACTCGTATTTTGGTCACAATACATAACAACCCACTAATATTATCAAGACGAAAGTCTCTTTGGATGGAGGTTTGTTACCTTTCAAGTAAAAACTAGGCTACGGATTGAGCTGAAACTTTGAAACGCTGAAACACAAAGGCTACATTTTGGGTACAACGCATTCGAAGCGGCGGACAGAAGCTAGTCAAATATTAAATATGATTAATATATCAAGTCTATAAATTTAAATATATAAGTAACCTCCGACACTGTCTAGCTAGTTTCGGAGGTTACTTAATATTTTGTAAGGTGTACCCTCAGTTTTGCAATCTACACATCACGCCCTCTAATCATTTAGCATACTACGGTATATTTGGAAACATTTGATTATTCATCCCCTATTTCACCCCCCCCCCCATATTTTGTAAACGCCTTTACTTGATTTTTAGTGAATTTAATAAAACATGTTTAAGATCAGCCGCGGGAATACACACTTTTAAATAAAAAAACTGCATTCAAATCGGTTCACTCATTTATGAGCCACGGTGTCACGAAACACACCCATAACAAACTTATAATACCCCTGTTTTTTATCAGGGGTCAAAAATTCAATCAATCAATCAATTTTTTTTTACATGCAACTAAGAAAAACAATACAATAATAGATAGATAGATAACTCTTTATTGTAATTAACTTTTTACTAACACAAAAATAACATAGAAAGAAACTTACTAAACTAAAAGTAGAAGTACAATGGGCTGCCTTATCACTATAAGCGATCTCTTCCAGGCAACCTTAATAATACACAGTAGATACATTTTAAAAGGCAAAATATACCAGAAAACAATAAAACTAACTAAACATTTATAAGCCTACAAGTAAATTAACTTAATTTTACTATTGATTAAAATAAAAGAGCTGCATAGTAATGATAGCATAAAAATGTAATCGCAGGTAGCATTTTTTAATAAAATAAAGACAATTTCAATTCGTTCACTTCAGACGAAACGAGGATAAGGGAATGACGTCGTTTCCACCACACATGTAGGATTCCGGAGTTATAGGTACAACCTAAGCTTTCCGTATGCTCCAATACTCTTAAGCATTAGCTTTGCCTGTGAACTAGTTATATATAATTGGTGCATTCGGAGTAGGGTCTAATCCTCTAACTCGGCTAATCCTCTGCTGTCCAATCTTCTCCATTTCAATTATGCGTCAACAGTGGCAAAATAATTAACTAAGTTAAATCTAAGCGTAACATATCATCCAAAATTTTTACAACATTATCAACTCGGACAATGATTTCACTAGTAACTAATGAAATCATTAGACGAGCTCTGTGGCGCAGCGGGCGAAGGTGCGCCTGCGACGCAAGGGGTTGCGGGTTCGATTCCCGCCTCGGGACAAATGTCTGTACGATCTGCAGATATTTGTTCAGGGTGTTCTGGGTGTTTTTCTATATATAATAAAAATATCTATGTAGTATAATGTATTAAGTATATCAGTCATCTATTACCCATAACACAAGCTCTGCTTAGCTTAGGGCTCTTTACACAGCATCATCTAGATGATGCTGTGTAAAGAGTCGATTATTCATCCCCTCTTTCACACCCCATATCATGTAAACTTCTTAACCGATTTTGATAAAACATGATTACCGCCGGAAAACCTGCTTTTAAATAAAAAGTCCACTCGTTTCAGAGCTACGGTGTCACAGACAGACACACACAATGTAGCGGTCGAACTTATAACACTCCTCTTTTTTTGTTGGTTAAAAATAGATATTAAAATAGATATTATTAAAAATAAATATTTACGTAAAATTTGCAGCATGTTTCGATGTATGTATAGTAAGCATTATTACATTAGGTAAGCATTCCTTGATTTGTCTGTTTTAGGTAACCTCTTCAAAGAAAAATTCTGAACGTGATTTTATTATAATTCACCATTCGTATAAAATCGTTTAGGAATTTGGGTATCCACAAAAACGCGCCGATAGAAAAGCGTTATCGATCCCAACAAAGTTCAAATGCTAGCACGAACCTTCTTTGTATTACCAATTTCACTTTAAACGATTGCATTCTAGAAAACACATTGTAATTTCACTTCACGAGCGTTGTAGATGTAGAAAATCGAAGGAAACATTGTCACAATACAATATTCTCGCGACACAAAGAAATCCCTTGTTCTATTCAAGATAAAGAATACTATAAAATCCTGTTACAGTGTGACGGGTATCAGACCACCTTTGGGTTTAAGAAAATGCTCCACTATTGAGATTTAGGTGGGAATTGTTGGAAATTAGGGCGCGTCACAGTCACTCTGTAAGTAACGCTTTTTTTAGTCATTTATCACCTCTGCATCCTCAAAGTAGGGTTCAAGTAATGTTTGCTTGTAGTATAAGGGCACGTACATACGTAAGGTTTTCTTAATGCCTTTACCTTATCTATGAGTATAATGATATAGTATTAAACAATTATGTCTTTACAAACTATACACCGTTGCCGTGGGGTGCCGGCAGTAGAATGTTACCCCTCCTCTCCTACCCGTGGATGCAGTAAGAGCCTGCTAAGAGACACCTCCGGATGATGGGCAGCAGCGTCTATCCGTGTATCAACATCCCATACTGCGCTCACCAACCCGCCTGCCAAGCGTGGTGAGAATGGCAACTACCCCTCAAGGAGATCCATGAGAGAGGCCTGTGTTCATCAGTGGACGTTTTATGGCTGAAATGATGAAACTATAAACAGTGGAAATTATTTAGCGACGGCCCCAACCGGGTCCAGGTTTGGAACTATACATTTTGTTTTAAATATTCACTTACTACAATGGGGTTGCGTAAATGATTTGAATCAGATAAGCATAATAATTTTGAACTTTTTCTAAGATTGTTGGATTTAACGCTTGAAACTGAGAGAATGATTTGGGACTAAGCAAATTAATTCCTTAAAAACCTAGAATATCACCACATCCAGGTTCAATTAATTTATCTACCACATTCACCCACTGCTGGGTATAGGCCTCCCCTTTGTCACGCTATTCTTTCTGGTGCTTCCCGCTACTCTGACAATGTCGTCTGACCAGGTGGTGGCCAGGTGGCTGGTAGTCTGGCTGGTGATCGCCTTTGTCCTTCTGCCGTCATTTCGCTTTGCTATTTATTTTGCAATTTATTTGTATTTTATTTGTGTACACGGTGTAACTTGAAGAATGGATCATCGGGGGCGGAGAGTGCCTATTAATTTAACCCCTATGTATGTATATTCTACGATATTCATTGGTTCAAAAGTTATTTGACTCTAGTAGTATTTTTGCCAAACTACAGCGTCTGCAGCTCTGTCCTTTTTCAAATAAGATCATCATCGGAAGGTGAAAGTTTGGCAGTTTGCAGTCCAAGAAACGTTCTTTGCATATTTTGGTATTCAAATACCAAAAGTTATTTGACTCTAGTAGTATTTTTGCCAAACTACTGCGTCTGCAACCCTATCCTTTTTTAAAATATGATCATCATCGGAAGGTGAAAGTTTGGCAGTTTGCAGTCCAAGAAACGTTCTTTGCATATTTTGGTATTCAAATACCAAAATATGCAAAGAACGTTTCTTAGACTGCAAACTGCCAAACTTGCTATCAATAGCAGCCTATATTCAATGACGAACCTCTCGTAATTTTGATAGTGGAAAACGTCAGACCTGACAAAAAGTCTCCCCAGAGTAGCAAAAAGCCACCACTTATTTTGGCTTTGGTGCGATTGCTACACCCCTAGATGGACTAGATCATCATTTCAGCCGTAAAATGTCCACTGATGAACACAGGCCTCCCTCATGGATCTCCATGAGGGGTAGTTGCCATTCTCACCACGCTTGGCAGGCGGGTTGGTGAGCGCAGTATGGGATGTTGATACACGGATAGACGCTGCTGCCCATCTTTCGGAGGTATCCCTTAGCAGGCTCTTACTGCATCCATGGGCATGAGGGGAGGGATATAATTCTACTGCCGGCACCCCACGGATGGACTAGATGGTGCTGTGAAATGTCCAGTATTATGTATTTATTAAGATTTTAACGGGTATCAACTATTAATATTATTAATGGTATCAACCCTTACCTACAATGTCAGTAGCCTAAAATACCGCCTTTTTTGTGCAAGACTTATATTTCAATTATATTATATATTCAACAAAACTATCCGATTTAAAATGTACTTATTTTTAAAAGTTGCTAGTTGTCCAAATTTAAAATTTTATTCCGTTATGTAGGCACATTGAACATGTAATTTATTTTAATACAAATATAACACGTATAGTACATTGAGTCGAAATGTCGCGTGACATCAATAACCGTTACAGTTTCTGTCGGTTTATGACGTCACAAGGAGTGGGGGACTCCTAAACTTCAATGCGCTTTATGTGTTGTTTATTAAAAAAAATAGAAAATATTATTAAATTATTAACACATGGATTAAACAAAAATATTTTTCATACCTTGTCATCATGCTTATTGCTTATATTATTTGCCTCACTTTGTACCTAGCATAAAGCTAGACTATGTGGTTGGGGTAATACTGAGGCAGTGACTATTTTCGAACCCTACGGAACACGCTCACATTATTAAGCCTGAGGACGACTTAATAATGAAAACGTGTCCCGTGGGGTTCAGAGGCTTGGGCCTTAAGTATATCTGAAACGATGTACCTGTCTATTACTTGTTACTGTGCACATACTGTAATTAGGGTTCCGGACCAAAATGGTAAAAAAGAACCCTTATGGTGTGACTTTGTCTGTCTGTCTGTCACAGATGGATATCTAAAGAACTACTGAAGCTATTGACTTGAAATTCTAAATGGTATTATTAGATAACACTTATGAATTAACATTGCAAATAATAAAATGTTGAAAAATCGCACATTATGATTGGAAAAGGATTCTCAAAAAATATTTTTAGTTACTAGGTCATGTATCATGGCTTTATTCGCACACTAATAAACAGTTTTTAGTTTTCCTACAAGTTTTCGATTTATTTGCAAAAGTGCTGAAAAAATACCGTGTTCCGAAGTTTGCAGAGATAAACAACTGAAACTTGAGATGACACTGTCAAGGTCCTCCATCAAATATAGCCTGAATTTAACACAAATTATATTGTATGACGGCACGGGACCCTCGGTGCGCGAGTCTGTCTCGCTCTTGGCCGGTTCTATTTGTAATATGCGTTATTTAAAAAAAAATTGTGCTGCGTGTGTCAAAAATATACTGTTACTGTTAGCCCGAATAATCCCATTGTTGGGCAAAGGCCTCCCTCCACTTCTTACAGCCACAAGTTTGGCAGTTTGCAGTCTAAGAAACGTTCTTTGCATATTTTGGTATTTGAATAACCTTCCCTTCTGCAATGCACACAATTTTTTAATGCTACGCTTGGGTATAATAATTCATCCCCTATGTCACATGTGATTATTTTATATGTGTCTTTGCAAAATGGAAACTTTCTAGCACTAATAGACTTCGTAAAGCCAACGACAAAGATAAACTATAAGGGTACATTGTTGTGCTAAAAAACTGCACTCAAATCGGTCCACTCGCTTAAGGACGCATTTACGATTTGACGCGCTTGTATTGCATACTGACCATTCATTCAAAATGATCGTTACTTTATACACCAAACATCAACAAAGACAAAAGATAGTCAACCTTATTTCTTAGACAATACGCTTTACGTGAATTAGCAAAATTTTAGGATTATGGTGGAATATTGATGATTTATTTTTGTGATTTATGTGAATAGTTTTGGATTTTTTTCCCATGAATTATTGTTTAATGTTTATTTTTTAGTGTAGTATATTTTTTATTATTTGAAATATTGAGATCTCTGCATCGACAGTGGGCCTATTTTCATAGTTTTTGCGAGAAGAGGCTACGGAAAACTATATTTTTTGAATTAAAAATACATTATTTTGAAGAGAAAAACCCATATTCTTTAGACATTGGCTTTCTGGTTCATTTGGTATGCTTAAAATATGTCAAACTGCGACAGATAAACCAGAAAATGAACCGTAACCAGTCCTATTTTCCTAATATTTTGACGCCTTTCGTAAATGCGTCCTTAAGAGCTACGGTGCGACAGACAGACACCCAGATACATAGCAATCCAACTTCTAACACCCTCATTTTGTATCGAGGTTTAAAAATAGTGAAACAAAGACAGAAAAACAAAGAACGTTAACAAGACAAACTAAGTTACAAGTCAGCAGCATCACGACTAATAGATGCTGTTAAAAGACTGTTCTTTTATAGACACTTCTAATGGTAACTTAGAAATACTTATTTGTTCTGGCCGTCAACTGTAAGATGTGATGGCTCATTAATGACACGCTTTAAACATCACTTACTGCGCGCGCCAACCCGCCTGCCAAGCGTGGTGAGTATGGCGACACCTACTTCACTCGCCAACCCGCCTGCCAAGCGTGGTGAGTATGGCAACAACCCCACATGATCAGCACTTGGATAGAAAAGAGAAGAGACATGAGGTAGGCCTTTGTCCAGCAGTGGTCGTCCTACGCTTAAGATGATGATGATGAAGCATTACACTGCCAATTTTTATTGTTCGGAACCATGCTAAAAATGACAATCATCATTCATCATTAAGCCGTAAAACGTCCACTACTGAACACAGGCCTCCCTCATGCATTGCCATGAGGGGTAGTTGCAATATTCACCACGCTTGGCAGGCGGGTTGGCGAGCGCAGTAAAAGATGTTAATACACGGAAAGATGCTGCTGCCCATCTTCCGGAGGTATCCCTTAGCAGGCTCTTACTGAATCCACTGGCATGAGAGGAGGGGTAACATTCTACTGCCGGCACCTCACGGCAACAAAATGACAATAAATATCAGCTATGTCATTTAGGCTTTTGAGTCTTCTTATAGATGATTTATAGAGCGTCAGCAACTGGTAATCATGCTGTACGGGACTCTGGAGTCACAATGATTCCTTATCTTAAACAGTAGCGTGTTGAACATGATACGACGTGATTCAAGATGTAATCACAATTCCTGGAACGTGTGTAGCACCGGGATGAATTGAGCAATCAATATGGTAGCGATTGGCCCACATCGGAACTAAGGCATCTGTTCTAAAGTAGTTACGCGTATTTTGCGTACAATCAAACATATAATATTTTAGAGAAGATTATCATTTATCAGTGAGTTTCGATTTTATATAAAAATATGTTTAATTATTTATTTATACCAACAGAAGATAAACAAAATGAAAAATTACAAAAGTAAAAACAATAAAAATCATGAGCTAGTGTAAAGTGTGAGTAAAATAACGCTGGATACTTTACACTACACCATCGTGCCCCAAAGTAAGCGGAGCTTGCGTTATGGGTACCAGATGGTTGATAAATACTTGAATAATAAATAATAAATAAATAATGCTGAACAAATCACAAAGCATCATCTAGCCCCAAGCTAAGCAGAGCTTGTGTTATGGGTACTAGATGACTGATATACTTAATACATTATACTCCATAGACAGATATTTTTATTATGTAAAGAAAAACACTCAGAACACCCCGAAAAAATATCTGCAGATCGTAGAGACATTTGTCCCGAGGCGGGAATCGAACCCGCAACCCCTTGCGTCGCATATTGATTTTTCGGCTTGGGTGCTTCTACGCACGAGTATGAGGTATTTAAAAAAAATGTTTTATGATCTACTTGGTACCCATATTATTTTATTTTATTTTAACAATTTTAGGAAAACTTACAGCTATTCTTAAGAACTAATACAGGTTGACAATATAACGTGAATTTGTCACGTTAACATTCTGATGGCTAATTAAAAGTTTCCGCAGATAGGCGTGTGAAAAATTAAAAAGTAAAGAAAAGGTCAGTAGATGACAAATACCACCACCAAAAGAAAATAATAACATAAAGTAAAAAAGAAAAATAATAATAGAAAAATAAAAGTAACAATTAAAATTATATTTTACCTACATAATATGTACATTAGACAGGTTCATCGCTGTTGAAGAATCTGTCATTTAGTATTCGCTTTAATTTTAATATTGACAAATTAAAAATGTCGATGTCTATGTTTGCCTTTGTTAGATTATTGAAAGAATTATATATATATCATGCTCTGATAATGAATGCATTTTGCCTATAGTTTGTGGTAACTCGCGGAACGTGTAACGTGTTGGGGTTCCTCAATGCAGTCCTGCTAGTGCGTAACCCTAGCAGTTCCAGCAGTTCTGGACAGTCCACTTTGCCATTTGCTATGCCGAAGAGGTAGGATAGATCAGATATATTCCTTCTTTCATAGAGAGGGAGAAAGTGAAATTTGCGACATCTAGTTAAGTAGTCTGGAAGAAAAACCTTGGCGCGATACTGGAGATACCGCAAAAATCTCTTCTGGATGCCTTCTAATCGCTGAGTGTAGACGTCGTAGTATCCAGGATTATGTATAATAAACTTATTGATTATCAACCTACATAATTTATCGCGTAAATTACACTTATTATTTTCCGACGTTTCTCCTGAATTGCACTAATCATGTCCCCGGGAAGACTTATTGAATTACTATTTAAACTAAGCCAGTTAGTTCGCTCTCGACTGTACTAACACTACTGTACCTACTACTCCGTACATAGTAAAATAGAACAGTAATTATCGTTTAGACGGCAATAACTACTCAGCAAGATGGCGTTAACCGTAAATTATTATAACTGGTGTTTGGGATACGCGCAGTTGGATTCTCTATGGTACGTGGAATGTTAAGGCGGGGCGGTTCTTGAATAGTTTGCATGCTTTATGGGGTATGTCGTGATATAGGGCAAAAGGGTCTCTGTGAGACGTCACTGGCAATTTTAAAATGGTCAGTAGATCAACCATGAGTTTTCACAATCTATACTCGCTAGCGACTGTAGTTAAAAAAAATTATGAAAACTTGTGCAGCGCCTCTTGCGGATAGTTTGGTACTAAAATAAACAGTGAACTTCTATAATTCGGGCTTTATTACCCGGCTGCGCCAGAAGGAGGGTTATGTTTTTCGAGAGTATGTACATATGTATGTATGTATAATTGTTTGGCATGCTCTGCAGCCTGAACGGCTCGATGTATTTTAGCTTGAGATGTGTCGTTAGATTCGTATATATTGTGAGAGTGACACTGGGTATATCAAAATAAAAAAAACAAAATGGCGGTTTTTTGGCGCCAAATTCAAATATTTGGCACGCGACCTGAACGGCTCGATGGATATAAGCTTGAGAGGTGTCGTTAGATTTGTATTTACTGTGAGAGTGAGACTGAATGTCAAAACTTTTATCAGCTACACGATCAGAATTATTTAATATTAGCTTCAACGTTTACGAGAATATCATTCTATCAACTGATAAGTTAATAATCTGCGTAAGCTTAATGCATTTGTGTGATGTATTATATAGGTTAATAAACAAACAAATTAAATAATAAAACTAAAAAACCGACTGCGTTTCTACACAGAAAAGTTTGGAAATTAATAAACCCTAAAACAAGTCGTCATACCTGATTGCACTTAACTTAAGAATAGCCTGAGCTGCTACGTCAATGCATATAGGCGTGATGTCCATACAAGAAATGTCAATTTAGACCTTACATAATACCTTGCCTATAGGCGCTTTAAGAAGTTTAGTGCAAACGAGCACTCGGCTAATAGATGTAGGTCAATTAAAGAACAGGAGCTCATTGTATTTTTAACAATATTTTTATGTACAAGAAAATATGTAGCAATGAGGACCCATACTGTAACGTACTACTGTAGTATCGGCAGGCGATCTAACAGTGACAACTGATGGTAGACACACTGAATGCTTTTGCTTGAATACTTGACTTGTCTCTCGCTCTTTGGCTTTTAGTTTTCCCATCTGATGGTAGGGTCTGCCTTTCTAGTCTTACTTTTCCAGTTCGCTTTCATTTGTCGTCTTGGGAAGCATTGCAGTTTATTAGATATTTTTTGATTTCGTCTGTCCACTTCTTTTTAACCGACTGCAAAAAAATGCGGATGTTCTGAAGTCGTCTGTGTGTTTTATTTTTACTTACCTTAAAACTTTCGCTTTACGGTTGGAATAGATACACCTTTAATAAGGTCCCAATTTTAAAACTCGATTCTGATGGTTAGGATCCATGAGGATTTTAATAATTGTAATAGTGTCTACTGGAGATACACTATTTGCAATTATTAAAATCGTTATCCTTAGGGCGTAGTTTAATGCTTTAAATTGAAACTTGTGGTTGGGTTTTTTGTCACTTTATTCATCATTTCAGCCATAAAACGTCCACTGATGAACACAGGCCTCCCTCATGGATCTCCATGAGGGGTAGTTGCCATTCTCACCACGCTTGGCAGGCGGGTTGGTGAGCGCAGTATGGGATGTTGATACACGGATAGACGCTGCTGCCCATCTTCCGGAGGTATCCCTTAGCAGGCTCTTACTGCATCCATGGGCATGAGAGGAGGGGTATCATTTTACTGCCGGCACCCCACGGCGGTCACTTTATTACGTTTGCTTATTTTACGCCCAGTTCTGATTATGGGATTCATGATAAATCTAGGGCAATACTCAAATTACTTGTACAATGATTTGGGTATTTTAGGATACGCTTGGCATGTTGATATACGGAAAGAAGCTGCTGCCAATCTTCTGGTTATTTTTTGGCAGATTCTTACTACATCTACAGACAAGAGAGGAGAGGCAACATTCTACTGCTGGCACCCCACGGCTAAGCGTGCGAAGCGTGGTGAGCATGGCGCAACAACCCCTCAAGATCAGTACTTGTAGATCCACGATGGAGGCCTATTTCCATCATGATCTTGAATGATGATGAGTCTATTTAGCATGAGATGAAACGTAAATGAGCAGATCATATTAAATTGCGGCCGCGCTACATAAAACCTTCAGGCGGTGTTCATTCGTTGTAAACAAAGTTTTCAACAGTAATTATATAAAACCCTGTGGTGAGATGACGTGTGCTGGATGAGGGTAGACATTAATCATTGCCAAGAAGCGTTATCTCGTGTACACCCGACAACTAGGGGCGGGACAAAATAAAGCTCAGAACAGATGAGATGCTACGGGGGTAAGCCTATTGTGGAGCAATCCATATTCATAATTTAAACTGATAAATGACTTTATCGCGTGGTTACCTTGTTTTATTATTTCCCGACGTTCCGAGTGCCTTACAGGTCTCGTGGTCAAGGGTAGCCTACCCGTAGGCTGCTGTTTCAATTTAAGTTTATTGATCGCGAAAGTTTAAAATGTATTAAGTATACTAATATTATGTAGATAAAAGCATTGTATATGTGTATTTTTGGTGTTGTGGTATTTGTAATTAATAAACGCAAAAACTACTAGGCCGATTTTAAAAATTCTTTCTTTTATAAAATGCTACTTTATCAGAGAGTAACATAGGCTTTTAGACGCGGTAGATGGTGGTGCGTTACGAAGTTTGGGCGAGATATTTTTTAAGATAACTAGCTTAACTCGAGTGCACGATTTGGTTTATTTATTTATTATACGAAATAAATAAAAATAGTTCTTGATGAATTAGGTACATTTGTTTGATCTGTAGGAATAACAGCTATTTACTTTTATTTTATTTTTTATTATCATTGTTTTTCCTTCGACGAAATAAATAAATAATGCTGGACTTTATGTCACAGGCTACATATTCTGCTTGCGTTGAAGCTAGATAGCTTCAAAGCAAGCAGATTTTTAAGTAATGGGTACCAGATGCTTGACAAATTACATAAAGATCAACGAGCTCGTGACTTGAAAATGGTATAAAATGTATAAATTCACCTATATCTCAATATACTCACTATCACTATCACCTATCTCACACCGTCATTTATGTATGTCCGACGTGGGTTTTTCTCAAATACTATCTGCCCATTGAGCCTTTTAATTTGTTGTTGTAAATACATACATACAAGCACTGGTACGGGGGTACCAGAAAAGGGAGCGAAGGCCTCAAAAGGCACCATTTTTGGGTTTTTGAACGTTTTCGGCTATTTAAGACTTTTATTTTTTTGGTGCCCTTTCGGTCTCAACAGGCTATAATAACAATTTATAAAAACTTCCGATTCAGAACTTCTCCGTCCTTTCGAGTAATAGGTACATCCCTAGCTATACACCCGGCAACATAAGTTATACGTTCTGTCAAACACTGTAGTCAGTAGACACTGTCGTCTTGCCTAAGTACCGGGTTTATTTACGTTATTTAACGTGTTTTGAGTTCATTATTCTCTTGGGAAACACTAAAACATTTCAGCACTGTGACTATTTGTGTTTTGGTTTCATTATTCTAACTTTGACGTTACATAATAAAATCCACTTCTGAAACTAGTTATGGTAGTAATAGGAGATCTGGTTAAGAAATATCTAGCCTTATCTGGTTGTTTAATTTATTATGTTGTGTGGTTAAATCATCCGCATAGATTTAAACATTTTTTTTTTTACTTTTTCATATTCCTCTATCATTTATTTCAGTAATCGAAGCATCAGCTGAGAGAATATAATATCAACGAATGGATAATTAAAAGTTACCTTTTTTTCTCTGCACAACCATGATGGAAATGCCAGATAAAACAGCTTTGTATGCGTTATTAATATATCTTCATAAGTAATTTTTTAACGAACAAGTTTATAAAACTAAAAATTTTAAATTAACACCCGACACTCTACCTAGTCTTGTAGGTCACTTTACTTCATAAGGGAACTTTCACACTGGCAAGCCTTATTAAGCCTAGGCGAAAGGTCAAAAAAACTTAGAATAAAGCGTATAACTCTGTGATAAAGCTTCAATGTAAATCCAAAAATGTCCCAGGCACTGCAGCGACCCGTAAAGCATTACGTCATATAAATCATCTCTAATAGATGCTGAAGGATTTCGCTTGATTATCACAGAACAATGATTTAACAAAGAAACCTATCTGAAAAACACATGTCTCAAACGATCCAAGATAAGCCAATGGATAACCGAAAAACAAAAAATTACATAACACTTTTTGCTGGGGTTTAACGATAACGGTTGCCGTTAAATCAAGGGGTATCGCCATGAATATGCAAATACAGCGTTCGTACTAACGATTAATGTCGATTTGTTTTGCTGGATAAAAGATTCGATGGATTTTACAAGCCGACCTGTTGTCCTACTACCATCACACAATGTGGTACCAGTCGTGAAATGTTGATGCCTACACACAAGCTAATTAAATTGACGTGAATTGATGTCACAAAAAGTTTTTTTTTGCCTATTTTAAGATGAATTTATTACAGTTCCTGCGCACTATTCAGCTTATTTAAGGAACATTGGAATGAAAACGCAGGTTAGTTATACTAAAACCACAAGGTAATAGAAAATGTAGCAAATAATCAGTATATTTTAAGTTATATAAAATTTCTAAATTCTTCAATAATCCATGAGAAAGAAAGAATATGTCATTATGTCTGAAGCCGACGAAGCCTCGGGTTATCTTACGATGGATTCCTTTCTCGTTAATTAACTAAGCTGGAGGGTTGGTGCTGGGCAAGCCTAATCCATCAAACAATGTGGTCATTATGGCCCACGCGGCCGCACTGAATAAAGTAGTTTTTGAATTTGAGTTTGAATGCGCCAGGCACAGCAGCGTCCCGTACATCATGAATACCAGTTGCAGATGCTGTGTAAATCATCTAAAACAGATGCAAAGGCCTTACTTTGTATATCCATGGAATCCCGTAGGAATACCGCATATCTCTTTGATTTAGGACCCATCGATTCTCAATTTTGTTTGCACGCAATAATACACAACTGATTTTAGTAGTTGAGTTCCTACCAAGTACGAGGGAACGGTGGAGAACTGTTTATTGGCTTTATTTAAGAACTAGCTGACCTGAGAGGTTCCTCGCGTTTAGCCAACACAAACATTCTAATAAGTAAGTTTTTAAAGTATATCTGCAAATTTGGTTTATTTTAATAATAAGAAAATGTTATTTCGTTTTAGAAAATTATCTACAAAAATTTTAAGATATAAAATTATATATGTTTTTGTATTTTAAATTGCTGTTATGTTCATTGAGCTTCAAGCAACCTACGCAATTCACATAATACCTACAGGTATTACGATTCGTACAAAGTTCGATTCAGATCAAGGCGGATTATTCTCGCATGATCCAAAGTCTACCTCTAGATCAACATTAATATAGGTAGTGATACCTTTTTGTGTCATCAGATTATTACTATGTAAGTTTACGATCAATACGTGTGGTTGATTCAATGTTATCGTTAATGACATTGAAGTAACTTGGTTGGCTCGTGAAACAATAATGTACTTAATGACTCATTCATTAATGTTTTTTGTCTTTCACATCTATTTTATAGATGATTTATACCGTAGTGTAGCAGTTGTACGAGACGCTGCAGAGATTCCATACTTCTCAACATGTTATATTCAGAGAAAATAACAAGTCAATACGTCTGAAGCTCCCAGATAATTTTCGTAACAATGCCTTATAGTGATACTAGCTTGTGCCCGCCGCTTCGAATGAATTGTACCAATTTGTAAAAAATTACAGGAAATAAGGCCAGCAAATACAAATCTGTGAAGCAAATTTTATTTCAAACAGGTATGTATATAATTAATTTGCGGAATAGCGTCCCATCGCATGTTGGACTTGTTGGAGCATGCTCTGTGAACAGGGTGTGCACGTGACAAGAATGCCGTTGAAGACATTAGAAAGGCATCTTCGCGAATTGCCGATTAGTCACTTGTGGCGTACGAGTACGGAGAAAGTTGACAAAGGTATTGAAGTACCCTTGAAGATTGTTCGTAACTTTGTTAGTGGTATATTCGTGTTTACACCTTAACAGTTATTAATGGTTATATGGATAAATAAAACTATCTACACCGCATTGTCAAGCAGATACACCCAAAAAAGCCTTATTTTGGCTATTTTTGGCTTGGGTTTATCTGTACTTTTGGTTGTTGTGAATAGACAAGATAAAAAGTCTATCATGTAAAACGTTTTTAGAAACTATCTTTTAAAGCCGACAAAAAATGACACAAAATATGGTTGGACAAAAAATGGAGGCGGGTTTTTAAAACGTATTGTATTGTCACCAGAACGAAACGCACATGCAAAATTTCAGCTTAATCGAATGTCAGGAAGTGGGTCAAATTTAACTTGCAAGGTTTGACCCGGACAAACGTAGAAACAAACATTCTAAATCAAACTCAAACATACTTTTTCAGTGCGACCGCAGGGACCTTTTTGACGCGTCAATATACAAAATAAAACAACATAATATTATTAGAATTAAGCACGTAATTAAAAAAACACAATTAAACTTTGTAAAATACTTTTTGTAACCAATATATTTGCAATATTTAAACTCTTTAATTTTGTTTTTGGTGCTCAAGTATTTCCATTAAATAATTCTATAACCTATCTTTAATATTTCTATTCCACCGGTTGACGTAACGCTCGTGGTAATGTGTTACAAATGTTATGTAGACCTTTCACATTTGTTATAAGATCACACTTGTATTTCTCCTAGACGCTGCAATTCCTGGGACATTGTTAGATCGGTGAAACTTGTCCAGCACACATACGATCCTGTCAGCAAAGTCGGCTATAGTCAGAGAAAAGAACTTGTCCAAACATCTGAAGGTGGCTAAGCCGTGGGTTACCTTAAGTTGTTATCCTTCATTGTTATGTAGGTAAGGTATCGTGATTGTAAGACAATTCAGAAGTTTCATTCATATATATGTATATTCATATATTTCGCCCGCCAAGATGTCACTTCAGGGAAGTATGCTTGAGTATTGCATGGAACACATCCAGCGATATAAAATATGCAACGCTTTTTTGTTTATTCCAAGATTTCCTCTTCTGTTTATTTTAAACTGACATGCACGGCTTAGCACTACACGAATATACCTAAATATTTTAAACATAAAAGATTTAAGATTCATCGAAGGTTTTTCGTCCGTATTTTTTGATAAAACTGTTACATCAGAAGTCCGTCGTTTGAGACATAGAGTAGATAGAGCAAGGTCTCATAAGGCCGTTCACCAGGCCCTTATATCCTTCAAACTGGAGCACAGCAATGCTGACATTACTGCTTAACGGCAGAAATAGGTATGGTGGTAGTACTACCTTGGATGAACTCTTCACAAAAAGTTCTACTACTACTATTTGTCTAATACTTTTTTCTGAATATACAAAAAAAGTATTCCATAAAACATTTGGTTTCCATTGTATATACATATGTATTATAGCGCAATTTGTAAGAGAGGGAAACAACAGAATGTTGTTTCCTCTGGACAACAGAATGTTGTTTCCTCCCTTACATATAGAGTGTACATTTTGTTCATTACAGTTATTTATTTATTACAGTTATATTTAAAAATCTCACAGTTTACAACAAAACGCTTACTTTAATAAACTAAAACCAAGATAAACTCTTAGAGAGTTGAAAATTACAACTATGCTGTCATTAAATATATGTTTATGTTGAACATCATGAATGTAACCATTAATAAGGCTGATAGCTCTAATTGTATATTCGCATGTTGTGTTCGTGGAGTATGGCAGGCAAATAGCGGATGATGACGTCGGCCACAGTGCAGATTGTTGCCTGATATATAGAGTGACATCGAGCCCACTATGGCGGGATAAACTTTGCTGCGTAGAATAAGACAAGAGAGGAGAGCGAGTTGCAACTTCCGCCCCAATTGTAACGTGTCCAATCCAACCATAACGGTTACAAACATAGAAGGAAAAAGGAATTTATAGTATCCGTACATTAGTTTATACACGTATCTAGCGAATTTGCGTTGCAGCCTTTCAACCATAACCGTGTATTTATGATCACGCGGATCCCACACTACAGAAATAAATTCAAGTTTGTTGCGAACAAATGCATTATAGAGCATGATGAGACCCTAACTTTCTCGAACTGGAAAGAAGTTCATTATAAAAGTTTCAGTTTGCCTTTTTGCACATTAAGAGGATTTGTTCACGAAAGCTAAGCCTGACTACATCGCGAACGAGTGTAACTCTCTCTAATGTAGAACTAGCCAGGACGTAGAATTTGGTTACAGGCGTATGCAACCTGGTAAAGGTAATCGCATTACACGCCTATTTAACTGACTCCAGCCAGCGCTCTAAGCAATCGAAGTCATGCTGCAGTGCAACACAGTCTGAGTCGTTAGATACAGATTGGTACACCTTTAAATCATCTGCAAACATAAGGAAATAGGCAGCTGTTAAAGCTTCTGGAAGATAATGTATTGCCATTGTGCATTTAGTTAAGTATCTTATCCTCTACTGTTATTTCTTTTATTTTATGGTGTACAATAAAGTTATAATGATTTATTCATTCATTCATAGCCAAGAAAAGAGTTGGCCCAATTGTATTTATTTATTTATGGACACCCAACAAAAGAATCACGAAAGATCAAGTTTTCGCTTGTGTACAATTAATCGACATTCATTAATCTGACTAGTTAGTTTTTAAACGAACCGTTTGTACAATCTTACGCTGACTTAAACAAGATTCCTTAGTTTGGGACTAAGTACCTACTGTGTGTAGTGCCCAGTATACACCTATCTCCTAGCGGGGCAAGAACCCACAGCTACTTGTGCTACCGGCTTGTAGACCACCCGAGCCATAGGAGACGTCGAGATGACACGGCAGAACCGTTCGCGTGCCACACGTAAGCTTGAGAAAATGTAGACGAAGCTGGCTCCTCTCTCAAATTAACCCAAGTAATGTTTTTGGTTACCGTGCCGTGGGTTACCGGCAGTAGAATGTTGCCTCTCCTCTCTTACCTGTGGGAGCAGTAAGAATCTGCTAAAGGATACCTCCGGAAGATGGGCAGCAGCGTCTACGTGTAACAACATCCCGCACTGCGCTCGCCATTCCTTCTGCTATACGTGGCGAGTATGGCAGCAACCCCCTCTTGATAATGGAGGACACGGACAACAGTGATACGAGATAATGATGATGAAATGATTTTTTTTATTTTAATTTAATTCTATTATTTTGTCTGCTTCGCAGGATGTCTGTAAGAAAACCTTAATTGAGCATCTCATTTTGCAGTAGATTGCCCGCTAGGAATCTTCTTTGTTATTTGCACATGCAAACATGTTTGCTTAGAACCTCTCGTATTCAACTTGCTAATACAATTATTTATTATCCGTTTACTTGGAAATTCCCTTCGTTCTTGCATCTCGTTCAGGTTAATTAAGTTGCCGATTCTGCTTGCAATACGTTTGCATTTGTGATTTTGCTTTTAAATGAATTTAAACTTGTTTGAACGTACTATGTTTGTCATTCCTGTGTTTTCGTTTCAAGATAATAAGAAAATAACATTGAAAGTTAGCGAACTAAAGCTTTGTTATAAAAAATAAATAAATACTTACAAAATTTGGACTACATTCAAACAGAAAAATTGCTAGATATACTATCTTAAAACACACATATTATCACTTCCACTTACACACAAAAACACGCACACGAAACACCCACACTACATACTAAACACAACACCAACAAATAGGCTTTTATTTTATTTTATTTCATTTCATTTTAAAATATTGTGTTTTTTTTTTCCGTTCTTTCATATTTTGATATTTACATATATTTTTTATGTTACACTTAAGTCTTAAGTTATCCTTATTTATATGCTTTTTTACAAGATGCTGGCTGCCTAGTCTAATTCCCTGATGAATGTTGCCGGAGCAGAGATCCCTCGTCTCTACTTACAAGTAATTATATACTTAGTTAGAACGAGGAGTTGACGCATTGTCATTACACAGGTTTGGACAAGGTACCCAATACTATGTCATCCTAGCACCTACTTAAACCTTAAAAATTCTAAGTGATTACACCAGTATAGGTAGTATTAGTGATACCTGATTGTCAAACCCTTATGAAAATAAATACTTTTATTATTATATTATTATTATTAAAAGTCAAGTTTCGCATTTCAGTCAGTTGAAAAGCTCATTCTTTAAATATGCTAAGCTGAGACGATGGTACAGTTCCTGGGCAAGCTTAATAACATTTTCAATGTTCCAGATAGGTTTTTCACAGCTTAGCACAATTTTCTATCTAGGTATATAGATATGGCATATTTTTTGTCAGGATTATACGTCTTTGATTGGGTGTGACACCGTGGGAATACATTTTATAAAATTGTTCCCATCGTGTAACAGTGGTAAACATAGGAGAGTAATTTTTTGTAATTCCCATCAGTGTTACAAGATTTAAGTGGTGCAGCATAGGAACCCTTCAACATTAACGTGTTTTCCGTAAAGACCCAATTTTTCATTAGTTTTTATTTTGATTAAGTAGTAGTAGTAATAATATTAATAGTAGTACCACAGTAGCTCAAGACAGAGAAAGGTGGAACGAAGGAAGGGAGGCCTTTGCCCTGCAGTGGGACAATACAGGCTCTTAATAAATAATAATAAACATTTTATTTTGATTAAGTACCTTACTTCTTTTAAGAGCTTGTCCTTTCCCTCTACAGCGTAAAGGTCTCCTTTCCTTCCTTCTACACTTCTCTACCCTGAGCTATTGTGGTCAAGTCTTCCAGATGTGAGTCGAGTTTGTCTCTACATCGACGTCTTGGTCTACCGCGAGGTTGTTTCCTGTCTGTCCAGTCATGACTCATCCGGCCGGCATCAGTGACCGGCCCAGTCTCATTTCAATAACATTTTTTTTAAGGTATGTAAATATTGTAATGTTGTGTAAAAGCGAATACCGCGAATATTTACCGCGAATACAGAGAAACCTGGAATTCCTTGGAAGAGGGTTTTACCCGATATGGGTCCATACATATCAATTCAATCAAGAAATAATAATTAATACTTACACATTCCTTCTATATAAATAAAGAAGAATATTACAATTTACTTTAATAATGTTTAATGTAATATTTATATAATATGCAAGTATTGAATGGAATTAAAAAAGCTTTTAATATTATTATTCTAAGTAAAAGCCTACTGTGCAATTCGCCACGATCTTAAGCTAGTCCGATCAATGTTTTGTTCGAGACTACAATTTGGTGCCAATTAATGTTCAACAGTTTACGCGTGTGTGTCCATGACTAGCCTACCGCTCAATTCACTCTCTTTCATATGCCATCACTGTGCTTTGAGTTAAAAAATCCGATTACTAACATCTTTTACAACATCAGGATTCGAATTTTTTATCCTTTAACCAAGCGCAACAGCGGATGTGTCCATTAATGTTGTTTGTTAACGTAAAAGGCCACTTCTCCTGCCTTTCGAACGAAATATATTCAATATCCTGTTTCCGTAGAATTGTATGCAATTTTGCGTCAGTTCTTTCAGCAGTGTGTAGTTTTGAGCCAAAAGTAACCAATAAAAAATGCCATTACTTTTTGGTTGTTATTAGGCGTTTACATCTATTATAGATGATTTATACAAAGGTAGCAACTGGTTTTTATGTTGTACGTGACGCTGCATTGTCTAGAAGATTGTTAGATGGATTAGGCTTGCCCAGCACCAATATCATCCTCTCAGCTTAGTCGGCTATTATTCAAAGGAAAGAACAGGTCAATAAGTCTTGCTAACTTAGTTGTGGGTTTCCTCCAGGTCACATTTTATTATTTCATCATCATTTCAGCCATAAAACGTCCACTGATGAACACAGGCCTCCCTCATGGATCTCCATGAGGGGTAGTTGCCATTCTCACCACGCTTGGCAGGCGGGTTGGTGAGCGCAGTATGGGATGTTGATACACGGATAGACGCTGCTGCCCATCTTCCGGAGGTATCCCTTAGCAGGCTCTTACTGCATCCATGGGCATGAGAGGAGGGGTATCATTCTACTGCCGGCACCCCACGGCGGACTGCCGGCACCCCACGGCGGCATTTTATTATTTATTTATTATTAATTCATTTATTTTGCTTACTTAAATTTGGTTTTGGCCTACAAATTACAAAGTTAGATATTTTCAAAAAGATCAGTTAAAAAGAAAAAAAATATTTACAATTATCATTCCAACATACAATTATGAATAAAGTTGCCATACATGCCATGTCAATAGAATAAATTTTCGCCGTTAAAGCTTGTGTTATGTTAAATATGTACGCATATAACCGTGTTAAATGCGTACATATTTTTTCAAGAAAGAAAAATCCTATGGTGTACGGCTAGTATTGAACCTACGACCTTCTGATTGAATTTCGAGGGTACATACCACATGGCTAACACGGTTTATAGGTTTATTTATTTTTTAATTTCCCGTTTCGACCCATGAAAATCGAAAGAATGCTACCTAAAAAAATTGTTAACATAAATCATGATGTCGCCCAATTCACCCTTATACCTTGTTAAAATTGCTGCATTTTATTGTGCTGGTTACATACCTGAAACAAATTAAATTATTTATAAGATTATCAATGTGATATGAAATCCTAATCTGGCTTTGATACTATCAATATTGTAATCTTAGAAGGAAGGCAGCACCTACGACACAAGTCTTTACCACTTAGTGTAGGTGCTGTAGACCAGTTTATGAACGCAAGCCATAAATGTAGATGATGTACTTTTACTTGATTATTTTCCATATATTGATTTTAGGCTTGAAATGAAATAAATTGATTGATTGATTGATTGATTTTTATGATATTAACTTCAACGGAGAGATGAAATTGACCTACACTTGGTCGACCACAAAAGCACAGGATAGATAAGTGTTGAAGAAAATGAGGAAAGCGTTTATCCTTCAGTAAGACAGCTTCAGATCTTACTCGTACCTCCTTAATGGATAGTGCCATGACATATTATTATATAAAACAGAAAAAATCATGAAAACACAGAGCTAACAGGTAAAAATTCTTAAACGCACAAAGTTAAAGATCTTTCGGATTTTGGATTTTGGAATTCAAATGGAGCTTAGGCAGGACACATGGTGAGGCGTGGTGGACGTGGAGAAAAGCCATAACTGAATGATGGCCGAGACAAGGATGCTGAAACATTGTACGTCCGGTAGCAAGATGTGCAGACGTCATTGATATAATCGCGGGCAAACGATGGATCGGACTAGCGCATGATCCTGGAGGATGACACAGATCAAAGGAGGCCTATACACAGCAGTGGGTAATGTCGGCCTGTGGATGATAATGCTGATCAGAAAGGAATAAATAATAAGAATGTGACAATGAGCATAGTCTGCATAGTACCGTTGATACTCTCCAATACTGGAGTCATCCCGAAAAACCAATTTCATTATCTCAAAGTAATTAGTCTTGAAGAAAGGCTCATATAACAATGCAGAAAGCTGTCATTCTCAATACCGTCTGTAGGTATTAGGAAATTCAGCTTTCTGAGGGTCGTCATGTTAAAATATAGTAGGCAATATTTACATGACGACCCTATTAAAACCCATGCAGTGACACTCACTTGGCTTAGGCCCACGAGTTTTAATTATATCGAAATAATACGGGTTATAGTATGAAATTGCCATTTTATTGTAATAGGTATTTCGAAATGACATAGAACCTTCATGGTTTGAGATTTTTGAGTGAAACTTTTTTCACATAGTACCTATGAAGTTCTTCTTTTAAAAAATGTGCAAAATTCGATCATCGACTTTCAGTTGTTTCTTTTTATTCAGCATAGACAAGAAAGATGGATACTTTGAAAATTCGAGTGGTTTTTGAATACGAGTTCCGAAGCGGGACTAACTCAGCAGAAACAGCTCGAAATATCAATGTTGCGATTGCTAATGAACTGCAGAATTTCCAAGCAAACGGATAATAAGTAATTGTATTAGCAAGTTGAATACGAGAGGTTCTAAGCAAACATGTTTTCATGTGCAAATAACAAAAAGATTCCTAGCGGGCAATCTACTACAAAATGAGATGCTCAATTAAGGTTTATTTACAGACAGACTGCGCCGTGTTATTTTGGTTTAAACGCTTTCGTGATGGAAACTTTGATTTGAAGAACGAACCACGTGGAAGACCGCCCACACAGGTGGATAACTATGAATTGAAAGAGATGGTGGAAGCCGATCCGAGACAACTACCCAGGAATTAGCGGCATGGTTTAACCTTACCAACAATATTGACTCATTTACGTCAAATCAATAAAATAAAAAAAATATGAAAAATGGGTGCCTCATGATTTGACTGATCTGAGAAAGAAACGCGTGTTGAAACTTGTGTTGCCTTGTGGAATCGATACAGAAACGAAAAATTTAATGGCTGACCCCAGGTCACACGCCGCAAAAGTCCTAAAGCTAAGCTTACCAATAAAAAGTTAATGGTAACTGTTTGGTGGTCTCAGCATGGTGTTATTCACTATAGTTTTCTCCGATCTGGTCAAGCAATAACGGCAGATGTCTACTGTGCCGAACTCCGAACAATGATAGCATAACTAGCAGTAAAACAGCCCCGACTCATGAATCGATCTTCACCATTATTGCTCCTGATAACGCGAGACCTCATACAGCACGAGAAACCGTTTTAACTCTACATAAAATGCAATTAGAAACCATTCGTCACCCTCCGTATTCGCCAGACCTTGCTCCTACGGACTACCATTTTTTTCGCGTTTTGGACAATTTTCTACCTGATAAAAAATTTTATTATCAGGAGGCAGTACAAAATGCTTTCCCACAGTTTGTCGAACCTAGATCACCAGAGTTCTATCGCAAAGGCATAAAACCTTCCTATTAGATGGTAACAATGTATAGTTAATAGTAGTAATTATTTTGATTGAATAAATATGTTAAATAAAAAAAAACTAACTTAATTTTTTTTGTACAAATCGGCAATTTCATTTTTTAACCCCAATATTTTATATAACAAGCTATTATTTAGTTTCACCTGTCCCGATGTCCCCAAATTTCTGGGACCCAAATTTCTCATAATAATAATATAATATTTGTACGATCTGCAGATCCGCTCGTTTGGTTTTGGTCAGTTTACTTACCAAGATTTTTTAGCCGTCGTTTGGTTTTGGTAAGTAAACTGACCAGTGAGTCATCGGTGAGTCATCGTTCCACGAAAACAATTGTCATTTTTAAACTATGGTGTTTATCAACTTCTTCTTTGTTTTGTAGCCTTCTCAATGAAGTTGACAATGACAATAACAAATAAAATTTACGTAGCCCAAGAAAAAATAATTTTATTCGATTAAATTAAAATTAAAAAAAAAATTACGCAAAAAAAGTGCATAAAAAATGCACTTTATAATTACGATCAAAAAATATTTTGTTCTAAGACACCTAAATGTTATGTTATATATAGTGAGGTTATACCACATACTATGTATATACCGCAAAACATGTAGATATATGATAATACATTTTGAATTACAAACAAAAGTATTTTTTATATAAAATTAAATCAATAATTAATAGAAAATAATTTTTACGCTATATATCCCGAACACAGACTAAATTATGAATGATTGTACTGACAAGCTTCATTCAATCCCTTTCCATAGAGCGTAAATACCACGATACGCTCCATTGTAAAAACCGAGCCAGTATCCACTTAGCGCCGACGCGGAGCGCCCGCCGTTTTTCGCGCCAAAATGCAAACCAAATGAGGGTCGAAAAATTATTTTCGCGAAACCAATTTAGCGGATATATGTTCAGGGTATTCTGGATGTTTTTTTTTAGATATAATAAAAATAAAATATCTATGTAGTTTTTGTATTAAATATATCAGTCAACTAGTACCCTTAATTTGTATTATGGTTACAAGATGAATGTTTGGATGATCGTGCTCTGCTTAGCTTGGGGCTAGATGATGGATGTGTGAATTGTCCAGCATTATTTATTTATTTTATTTAATATATTTGTATTGAAAATTATTTATTTTACCTTTTTTTTAAGTAGATATGAGGATAGCTAGCTTAAAATGGAGATGGGCGGGGCACTTGGTGAGAAGGGACAATGGAAGATGGACTAAGGCCGTAACAGAACGTTGGCCATTAGACACGGTACGACCTAGAGGGAGACCACCCGCCCGTTAGTCCAATGACATTATTAGTTCTGTTGGGAGTCAATGGCGCATTAAAGAGGAGGCTTATACTCAGCAGTGGGTGAGACGAGCAGACGGGCCACCTGATGGGAAGTGGTCACCGTCGCCCATGGACATCTGCAACACGAGAGGCGAAACTGCCCTAAAACTGCTAACAGCGAGCATGCTTATTCAAACTGAAAATTATAATAAGCACAAAGTCTCCTCTTTTTTCTTCCATTTCTCACCGAGATATAGAAACCGCACACAAATTATTAAATCACTGGACATGCCTACTTAAATATTCCAAGTTATTTAAACTTCGTTATATATTATTTCAATCTAGATTTAGAACCGTAAGAGGTATTCCAATTACCAACAACATGATTGAAAAGCTATTTCCAAGTATTTTCCCAGAACTACTCAAGAATTAATAGCATTATCTGCAAGTGATCGATACACAATGGAAAAGCGCTCTTGTGGTTTTGCTTATAAACTGTAACATTTTCCCGATCATAATAAATTATGGAGGGTTTGTTCCTCAATTGGTGTTTGTGTTCTTGATATTTTCCATTAGGCTTGTCTAGTACATGAAGTGAACTGCCTTTTACCTCTACTTTCAATTATTTATAACAGCGCCAACCTGGTTCACTGTTAGATTTATTAAACTTACAAAGCACCTACCATCCTTAGTACTCTGAATATACTCGCAGCTTATGAAATAATTAGTTATATTCAGAGAAAAGAACTCTGGCAATGTTTTATAGTTACCTAAAAGATATGAAATTAATTTATTGAGGTAAAATAACGAATTACATTTTTTTCATTAATTCATTTATTTCAGCCGTAAAACTTCCACTACTGAACACAGGCCTGCATACCATGAGGTGTAGTTGCCATACTCACCACGCTTGGCAGCCGGGTTGTAGAGCGCAGTACCTGATGTTGATACACGGAAAGAAGCTGCTGCCCATCTTCCGGTGGTATCCCTTTGCAGATTCTTACTGCATCCACGGGCAAGAGATAAGGCGCTATATTCTTCTGCCGGCACCCTACGGCAATGTTGTTTTGACCTGTTCTGTGGTTTTGACTATCACAAAAATCACATATTTTTATCCTTTCATGCATTTCTTACTGCATCCATGAGTATGAGAGGAGGGGTAACATTCTACTGCCGGCACCCCATGGCATTAAATGTCTCAGTACAATTTTAGCTTCAATCTCTGTTCTTCCTTTGCCTAATTTCGCCTTACTCGTTGAACTTTATGGTTACTTTATTGGTGAAAGGAGCGCGTAATAGGAAACAAGATGAAAGGTTTCTGACAAACAGTGTCTACCATGAGTTGTCACTGTTAGATCGCCTGCCGTTACTTCAGTAGTAATAGTAAGTTTTTTATTTTTTTTTATTTTATTTTAGGTTATTTTAAGTTACTCTGACATCTGTCAGATATGTAACTCATGGTACTAAATTCAAAGCAAATGAATTCCAAATTACAGTCACTGTAGTAATAGTTTACTGCGTATTTTAGTACCAAACTATCCGCTAGAGGTGCTGTACAAGTTTTCATACATTTTTTTTAACTACAGACGCTAGCGAGTGTAGTTTGTGAAAACTCATGGTAGACCTACTGGTCTCAAGCGGGCTATCTACAGCGAAACGAGATGGCTTATTAATGACTCGCAAGTCGTTAATTGTCTTTCTTCATGAGAAGGTACTGATTTTTAATAAGTCATCATACAAGACTAGCTGCTGCTTGTGAATTTGTCCGTATTTTATTTAGTTGCGTGGAACCCTCATTATTTATCCACTGACGAAAAAACGAAGGAGGTTCTAAAGTCTTACTTATGATCACGCACAACTATTTACAGAGTCGTTCGATTTTGATAACTCTTTTTTTATTGGACCCCATAGTTGATCCCATGTAAATTTGAAAAAAAAAATCTAACCGTAAGGGTAAGAAAACAGGGATTGATTCATTGTTCACTCACTTATTGTAATGTCTGACCACGCGATAACTTTACAGAAAAGTCCGATTTAAATGTTAAAGCCAATTTTAATCATCATCATAATTTCAGCCGTGAAACGTCCACTACTGAACACAGGTCTCCCCCATGGATCTCCGTGAGGGGTAGTTGCCATACTCACCACGCTTGGCAGGCGGGTTGGTGAGCGCAGTACGGGATATAGATACACGGGAAGACGCTGCAGCCCATCTTCCAGAAGTATCCCTTAGCAGGCTCTTACTGCATCTACGGGCATGAAAAAAGGGGCAACATTCTACTGCCAGCACTCCACGGCAATCATCAAAAATTAAGTATGTAGTAATTAGTAGATTATAATATCTTTGTACAAAAAATTATGAAATACATGATTTGATCGGCGCCAAACAATCAATGAACGAAGCTGCGCCGACGCCGAGTAACACATTTTACTTGCTTGTTTGGCGGCTCGTTCCTCGTTGGCAAGAGATAAGGGGCAATGTTCTTCTGCCGGCATACCACGGCAATGTTGTTTTGACGACCACAAAAATCACTTTTTATCCTTTCATGCGGGGTACCACGCGAAAATTACTCATAAATAAATTTTGAATTCGACCTTAACACATGGCGTTAGTAGGGTTGCCGACAGTAGAATGTTGCCTCACCTCTCTTGCCTTTGGATGCAGTAAGAATCAGCCAAAGGATACCCCCGGAAGATGGGCAGCAGTGTCTTTCCGTGAATAAACAAGCGCTCGCCGACCTGCCTTCCAAGCGTGGCGAATATGGCAAAAACCACTTCATGGACTTTGAGATCCATGTGGGCGGTCTTCGTCCAGTAGTGAACGTGGATAACGGTCCTTCGGTTGAGATAATGAGATGATGAGACCTTAACAGGTTAAAAAGTTTAACATGAAATTAACTAAAGATAAATGTTTACACAGACCCGGCGAAAGATCTTACATTTTCGCATACCAAAAGGGGTCGGCCCTTAAGCACAGCCTTATAATTAAAATATACAGAGAACAATGATACGTTTCGCTTTGCGCAATGTTTATTGACGGCCTACGGAACCCCTTTGTGTTCCAATTTGCTAGGGGCACGGAATTCCCTCTGCGAGCAAAGGTACCAAAGGGGAAACTCAAGAGTTAGTAGGGACTGAACATACAAACATCTAGGACGTACTTCCACGTTAAGATGTCAACAGTTTTGTTCCATATCACACTACAGAGCACCCGATGATGTCACTACGCGTGGTTGTCGAACCTACTTTTTACAAGTTTTTCCCTAACTTGCAATATATGAATATATGTACGTAACTATTTATGTTTGTTCTTCTTGCAATCGAATCTTGCAAATCAATTATGAAGCAGATATCTTTAACCAATTGAGCTGAAATTTTGTATACACCTTTTTGTTTGGATGACAATATATGTTCGTGACGTCATCTAACACAGCGCAAGACCCAAGATGGCGGACTAGTAAAAAGTAGCCTATGTGTTAATCCTGGTCAACATCTTTAGGTGAGCAGAATTTCAGCTCAATCCGTAGGCTAGTATTTGCTTGGAGAGGTAACAAACATCCAAACATCTATACAAACAAACTTTTGGCTGTATAATTTTAGTGAGTTAATAGTTCATTTTCAACTCGTTTGAGTTCTAAGAAAACATAAAAATTATTTCCATAATAATTCTAAGACGAGAGTTTTAGTCAGATAAATATCTACGCATTAATGAAATACCGTAGTTGGTAACGCTTTTAGATTAAAAAATCACCTGAAAAAAATAGATACCTACCTGTCAAAAAAATCAAACTTCCCATGCTTATTATTAATTGCGGCTAAGTTTGATTTTCGTTCCTTACGTAGATACGTTGAAAAATATTAGACGATGTAGAACGATGTATTTTGAAAGAAAGAAATAAAAGAAAGAAAGCATATAGGTACATTTATTTCTGACACACACATACAAATTATATAGAAAACGCATAAAATAATCAAATTAGGCTTGCAATGGTATAAAAGTTTTAACTTACAAACAATGTTGCGTGAGGTCAAAAAAAATTCTCTGCTTCAGTATTACCGCAATCACGTAGTTAGCTATGCGGTTGCGGCGCTGATTTTCAATAAGGTCCGTGTGACCGCCTCGTCTACCAGTGCAAGGCGTAGGCGTACAAAATAAATAAATACAATTTAAACAGTAATAATATTACATACATATAATAGAGTAATAAATAAATGAGGAGAGTTAAATAAATACATAAATACATTCATGTAAGGCAGACCGACCAACCATCAAACCACAGGCACAGCGAACGCCTGTGGACAGGCCATTAGCGTGCGATACTCTGTGGTCGGTGTGGTCTTGTCTAAGCCCATCTGTGTATAAGCCTGCCAATGCCAATACGAAAAAAAGATGTCTGACAGGATTTCAAAAATAACAATAATTGCGTTTACCGTCACTCTAATTCAAATTTTGTATGCTTTTATATCTTTTTCTTAAACTGTGCCTATATACAGGGTGTATTATAATATGGCTAACCCAAAAAAGGGTGGAGGGAACAACTTGAGCATTACGACTTTCCAGGATTAAAAAAGACCACGACAGTCTTAATTTCAACAGTTGTTAATGATAAGATGTGACAACCTAAATGCCAGCCGATTCTTTACAGGGTCATTGACCTTCGAAAAAGTCTTAAGTATCGATGTATCTTATTATCATAAAAACTTATGTATAAAGATTTCAATATTATATGTTGGGTTAATTGTATAATATAGAACTATGTGATGTAGTATAAATAGTAGGTATAGATTATTTTGTTTCAGTTTTTAAAAATCAATAATACAAATAAAATAAAATAAAAAAATAAAATTAATCAACTTGTGTGTCTTGTGTGAATTTGAAATTATTTTGTGTTCTTTTTCATTTTGTTCAGCCCCATTGCTTTATTGCTAAAAATCTTGTCGAATAAACAGACGTTGGCAAAGTGGTGGAATATCTTTCATTTGTTAATGGCGTGTGTGACAAAGACTTAACAAAGGAAGAAGAAGAAGAAGAAGACATTCGAAAATAGTTGGCGTGGAGGTACAAATAAAAATACCTAAAATATTTTTATTATTACAAGAAAATGACCGATATGACCTTATGATCGAAAACGGGTTTCGTAGTTTAGTGGTTCAAAAAAAATCAATCAAAAATCTTTATTTGGAACAATAACAATTTGACAAATATTATGAAAAACGATAGTACTTGCAAAAGTAAATTACTGTGTCGCAAGTAGCAACGCCCTCCTCCATGGTAAAGACAACACAGTTCCAATTTTTACAATAAAGATAGATAGATAGATAGATAGATAAACTCTTTATTGTGTAAATCATACAGAAAATAAAAACAAAAATAACTAAAATTAACTCAAACTACAAAACAACAGAAATACACAATGGGCGGTTAAAGTTTTTACAATAAGGTGAAAGCACTTATGGCGTGTCATGGTTCGGTTTGATGGACGTGTGTTTGAATCCCACCGGAATCGTATTTTTTGATAATGTACATTTTCATTCCATATGAATAAAAAAAAGGAAACTTCGCAACGTCTTTCCGTCCAATAAACTCGAGGTACGAGACCTCAGTGGCTTAAGACAAAAGTCTTCAATAGTGTGTGCTATCTGTGATGTGATGACATATGGAACCGAAACGTGGTCCTTCACAGCTGGCCTAGTAAATAAGCTCAAAATCGCTCAACGAGCTATCGAGAGGGCTCTCTATGCTCGAGGTTTCTCTAAGCAATCGAATCAAAAATGAAGAGATATGTAGAAGAACTGGGGTCCCCACATAGCCAAACGGATCATTAGCACGTTAAATTAGCAATGGGTAGGTACGCCATGTAGATCAAAGAACTGACAGATGGCCGATGGGGCCGAAATGTTCTCTAGTAGAGGCCACGGACGGGTAAGCGCGGCGTAGGACGTCCACCTAAAAGATGGGCAGATGACTTGGTGAAGACCGCAGGTCGACGGTGGATGCAAGCCGCTTCCAACCGCAATACCTGGAAATCCAGAGGGAGGCCTTTGTCAAGCAATGACGATGATATGGGGGAATATGGGTGTTGAAGAATCTTTTTCATGTATGTTTTAATGAACAGCTTCCGCAGAGCTTTTGTCCCACAGATCTTTAACAAAAGTACCTACCTACTGCCAGCGCAATTTCATTTCCCCAACAGCAATACTAGAATCACCACAGTAAACAAAAGAATAACGCAGAAAGTAGTTCCCGGGCAAACATTAGGGCATATTATTGCCCAATAAATCGTAATACAGAAAGCCCAAAATGACCCCAACTCTGATGTAAGTGACGGTACACAACAATGATCCCTTGCGGGAACTATCCCGGTTCAAATTTCATCTCTCGAGCGATGAGAAATAGCAGTTATGGTGAAACTTTTCAGAATTGGGCCAAATATTACAATCTGAGCGTGGCCGCCAATGGGCATAACTTTCAAATTTATTTTGTGGCATTTGCTGTTTAAAGGCACTTCGCGAAACATCCAACGAGCTATAGTATTATTTTTTTACGGAGAATTTGTTGCTATAGTGAACTATTGAGAATACTTATACTAGTTTCGTAGTCGCGAAGTTTTGTATTTATTAATACAAATATTATAAAGCTGAGTTGAAAGTAGAATACTCGAATAGATTTTTTTTAGTGTTGGATAGCCGATTTATCTAGTACTATCTTATAGTTGTATAACATTCAGTGACCACTTTTTCTTTTTAATAAAATAAAAAAGATTGCGTACCTATTAACGCAAGAAGAGTAAAACCTTATCCTCTATCAAAACGTTTAAATGAGGTGTTCTGAAAAATAGTTTACGCTAGACATATTATTATTATGGAAGAATGGTCCAGTTTTCCAATTAAAGGCTAGTCCCTGGCTCGTAGACACAAAGTAATGCATCACAGGTCGTGTTTCTAACGCAGAACCTGTGAAGTAGAGTTAGCTTTGTTAGTTTTGAGTTCCACACTGTTATTTTAATGTCACAGGCGCTGCAGCGCCCGTTCATTACGAATACCATGTTGCCGATGCTATTTCATGTTTGCCGATGCGATTTCTATTTGCCGTGGGGTGCCGGCTGCAGAATGTTAGCCTGCTAAGGTATACCTCCAGAAGATGGGCAGCAGCATCTTTCCGTGTATCAATATCCCGTACTGCGCTCGTCAACCCGCCTGCCAAGCGGGGTAAGATATCCATGAGGGACGCCCTTGTTCAGTAGTGGACGTTTTACGGCTGATATGGTGGGGGTTGTGGATGCTATTTCATCGCCATCATTTTAGCTCTGCGGATGTCCAAGTAGCAACTATGAGGGTTCGTTACCATAATCACTAGGCTTGGTAGGTGGGTTTAAGGGATGCTGATACACGGAGAGACGCTGCTGCCCATCTTCCAGAGGTATCCCTTTCCAGATTGCTACTGCATACATGAGCATGAAAAGAGGGACAACATTCTTTTGCCGGCACTATACGGCAGTAGGGCAGTAGGTTAAGATGTAGTGCCGGAAGGGAATGCTGCGGATTTCGTGAATCCATCGATCCATAAACGGCTCTACATTATACCATTATATTTGAAGAGGAAAATTTTGTAGTTATTCAGGAAAAGGACTGAAAACTAGCGATCCAAATACAAGCTTTGAAATGCTACATTAAATTACCTAGAAGGAAATTTTACAAATCTGCTTTGATATTAGTTTATACGCTACTAGCTTCTGCCCGCAGCTTCGCATGCTGTACTTGTTGTACCCGAATAAAACGTCTATGTGTTAATCCTGGTCAACATCAATACGTGTGCAAAGTTTCAGCTCAATCAGTAGCCTAGTTTTTGCGTGAAGAGGTAACAAACCTCCATCCAAACAAACTTTCGGCTTTATAATATTAGTGGGATTAGTATAGTTACGTGAGGCGCACTAAGAGTTTCCGGAATGAATAAAAAAAATGCCTTTAAAGGTCAAAAATGAACTTATTGTTTCTCAAAATATTCTCACTTAGCGTTAATGCACTTTTTCATGCGATTAAACTAATTTTGAAAACTTTTGTGCCACTCCTCCGTGGTGACCTCGGAAACGTGTTTTTCATACTCTTCGACAACCTCTTCTGGTGATGAAAATCGCTGACCGCGTAATTGGTACTTAATTTTTGGGAACAAAAAAAAGTCACAAGGTCGGGGCTGTATGCAGGATGGCACATAATTTTTACATTTTTCACGTTCAAAAATTCGTTTGTTTGTCTGGCCGTGTGGGAACTAGCATTGTCGTGGTGCAAGATGATACGGCGTTTCCGGTTATTATTACGAAGTTCGTCAATAATTTCCGGCAAACAAGTTTACCAGTCACTATTCACGGTACGACGATTCTCTAAAGCAACAGTAGCCACGTGTCCAGTTTTATTAAAAAAAGAAGCAATCATCCGATTAGATGCACTTTTCACGCGCGCCGCTTTGGTTGGCTTCGGCTCATCTTGAAAGACCAATACGCTCGATTACTGCTTTGTTTTGGGATCGTAGCAATAAATCCATGTTTCGTTACCTGTTACTATGTCCCAGACCAAATTTGACGCACCTTCGTTGAATCTGGTAAGCATGACACTGCACCAAGTGACGCGGTCCGTTTTTTGAGGCTCGGTCAAATTGTGTGGGGATCCCACCGCGAGCACAGCATTCTCACACCCAAATGTTTGTGTAGGATTGATTGTATTTGACTCATGCCTATGTCTAAGGATGCGCGAATCTCATGATAGGTTACATGCCTGTCTGTTTCAATCATACGGCGCACAGCATCGATGTTTTGTTGCACAGCGGTGGAGATTCGTCACTGAGATTGACACGACCGCGCTTGAATTCTGCAAACCAGCTACAAATTGTCGTCTTGCATGGTGCTTCATCTTCAAAAGCAGATTGAAGCCGAGCGGTGCTCTGTTGAGCTGTCAAATTACACTTAATATCGTAGAAAATCATACTACGAAAATTTTCCCTAGTTAAATCCATGTTAATGTAGACACGCAATTTTTAAAATGGTGCCATAATGTAAAAACAATTGACAGTCAGATAAAACCAACTGCATTCTACAGTCAGAGTTCCATTTTAAAATGTTGTAATTACTTTTAAATATTGTTTATGTAAGTGGCCAGTTCCGGATACTTTTATTTATTTATTTATTTATTTAACACTTTAACACATAACAATTGTGTAAGGAGGACTTAATGCTAAAGCATTCTCAGCCAGTCATCCTGGGCGTGCAGAAATATGGTGTGGCGTGTTTTATTAAAATAGCATCTTTTGCTAAGATTAAAGATAATAGATATATAAAGATACAATAAATACAATACCTAAGGCATAAACTAATAAAATATAATTGAAAATTAATATATACTCCTATATAATATATATTTATATAATATACATGGATTGCATATAAATATACAAATGCATATTGAAAAATGAAATGAAATGAAAAAATGAAAAATGAAAAAGCATTTATTACAGCAAAAAGAAAAAGTATAAAATACAGCGAAACTTATGCTAAAACTAAAAAATTAACATCTTAACTGTTTAAACATTGTTTAAACAGTTAAGATGTTAATTTTTTAAGTTTTTAAATATAGTTTGTAGCTGTAGCAAAGAGTGAGTTGAGAACAGAAATAGATTACAACATATTATGACTTATAAGTAGTTAAGTTTCTCAAGAAAGTGTTCACGTACTGACTTTTTAAATGACTCCTTGGACTCTTTCTTTTTGATAACAGAAGGTAGATCATTCCATAACCGAACAGCCGCATCCGAAAAAGAGTTTGACATATACGACGTTCTGACCAGGGGGGTGGAGAGGAGGAGATTGTTTTTTCAAACTTTTGTTGCGACCTATGTATTAGACTCCACGCTCTAAGTTATAAACTTGTAAAACGGACACGAGGGATATTGCAAGCCATGAGCCTATATCCAGCAGTGGATGCGGACAGCAGGTGATCAAGAATGACAACCAACGCCCATGTGTATGTTCATGTTAGTTCCAGTTTTTCTCACGTGTTTCAGCGCCAAAGAGGCTACGTGTACAAATGTGGAGAGTAGATAAATATTTGCATACGTGGGTGACACAAGTATTTGTTTGGGTGTGTACTTTGTGTTGACACCCAGCTGTTTTGTAGGGTTGCTACTTAGGGGGCGAATTAGTGTTGGTTTTGTACATCTATTGTATTACGATATAAACAACGTCAACAACTAGTGTTGAAATCATGAAATTATAATCATTTGGACTAATAAATGATTTACAGAGCGTCATCAAGCGGTAATAATGCTGTGTGCTGTCAGGCCTGGGATCCCCTTAATTTAAAGTTGCACTTGGGTTTTTTTGTTTCACATAATAATCATTCATCATCATCATCATTTCAGCCGTAAAACGTCCACTACTGAACTAAGGCCTCCCTCATGGATCTCCATGAGGGGTAGTTGCCATACTCACCACGCTTGGCAGGCGGGTTGGTGAGCGCAGTACGGGATGTTGATATACGGAAAGACGCTGCTGCCCATCTTCCAAAGGTGTCCCTTAGCAGGCTCTTACTGCATCCACGGGTAGGAGAGGAGGGGTAACATTCTACTGCCGGCACCCCACGGCAGTACACATAATAATGTTCGCTTGAAATCTGGTGATGGGATCCTCGATAAATCGAGGGAAATACTCATATGTAATAGGCGTACATACTCAATATAGCGGTTTGGATGTTTCCACCAAAGAATTACTTTTTTTTATTTTATCATTGATGTCGGTTTATTAGTTGACATTTAAATAATGATTTTAGAAAATGATATGGTAGGTACTTACGTTGTAACAAATTAATAATCTGTGCTACAATTTCAGAACAATAGGAGAAGTTATTTCATAATAATTTTATATCAACTTTTAAGGCATAAATCCCAGAAACATTTTTTTATTTGAATCTGGTCTACTTTGCTATAGAATATTGTGATTCTCTAAAAACTTTTTTCGGGAAATAGAACTGTTTTCGCTTGTTTCTCAAAACCAGTATTTTTTTATAATTTCCTGAGTCTTGCTTAGGAGTTCTGGTCTATCGTGTTTGGTCTTACCGTTTGGTAAAATCGCTATTATATTTTTAAGAAAATTATGTTTTGTGCAACAGAAGGGTAGCACTACCGCAAAAACCAAAATGTTCCTCCATATTATAGCCGCAGTTTGATATTCCCGCAAATCCAAACAGTACGAGAGTGTAATACAATTTTATCAAATATTACCTCGGTACAGTGCACGTGCCGTGGTCGTAAAGGTGTCTGCCTGCCACCCCCTCGCCACCCCCGCTGTGAGTGACCTTACATTACACGGTAGAGAGGGGAACCATTCACTCTGAAAAAGACCGGATAAAAAACTATTTTTTCAAGTCCGGCTGGATATATCGTTTGTATTTGTGTGTTCGGTGCGGGCAGTCTTCTTTAAATATTCCCGGTTGTATGGTAGTACAACAAATAATCTCAGTTCACACTGCAAAAGACCTTTTAAAATGTAGCGCACCTCTGGTGTAGGCGGAGATCCCAAAATGTCAGCGCGATATTTTATCCTGCCACTACAGACCACCTCTACTTGTCCAAGGATTTTTTTGAACAAGCTAAGTTCTTTTTGCTAATAGGGTTATATTACCCTGTACACTCTATATGCATACTCTATACATATAGAGTCGACTAGAGCAGATGATTGGCGCTAGATTACCACCTTGTAAAAGAGCCGTAAACATTCGGGTCGTTCAGCGGAAGACAAAGAAACGTGGATACGAAGCGCTGACAAAAGAGCCGCTTCTTTTGTGAATTTTCTCTTTTCATGCGGAGGTATATCCAACTGTCCAAAGCTAATTGGTACAGAAGCACTGTCAATTTTTGTTTAGTGTAAGTTAGTTTAGTTTTTTTCACGCTTTGATTAGCTTCACTTGTATGTATGAAAATGTAATGGATTCTTCGAAACTTCTTTAAACCTACTTTAGATAGATAGAGACTTGTCTTTGTATAAAATTTATAACAAAGCGACCCGCGCTTTTGTTTATTTAACAATTAGCTACAAAAGAATCCATATTAGGAACCCTTAGGCCGCGACTCTCGTTCGCACTTGTCCTTTTTATTTTGTTCGAAAGCCAGTTTCTTTGCCAATGTTCGAATCTTATGAAAATCGGCCAAAGGTTTAAAGATAATCAGTTTTTTCAAGTCCGGGTACGATATATTGGTCGGTTATAAAGTTAAATTATTTTTAAATAATATCACCAACAAACCACTAACTAAATTGCTCGGTTGGACAAAACTTACTCGGATCCGACTTCACGTATCGGCACCCACTTGTCCGGTTTTATACTAATTTTGGTCTGAAAACCTATTACCCGGTTTAACGCTGCTTCAACACGACTGCAAAGTTTTCGTGTTTCTAATGTTGAGCTGCTATTGTGTGGGTTGGACTGCTACACTCATCCCTACGCGGCAGACTGTTAGAATATTTAACAGATTTTAATAACCAACCGTGTTTACTGGCAACCGAATTCTCGTAAATCAAGTTTATTTTGGTTAATCTCTAGCCTCTGAGACAAGCGTCGTTATGTTTATTATTTATGGCAAAGTTTCATTTTTAATTTTGAAATCTGCATCTGTGTTTTGTTTAGTTTTATTTCGTAAGTGGAAATGGTTTATGTGAACATTTTTGCTTGTGACTTTTGCTTGTTTTTATAGATACATTCGATTGCAAGAATGTAAAGAAGAAGGATTATTTATACGTTTTATTATTAATCAATATAATCATGGCATAAGCCCGTAGACACCTACTGATGGGTATATGTCCTTTGTGTCCTGTGCCAGCCTACACTGAGCACCACTTGCAACGATGTATTTCTTGCTCATGGCTACAGATGATGTCTTATAAGCCTTCAAAAATGTTCCCTTCAAAGTAAGTAATGCAATAAAGCCAGAAACAACTAAAAGTGAATGTTCAATTAAACTCAAACTCGTCTTCAATAGAGCAATCCCATTAAAACTAATCCACTTTCAACAACAGATCGAACGCTATAAACGGGAAAGTTTCAGCTCTTAACTAACGCGAGTCGTAGTGATGCACAAACGGCTGTGATTCATCGGTACCCCCAAATGGAAGTTGAAAAAAACGTAAAACAAACCAGTAATTAACAAGCGAGCCAGTCAACTAAGCCGAGCATTGTTGGGACGAAACGAGACGAAATAAAACAGTGGTTACGGAGATCTAGCTGAATCCTGATTGATATTGTATTTTTTTATAAAATTCAAATTCAAAATTCAAATTCAAAAAATACTTTATTCAGTGCGGCCGCATGGACCTTATTGACGCGTCACAACTTACAAAATAAAACAACACAAATAAATAGAATAAAGCACATAATTGAACCTGTTCACTTCAGATGACACGCGAGTTAGGAAAAGAAGTGAACAGAAGAACCTAACTCGGTCGTTATAGTCATCATTTAACAATTTGATTTTGTCTTATGCTACGTTTGACGGAGTTGGAGCAGATTCCGTCCCAAGTGGTTTTGTCCTCTAGGTAATCTGATATTTTATAATAAGCTTTATCGCACAGATTGCGTTTAATAATGTTTTTGAATTTATTTAATGATAACTTCTGCAACTCACTTGGGAGTTTGTTGTAGAAGCGTATACATTGCCCTTTAAAAGATTTTTTTACCTTATGGAGCCTAGTAGTGGGCACAGCGAGTTTATTCTTATTTCTTGTATTTACATTGTGATTGTCGCTGTTTTTCTTAAACGAAGCAATATTTTTATGGGTGTACAACAGGTTCTCATAAATATATTGACAAGCTACTGTCATTATATTTATTTCTTTAAATTTAGTGCGAAGTGATTCTCTGGGACCCATATTGTAGATAGAACGAATAGCCCTCTTCTGCAGCACAAATACGGTGTCTATATCTGCAGCACATCCCCACAGCAGTAAGCCATAAGACATAATGCTGTGGAAATAGCTGAAGTAAACAAGTCTAGCGGTATCTACGTCTGTAAGAAGGCGGATTTTTTTGACTGCATATGCTGCAGAACTAAGCCTACCCGATAGTTGTTCTATATGCGGGCCCCATTGAAGCTTATTGTCCAAAGTTATGCCTAAAAATACAGTTTTTTCTACAAGGTTTAAACTTTCACCTTTCAATTTAATGTTGGCATCAGCCTGTTTTACATTCGGGAGAGTAAATCTAATGCATTTTGTTTTATTTTCATTAAGTAATAGGTTATTGACATTAAACCAATTAACAACTTCTGAGATTGCATTATTCACCTCGTCATAATCGGTGGTACGTCGTTTCATTTTGAACAAAAGTGAAGTGTCATCAGCAAACAATACAATCTCATGATTGTTTTTGACAAGATGAGGTAGATCATTAATGTAAATTAAAAATAGAAAAGGCCCAAGAATTGATCCCTGCGGTACACCCATTGTAACTACAGATCCCGAAGAACGTTTTCCATTAACATCAACTCTTTGTATCCTGTTACTGAGATAAGAATTAAGTAGATCTAAAGAGATATCTCTAACACCATAGTGGCGCAATTTCCCGATCAATGTTTCATGGTGTACACAGTCAAATGCTTTTGAAAGGTCGCAAAAAACACCTATAGCGTCTTGCGACTTCTCCCAAGCATCATAGATATGCGAGATTAACTCTATACCGGCATCAGTAGTGGAACGACCGCGTGTAAAGCCAAATTGCTTGCAGTGAAGCAACTTGTTGTCGTTAAAGTGCTTAGATAGCTGATTTAAAATAAGCTTTTCAAAAATTTTACTAAATGTCGGCAGTACTGATATCGGCCTAAAGTTAGTGGGATCCGACTTAGAACCTGATTTGAATAAAGGTATTATTTTACTGTGTTTCATTAGATCAGGAAATACGCCACAGTCAATGCATTCATTAAATATAAAAGCCAGTTCAGGTGCGATTGTGTCTACTAATGGTTTTACAATGTTTACAGAAATACCCCAGAGATCTGCAGTTTTCTTGACATTTAACATTTTAAAGGCTTTAACTATATCGCCGCTGTCCACATATTGGAATTTAAAATTACTATCACATTTAGGTACATTTTCGCTAAGTAAGGACTCGGCGATCAGGTGAGAAGAGTTTAAAGACTTTGTGGTAGAAATTGGAATGTCAGTAAAAAATGTTTCAAATGCTTGGGCTACATCTTCATCACTTTTGTAGGTGGTATTATTATAATTCAATTTGAAGTGGTTGTTAAAGTTACTCACATTTCCAGTTTCTTTGTTTATTATTTTCCAAGTAGCTTTAATTTTATTATCACTATTTTTAATTTTTGAACTTATATAATTAGACTTAGCAATATGGCAGACTTTTCTAAAAATTTTTGAGTAATTTTTAACCTTTTCTTTAAATTCTTCACTAAAATTATAATGTTTTTCACTATAAAGATCATATAATTTTTGTCTACTTCTATGTATACCCACTGTTGCCCACTCATTAAAGTTATGTTTATCTGTGACCATTATCGACTTTGATGTAAATATTGAATTAAACATATTGCTAAATGCATTGAAAAAATTGCAATATGACTCATTAGGGTTGTTATTTGAGTAGTAAGGTGGAAATTCTGTATTCAATTTACATTTCAGTTGTTCAGATCGATGCATGGTCACAGGTATAAAAGTAATTTTTGTTTTTACATTTTGTTTTTGTTGCTGTTTAATTTGAATGTGCTGGCCTAAATGGTCTGACTTTATATTGCTAATCAAGCCCTTATGGAGAATTTTTGTATTAGAATTTACAAAGATATTGTCAATACATTTAGCTGATGTTTCAGTTATTCTAGTAGGCTCCATAAACAATGGTTTTAGGTTATATGAATTAAAAAGGCATGTTAATCTAGTACTAAAAGAGTAATTTTCTAAGAGATTAACATTGAAATCTCCACATGTAATTATGTTTTTATTTGACTTTGATGCTTTGAATAAGATTTCATCCATGACTTTTTCAAATGTCTCAAACGAAGCTGACGGTGGGCTGTATACACTTATGATAATAACTTGCTCCAACTCCACACATGCTATTTCGATTTGGCTCTCAACAGACAGACAGACAATGTCTTTACGTTCTTTGTACTTAAGATGTTTATTAAGTAGCACTAAAGAACCTCCACGAATAGCATGTGATCTACAAAAGGAGCTACCAACAAGATGGTTGTTGAAACTGAACATAACCTCATGACTTTTCAGCCAATGTTCAGTAATACATAAAATATCAATATTATACAAGTTTATGTATAGTTCCAACTCTAACAATTTACTGCTTATTCCTTGAATATTTTGGTGCACCAAGTTGGTAACCTTTGTATACATTTTAAATGTTTTATTTATTGCTTTTTCATTTTGACACAAGATATTATTTGACTTGTTCTGGCTAGAGATTTCCTCTGTTGTCTTATGATCTAATTTAAATGACTTGGAATAATTTCCAGAGTCTTAATTAATTGGTTTTGAGAATGCTCAAAAGAAGCATTCTGTTTAGCCAAATTTTTGGCTGTCATGCAAAAATAATATGATAGCGACATAGCTATCTGTCGTTTGTAATAATTAGAAAGGTAATAATTACCTTTAGTCAAATAATATTTTTTACTAACAATAGAGTTAGTGTCAATCACATGAATAGGATTATTGCACGATATTGTATGCAAAAGCATATTTAGCTTAAATCTAGTATTATTTTCTGACTGTGGCAAACTATTACTATAGGGGAATGTATACATTACAATTTCTTTAAATTTCAGTGAACAAAGTTTATCAATATATTTTATCAAATCAGACTTGTTAACATTACCCCTATTTCCAAGACAGATTATTAAATTAGTATTCTCATTAGATGAGTTTTTAGAAATTTTTTGCATTATATCATGCAAACTACAGTTTGGTAAGCAATTATTTAAAACTGAATGTTCCATATGCAAACTCAAAAGTTGGCCCATATTTTTTCCAATTTCATCGCAGTACATTATTGATTTTTCTTGTGAGAATGATGAGTTTACATCCAGACTGCGCGTGGCCGTTGTAATACTCACTGAATCAGTGTTATCATGATCCAGTCCAGCATCACACCGGCATCTTGCTAAGTGGGACTGGAGCTCTCTTTCATTCTCCCAAGATCCCTGGAGCACTTGGTCCATGGCCAGGTTGTATTCCCTTACCTCAATTCTGGACTTATCATATAGGCTTGTAATATGTTTTAGGGAATGTTCCAACCGGCCAAGTTCACAATTCAACTCCAAGATTTCAGCCTCATACTTAATTTTATTACTTTTTAGCTGTAGAGTACATAGATCAAGTTTGTCAAATATTTTTCTACAGGTGTATTGTCTAGTTACTACATTTTTTTGATTTTTTATCATTCTTTTTGTTTTCCTAATAAATTTATTTATTTTAAAGTATTTTTTTAGCTTATTTTTGCTTAAACTGTGTATGTTGTCATTGGTGCATGCTTGTGAATTATATACAGTGTCATATTTACATTTGTCAACAGTTTTCATAGCATGAAACTCACAGCCCACACCATTGGCAAGGCCTCTAGTTAAATTATCCGATACAAGCTCATCATATAAGCAAATCGTATACTAAGTCGTATACTAAGGGCGACTGTCGCCAACTTGTCGACTTTTGGGGTAGCTGGTTTAATAGCTGACTGAGAGGTAAGACGTCCGCTGCCGGACATAAGCCTCCCTCATGATCTTCTATACGGTAAAGTATACTTACTTACTACCCTTTTTGTTTGTTTATTATATACACCTGTGCTATATCAAAAAATATATTGTCAATTCCGAACTGTTTTTATAGTCTCTTAGTTTTTTTTTTATAATCTGTCACTTTAGTTCATGTTTTTGATAAGTAGAGGTATACAACTCTGTGTTTTCTGAAAAGATTAATAAAGTTATTCTTATCATTCTTATTCATGGACTGACCATGAGGGGTTTTTAAAGAAATGACTATTCATTTCTTCCATATTCATTTATTCCTTATCAGAAATTTTACGTTTCCAGTGGGATTCGAACCCACGTCCGTCAAATCGATACCTGACGCTTCCTTAAGCTGGAAGTGCTTTGAAAGTGAGATACAGAACCCATGTCGGGACCTGCTGAAATTCTTGATAAGGTGATGTCGGTTTGAGCTACCGATTAGAGCGCCATCTACAGGTACAGGTTCTACAGGTACTTGAGTTCTCCTGTTCATTGTCTGAAATTACATTCAGTAGCAATGACTAGAGATGTCACTATAGCTTATTCTATAGTTTGTTATTTTTATAGTGTTTAACCACACTTAGGTAAAACATTTTCAAAGGAATGAATAACCTTATCAAAAATTTTACGGTTCCGGTGGGATTCGAACCCACGTCCGTCAAATCGATACTTGACGCTTTCTTAAGCCGGAAGAAATATTTGCTTTGAAATATAAGCTACAGAACCCATGTCGGGACCCGCTGAAATTCTTGATAAGGTGATGTCAGTTTGAGCAACCGATTAGAGCGCCATCTACAGGTAACTACTAGAGTTCTCCTGTTCATTGTCTGAAATTGCATACAGTAGCAATGACTAGATATGTCGCTATAACTTATTCTATAGTTTGTTATTTTTGTATAGTGTTACCATACTTAAAACATTTTCAAAGAAATTAAAAACCTTATAAAAATTTTACTGCTTGCCTAAACGTACTTATGAAATCTAGCAAAAGTCGCTGTAAATAAAATGGAAGTTTAGTGTGATTTTAGTAACTGTTTATTCATGCTGCTCTGGACGCTACAATGCTTGAGACTTTTTTGATGTATTAGCTTCCCCATTCTCTCAACTTGTCCTTATTCGTTGAAAAAACAGGTCAGTCTGAAGCATTAGTCATTGACACAAGATAGTCGATGCGGCAGGCATAAAGACATTTAATTCGATTAGTTAATGAGGGGGCAAGAGGTTAAAATCATGTTAGCGATAGAAACCCGAGCCTTCCAACCTCAAGGGACTTAATAAGGGTTTATAAATGTTTGGAACTATTTACATCTCTACGGTTGAATAATTTCGTTTATGATATTTTCCATACTTAAATTATAAGTTTTGAAATAATATTTGCAATAATTATTGAGTATATGACACAAACAACAGTAATAACTTGTGTAATAATAGTAAATTTAGTAAAATATATAGCATAAAGCCGGTAATCCGGTAATTTTAAAAAAGGGGAAAAAACTTCTACTAAATAAGTATTACTGGTGTTTGAAAGGTTACCAACAGCACAGTTATGTACGGGAAACGCAGTATATGTATTTTAATTCCTCCACGTTTATATGATCTGCGTTGCGTAAAAACATTTCAAGTTATATGCTTTTTGCCGTGAGGTGCCGTCAGTAGAATGTTATCCCTTCTCTCATGCCCGAGGATGCCGTAAGAGCTTGCTAACGGATACCTCCGGAACATGGGCAGCAGCGTCTTTCCGTGTATCAACATCCCGTGCTGCGCTCGCCAACCCGCCTGCCAAGCGTGGTGATTATGGCAACTACCCTTCGTGGTTCATAAAACGGCGGAAATAATGATATGCTTTTAACTTCCTCATCATGTTGTACCTTAAATATTTAATAATATAAAATGGATAACGCTCCACTGCTACGATAATAGGCCCGTAAAACCAAACCTTTAGGTTGGTGACCAAACCGTCGGTGAAGTTCGAGGGCAATATTGCAATACGAACGATCGTGTGCCTGATAAAAAACGTAGTCTTACATAAGTCACAACTAAGAGCCTTTGAAGTTCATAATTCTAAGTGGTTGTACAGCTTCATGTGAAGTTGTGTATAGATCGATAGTACATTCCTCAGAAGAAATCCTTCTACTTCCCGTCCTAACGCTACTTTATCTAGCTACTCACGTGGCTATTGGCTATCAATCCCACTTTACGACTTCGATTTTTCGAACGGACTAATTGAAAAGAGATAGTGCACAGTAACTCTGATTTACCACTGTTCGCGTTCATTTCACCACTGCGTCGACACTTTTTATGCAATTTGCAAACTTCCATTGTGCAACAACTAATTTCTTAATTTCTTTATCAGCAACTGGCATTTATGTGCGACGGATGGCATTGCATGCCTGGGACATTGTCTACATACAATTTCATTGTAGGAAGTTGATAATAATTGTATACATAATTTATATAATGTATTATATGACGATCATGATGCTAGGAAAAGGCAAAAGTGAACTACGTTTATAACAAATTGCTCCATTCAAAGGTAAGGCTTTTCTAAACCTTTCAATTGATAAGCTGTTCGTATATTCGCAGAATTACTACGGGAAACGAAACGTGATTTCAATTTTTGCGAACATTCATCATAACTGGGAAGGAGGCAATTTGAACCACTTGACGCGGATTTGACGCGGAGTGCTTTCACGTGCCGGCTAAACTGTTGACTCTCTGAATAACCCAACATTTGCTTTTGATGAGGCCAAATTCAACTTATTCAAGACGATTGGCCCGTTATATTGTTTGTATTTTTCTGCAATAAACACAAAACAAACGAGCATGCATAATGATGAATCCGAGACCTATTTTCTTTGAATAGTTTCACATTGTTCTACTTTCTACTCGAATGGTAAATTTTAATTAAAACTATAGTTTTGCATGGAGCTAAGAACAAATGTTAACTAAGCAAAGTTAACGGCGCAAAATAAAGTTTTATGGTTGAAGTTACTGCGTGGTGAACAATAAATGAACAATGTATAAGTTTTCGATTGTTGGCGCACTAAGACGCGCTTGAACTCGAGACAATATCCGCATTGTTAAATTTGTGCATTGATGGATTTTCTAGACTCTAGCTAGAGGACAGGTTACTTTGAATATAGGTAGCGTTTCAAAGAGGTAGTTATGAGTTTTTATACAGAAAGGTAGGCTTAGGATGCGGGTAGACCAGTATAGAGATTCTTAGCTCCTTTGTTACTTGTATGTTAGAATACTCTAGTATTCGAGGCTAGTACAACACAGGTGGTCTATGATGCCCATAAGATACATATGTATGTAATCATTTTGTGGATTATAGACGAAAACTTGCGAACAAGGATGGTTATGTTCTTGTATAATATCTTGCTTAAAGTTTATTTTCATCAGCTTTAATGTATTGACGGATTTTCTGGACCCTAGAGGAACCCTTACATTGAACATCACCTACCTAATTTAACCTAAAATATTTTTCAACACCAAAGCGGGCCGTCGACTGCGAGATGTGATGGCTCAATAATGACTCGCAAGCCTTATATTGCTGGAGTTGATTCAGCATTTCAGCCGTGATATGTCCACTACAGAACACAAGCCTCCCTCATGGATCTCCATGAGGGGTAGTTGCCATACTCACCACGCTTGGTAGGCGGGTTGGCGAGCGCAGTACGGAATGTTGACACACGGAATGACGCTGCTACCCATCTTCCGGAGGTATCCCTTAGCAGGCTCTTACTGCATCTACGGGCATGAGAGGAGGGGTAACATTCTAGCGCCGGCACCCCACGGCAACTGGAGTTGATTGTCGTTTATAAAATCAATGCTAAAACGTAAAAGTAATGTCGTGGGGCGCCAGCAGTAGACTGTTGTCTCAACTCTCCTCCCCGTGGATGCAGTAGAAATCTGCTAAGGGATACCTCCGAAAGATGGGCAGCAGCGTCTTTTTCGTATTTTCAGCACGCTATACTGCGCTCGCCAACCCCCCTACCAAGCGTGGCGAGTATGGCAACAATCCCCCCTCTGATAAAACAAACTAAAACCAGGCCCTGAGTCCCCGGCGGCCCCGCTAATCCCGGCTACGGTAGCAGTTACGGCGATTCGATCAAAACATGCTTGAGACTCTCCAACAGTGCCGATTTGACTATCTATCGGTAGATCGTAGTGTTAAAGTGTTTGTATACAAACGCCACTATGTCAGTCCGAGTACAAGAACAGAGCTCGAAGGCGATTCCCTTAAAAAGAGGCGTAAGACAGAGAGACGTAATCTCTCCGTTACTGTTTACGACTGCTTTGGAAGATGCCTTCAAACTCCTGGAATGGAAAGGTCTGGGCATCAATATTAACGGCGAATACAATCACTCACCATCGATATGCCGACGATATTGTGGTCATGGCAAAGTCGATGGAAGAGCTCAGCACGATGCTCGAAGGCTCCAATCGAGTCTCCCAACGGGTAGGCCTTAAAATGAACATGGACAAGACGAAAATCATGTTGAATGTCCATGTCGTGCCCGCCCCAGTTATGGTTGGGAACTCGGCTCTTGAAGTTGTCGACGCGTACGTATAGGTACCTAGGACAAACAGTCCAATTAGGTAGGTCCAACTTCGATAGAGAGATCAATCATCGAATCTAACTCGGACGGGCAGCATTTGTGAAACTTCGCAACGTCTTTTCGTCCAACATACCTCAGTGCCTTAAGACGAAAGTCTACAATCAGTGTGTGTTACCAGTATATGGAACCAAGACGTGGTCCTTCACTATTGGCTTTATGAATAAGCTCAGAGTCGCTCAACGAGCTATGGAGAGGGCTATGCTCGGGGTCGAATCAGAAATGAGGAGATACGTAGAAGAACTCGACCGACATAGCCAAATGGATTAGCACGTTGAAGTGGCATTGGGCAGGCCATATAGCGCGCAGAACAGATGGCCGATGGGGCCGCAAAGTTCTTGAATGGAGGCCACGGACCGGCAAGCGCAGCGTAGGACGTGCACCTACAAGATGGGCAGACGACTTGGTGAGAACCGCTGGTCAGCGGTGGATGCAGACGGCTTCCAACCGTAGTACAGTTAGTTAGACATAGGCCTCCCCAATGGATTGTCTGGATCATGAGGTTGTGGTTGCCACACTCGCCGCGCGTGACAAGCGGGTTGGCGAGCGCAGTACTGAATTTTAATACACGGAAAGACGCTGGTATCCTTTTCCGGACGTATTCATTAGCAAAATCTTACTGCATTCACGGGCAAGAGAGCAGGGCCAATATTATTCTGCACCCAACAGCGATGAGAGTTAATTAAATAAAAAAATTTTTGTTACTTCTGAACGAACTCACGACATAGGTCCTTGGCATCGAATGTGTTAAATTGATTGAGCCGAGGAAAGCCTTGCAATATTTTCCTTCACCGTTAAAAAAGTAAGGTAAGGACTTTGTATCTATTATAGATGAATTATACATATTAGGCTAGCCCAGACCTCTCAGCTTAGTCAGCTATTAGTCAGAGGAGTTAGTTCACCGTTAAAGCATGTGTTAAATATGCAATGCGTATTTACATTAAACTTAAACTCTATCGAAAACTCCAATTGTGTTATTAAGTTTAATTTAATAAGCCATAAGCTTGCCATAAGTTAGATAGTTAAATTGCAATATGTATAGGGAACGTAGCGCCGTGAAAGTGACATAGATGGGTTAGAGTAAAATAACTCCGTCAAAGCAAATTCCACAGGATATTGTAAAGTTCTGCAGCATTAGAGTTGAAATTTGCTTGAGCACCTCCACTTGTGCCCAATGCCTGTCGAACCTTTGTCATTTTAATCACGCTTCCGATCTTTCAAAATAATATTATTGAAATATGTTCAATTTCCTAAGTTCTGTAGGAACACGTAAGACTTCGCAATTTTGTGGGCTTTCATTCAATTTAGTACTGTTTCAAGATGTCGTTTGTGAATCATGACTATTTCGTGGATTTATGTTCGTTTGTGGATTTACGCCGTGGGGTGCCGGCAGTAGAATGATGCCCCTCCTCTCTTGCCCGTGGATGCAGTAAGAATCTCCTAAGGGATACCTACGGAAGATGGGCAGCAGCGTCCTTCTGTGCATCAAAAACTCGTACTGCGCTTGCCTACCCGCCTGCCAAGCGTGGTGAGTATGGCAACTACCCCTCATAAAGTTTCATGAGGGAGGCATGTGTTCAGTAGTGGACGTTTTACGGATGAAATGATGATGTTAGTATGTGAATTTTAGGAAGTGATTTTGAGACGCTCTGCCAGATACGGAAACGGTGAAGTGTTAAATTTAATTTAATGTGTGTTCAGTTGAGAAGGGGCGCAAGTGGGATGCTGGCGCGCAGTTTTCTCGCCTCTTTAATGGTGCATACAATATATGGGCGGTGCTTACGGCTCTCCAGCGATGCCGTTTTGACCATCGGTATATCGAAGTGTTGAATTCTTTGTATAGGAACGCCACTATGTCAGTTCGAGTACAGGAACAGAGTTCGAAGGCAATTCCCTTAAAAAGAGGCGTAAGACAGGGAGACATTATTTCTCCGAAACTGTTTACGACCACTTTGGAAGATGCCTTCAAACTCTTGGAATGGAAAGGACTGGGCATCAATATTAACGGCGAATACATGACTCACCTTCGGTTTGCCGACGATATCGTGGTCATGGCAAAGTCGATGGAAGAAGTAAGCAAGATGCTCGAAGGCCTCGATCGAGTCTCCCAACGGGTAGGCCTTAAAATGAACATGGACAAGACGAAGGTTATGTCGAATGTCCATGTTGTACCTATCCTTGTAATGGTTGAGAACACGAGTCTTGAAGTTGTCGACGCGTATGTATACCTAGGACAAACAGTCCAATTAGGTAGGTCCAACTTCGAGAAAGAGGTAAATCGCCGAATCCAACTCGGATGGGCAGCGTTTGGGAAACTTCGCAACGTCTTTTCGTCCAAAATTCCTCAGTGCCTTAAGACGAAAGGCTTCAATCAGTGTGTGTTACCAGTGATGACATATGAAACCGAAACGTGGTCCTTCACTGCTGGCCTAATAAATAAGCTCAGAGTCGCTCAACGAGCTATGGAGAGGGCTGTGCTCGGGGTTTCTCTTCGTGATCGAATCAGAAATGAGGAGATACGTAGAAGAACTCGTGTCACCGACATAGCCAAACGGATTAGCACGTTGAAGTGGCAATGGGCAGGCCATGTAGCTCGAAGAACAGATGGCCGATGGGGCCGAAAGGTTCTCGAGTGGAGGCCACGGACCGGTAATCGCAGTGTAGGACGTCCACCTACAAGATGGGCAGATGACTTGGTGAAGACCGCAGGTCGACGGTGGATGCAGGCCGCTTCTAACCGCAATACCTGGAAATCCATGGGGGAGGCCTATGTCCAGCAGTGGGCGTCCTACGGCTGAAATGATGATGATGATGACAATATATGTACGAGAGAGACGCGGCGGCATTAAAATGGTTCATAAATTTAAGCATGATCGCTTGATCTAGTATATGGCCTGCGCCTTACTGATTGATTCACGCAGTATATTTTTAAAAGAAACATTAAAATAGCCGAGTTTAGACTTATTTACGGCTTTGTACCTACGGATCTCGTTGAGAAACACTTTGAAATTTAAACACTAATATGCATTCCATGAAGCTTGGGATATCATTTGTTATTTGTGTTATAACACAAATAAAATAAAATAAAATAAAGGAAAATACCAATTAAAATAATAATAATAAAGGTTAAGTAAGTATTTACAAAAAAAAATCGAGTATTTAATGCTCCATTTTGGTACTCCCATCACAAGGTCTGCTTACTTTGGGGCTCGATGGTATTGTGTGAAATGTCCAGCATAATTCTATTAACTTTTAAACATTGCTTTCAACCACGTCAGTACATTTGCCCTGAAATGGTATTTCCAAATACTGAAACGAATGACGTAAGCTGATTTTATCAACGGCCCGTGTGCTGGACACGCTGATTTAAATCAACGTTACTGGATTAATAGGGATGACTGAAAGAACCAGCGCGTCAAAGAATAACGTGATCATTTAAGCCATAGCTCAAACGTTCACTAATGAACACAGCCCTCATGGATCACTATAAGGGGTAGTTGCCATACTCACCAAGCTTGGCAGGCGGGTTGGCAAGCGCAGTACGTGATGTTGATACAAGGAAAGACGCTGCTCCCAATCTTCCGGAGGTATCCCTTAGCAGGCTCTTACTGCATCCTTTCAAGGAGGGGTAACATTTTAATGCCGGCACCCCACGGCAGTTACGTGATAAATTTTAAGAAATTAATATAATGACATTTCCTTGTCAATATATTTACGAAGTTCTGCTGTATATCCACAAAAATATAAAAGTTTTACTAAGGAGAGTGACTTTTACAATGTAAATACTAGAAATAAAGATAAACTCGCGTTGCCCACTATAAGGCTACGTAATGTCAGTGTATTATCAGATTGCAGTGTACACGCTTCTAAAATAAAATTACTAAAGAAATGCAGCAATTTCCTATCAATAAAAAAATATAAAAGTAATCTTCACAATAAAGCTTATCATAAAATATCTGAAAATCTAGAAGACAAAAATGCTTGAAATTAAATTTTCTCCAACACCGAAACAACTATTTAAAATAACTGTATTTTCTAATCCCTTCGTATTACATTGCTTAAAACAGGAAAGCTAACAGATTAATTCATGTGACTTATTTCCTGATAACAAAAGATTAAATATTTATTTTTTATTGTACAATGGCGTATAAAAGAGGAGGCTTATCTGTTTATTCACAATTGGGTTTTATAATTAACTTATAAATTTGCTGATCGAAAGAGTGAAATGGCCAGGAACGCCCTCCTTTTAACAGGATGGTTTTTATGGTAAAGATTTCCCCGAAGAGATCCCTTTCGTGAGATGACTGTCTGTATGTGACAGCTGGTTATCTCGGGCACTACTTGTCATGCCACTGTCTTGAAATTTGGTATAGTTTGAGATATGACTTACTTTTAAGGTTTTAAAGTAAGGGTCTAACTACCCTTACTTTTAAAACCTTATTTCATATTTTTTTTAACACCCTTAAATCAAATTTGTTTGTTTTTAATTTTCTTGCAATGTGTTGCTTAGTGGTGGTTCAGCAGTGTACAAATTACAAACTTATATAACTTATCAATTTGCATTCTGTCATGTCGTCTTATCATTATAGTTTGTATTGCCATTGCCAGCAATCACGCTCAATTCTATGCACTGTCCTATCACAAAAACCGGTGTACCGAAAAAAGATACCCCAATTTTTATAAGCAATTACAGGATTCTAATATTGCTCATACTTCGGGGCAATAAAAATGCCTCCCGTCAAATCTGTGCGGCGATTATTCATTCGAAATGCCATTGGTACGCTTTTGGACTCTCCCCTAATACGTAATCGCACCATGCAAATTTAGGCCCATTCAATTATGGGCAATCTATATAATCGAGTTTAGATTTATTTACAGCTTTGTACCTTACCTACAGATCTCGTTGAGAAATAACGATACAATTTTCAACGAATTATAAAATGGAATAATTTATTTTGGCGGTTTGCCACACGGACGAAGGGTTTTGTTCTAATGTACGTTTTAATGTGGGATACCTTATTTATTACCTAGATGCCCGAGTATCCGACTCGGTAACAAAGAAATCGTTCAACATGAAAAAACAAAGAAAATTTGCAAGGATGTTTGTAGTATCGTATGTATTTTTTACAAGCTTTTCAGGGGGCAAAGCCCCTTCTTATGCATAGCGCTGTCTGTCTGTCTGTGCATGACACGATTACAACCGGACGCGTTGACCAATAAATTTACATGAAACCTTTTCTATTAGCACTGTCTTAATGAGAGAAGGGTACTGATTGATTTTGGTGACCCTAGTCACAAGTCCACAAGGATTTAGGTCACAAGGACCGGAGTTATTGTGACCTCAAAAGGTCACCAAAGGTCAAAAATGGCATCATTCGGAAACCTTCGCCCCCTTTTCTGGTACCCCCGTACCAATGCTTGTGTTTAACATCATTTGAATGCGAGTTTGAACAATGATTAAACGCTTAGTAGTCAATAATCTCTTTTTAAAAATCTATAATATACTTTCTATTTAGAATTCCTGACGAAAAAATATTATATGAATGGCATGACCTGCAAATGCAGCACTAAGCTCCAAATGTTAAATTAGTTTTGAATAAAGTATGTTAAAAAATAGTTTTTGAGTGATACCTAAATTTCTTAGCGTCCATAGTTAGGGCGTTTTCCTCTACTGTCTTACAGACAGGTGTAAAAACAATACTATTTTAAGGAGTGCAAAGCGTTCTGAAAGATCTTCATAAAAATGTTACAACAATTTTTATAGATCTTTTAGAACGCTTTGTTAGTTCCTTTACCTAAAATTAATTTCATGTTTGACTATGTTGATGAGAAGTTGAAATTACTGTGAGAGCAAAACTGTTTGATACAGCCACGAATAACTTACACGAGTTACAATTTCTGGTGGGTCACAATTTACAAATGAGGTATTCGAATACAGTTTTAGTTCTCTAAATTGACATTTCAAATGGGCACGAGACAATTTTAATCAACAATCCACAACATATTGAAAATTAATGTCCACCTAAATACCAAATCCACCTTCCTCTATGCCGACCCATACCACCCCGTAATACGAGTATATATGTACATAGGTACCTGTCGCAATAACACAACATTTTAGGCATGCACGCCCTCTGCTTAATTTAATTGAAATTCCGATTGCAGGTGGATATTAAAAGGGCTGGCTGTTTATATTACGGTAGAAGAAGGGAAGGCGCGTATAGAAAGAATTCGGATAATGAGCTATTCATTTCCCTCGAAAAATTAAGAAGGAATCTGAAGATGTGTGAATAATATTGTCATTTGAATAGGACTATTGCCGTAGGGTGCCAGCAGAACGTTACCCCTGCTCTCATGCCCGTGGATGCAGTAAGAGTCTGCTAAGGGATACCTCCGGAAGATGGGCAGCAACGTCTTTCCGTGTATCAACATCCCGTACTGCGCTCGCCAACCTGCCTGCCAAGCGTGGTGAGTATGGCAACTACCACTCATAGAGATCCATGAGGGAGGCTCGTGTTCAGTAGTGGATGTTTCACGGCTGAAATGATGTAGAGTGAGGTCTCCAAAAAGTCATATAACACAATTTATAGATTTGTGATATTGAGCCCAGAAGCATCGCGTTTTTACCGCGATGCGGGGCAGTAATCGAGTAGTAATTGTAGTATAGTAGTTGAGTAGTTGTTGATTAGTTTTAGCGTAGTAGTAGAGTAGTAGTAGTACACTACTACTCTACTACTACTTTGATCTACAGATTAAAGTAGTAGTAGAGTAGAACCAGGTAGAAGTAAAGTAGTAGTAAAAGTAGAGTAGTAGTCAGAAGATGTGGTAGAAGGTAATTGATTCTGGGCGGTACAAAGTTCGCCGGGACAGTTACCAACAGTTTTTTTACCTTAAACGAGATTGACTCCTATGGCGCTTACGACTATTCATTTCAAGCTAGATTTTCGTGTCAGCTTTTATGCAGGCGATTCCCATCAGTCCACATTTTACCGTTGTAATTTAAACAACCACATACAAATAATGTTTTATCAGTTCGTCGCCTTTATATTTCCTTAGTTAATATTAGGTCGTTACATATGAAATTGGCGTTTTGTCGTACTGGCCACTTTGATCTAAAATAACTCATCTTTGGTTAGGAATTCCAAATTCAAATTTATACAGCTATTTACTCATGCATTTGTGCTTCGAAAACCATAATTCATTTGTTTTTCATCTGTTGTTTTTTTTCTTTGCGTCACTGTTTGTCTGTTTGCGTCACTGTGTGTTTGTTGTCACAATTTGTCACAGTTTACAAATTGAGAACTAGAAATATCGCGTTATTTACAAATATGAGTTCCACCGTGGCACCAGTATTGCAGAAACGACTCGAAGAATTTATGATGTGTATGGCGGCGGTGTCGCAAAAGAAAACACAGCGTTTTTGGTTCCAAAGTTTTCGTTCTGGAAATTTCGACCTGCCGAACAAACCCCGTGAACGGCCGGAGACCAAAGTTAATAATCAAGAATTGAAGGCTATTGTGGAAGCGGATCCATCGCAAACCACGTCTGAGTTAGCTGCAGACTGCGGTGTTAGTGATAAAACTATTTTAATCCACTTGAAGCAAATTGGGAAGGTGAAAAAGCTTGAAAGGTGGGGTACCTTACGAATTGAGTGAAATCGACAAACACGCGTCGACTGCTGCGTTACATTACTCAACCGGCACAATAATGAAGGGATTATAAATCGAATCATTACCTGTGATGAAAAGTGGATCCTATACGATAATCAGAAGCGCTCATCGCAATGGCTGAACCCTCGTAAATCAGCCAAAACTGACTCAAAAAAAGTAACTTGTGAGTGAACTACCTATAAGATGGCAAAAATGCATAGATAGCAATGGCACATACTTTGAATAATTAAATATTTTATATAAAAAAAATCGACTTTGTGTTCCTCTCATACAAAACGCCAATTTAATATGTAACGACCAAATATTATATTTGACAGCTAACACAAATCACATTCCAATCATAAAAAGCTTTGCCACGGTTTTAGCTTTACCTGAATACAGCCATAAATATATCGGGAATCAAACAGTGAAATTATTCAGCGGGATTTGCATTGCAATCGCGTGTTTTCAGACGTTGAGACGCTCAACCCGGCAAACCAAATGTCATGTCATGTCAAGCCGCCTGTCAGACTGTCACGCTAGCGGCACGGAACGGTCCAATATTTTAGAACTACCTTCAAATAAAATTCCTGCTTTTCCTCCATATATATATCGTATAAATGGTTCTTCTATATTTATATTATAAATCTGAATTGTTGGGTTGAACGCGGTAATCACGTGAAGTTTGAATTTCAAAAACGTATACGTTGTTACGTTGAAAATGTCATTACGTTAATAAACGTGAAGAATGTTTGTTTGTACACATGTTTGTTTACATGTTGGTTAGCCCATTTATCAAAGAATACAAGCTTGATAAAAAAAAATATGTTACAGGTACTAGTTGTTCGTACCAAACTTAGATCGTTCGAAATTAACCACCAGAAAAAGGGGCGAAAGTTGCCGAAAAATTTAATTTTTGACCTTTGGTGACCTTTTGAGGTCACAATAGCTCCGGTCCCTGTCACCAAAATCAATCAGTACCCTTCTCTCATTAAGACAGTGCCAAAGAAAAAGGTTTCATGTAAATCAACGCATTCGGCTGTAATCGTGTCATGCACAGACAGACAGACAGAAAGGCAATGCTATGCATAATAGGGGGCTTCGCCTCCTAAAATTTGTGAAAGTCGAATTAAAATGGTTTTTGGAACTTAGATCACAGAAAACACTTCAATTTTGAGGCATTACAAACAAGGGATCATTAAATAAAACAAACAAAAAAAACATTAACATCATTAAACTCCCAATAGGTTATTCAAACACAAAAATTGATAACCTTATATACAAATCCAATCCACTTATTTTAATGTAGATTCGAAACTGCACATTTCAACTAAGTGCTACATTGAAATGCCATAAAACCAGCCATTGGCATGGATATTACATTTTTATCTTTATTACCAAATCCCTGGGGCATTTATTTGAAAGTTGTAACGTATGAGAGATCTCGATCATATTTTCGAGGTAAGTACTTGTTCGACAGAGTTAAGTAATAAGAATTATGGAAAAGGCTTTTGTTAAGCTGATCCTAGGTATCTTCATGTTCTAAGCTTCCCGTGTGTTTTAATGTGAAAGTAAACATAAGACAATTTTCTAAAATACCAATGAACTGAAATAGAAATAGGTATTTAGATATTATGACGGTGAAGGAAGCATCGTGAGGAAACCCGCGGTTTTGTTAGCTTCAGACGTATTGACCTGTGCTTAAACAATGTCCCAGGTACTGCGGCGTCCCCTACTGAATGATTACAGTTGCTGACGCTGTATAAATCATCTATGATAGATGCAAAGGCCTTACTTTTTTATTATTACGGTGTTCACCACCTTACGCTTTTAGCTGACATTGTCGCCCTCAACGTGAAAGATGATGTCAAGCTACAATAATTTCAATTCAAATAATAATATTTTATTTTCAAACACGTGAACGCCCGCATTTGTGTACAGATATTGCATCGGACATGTTAAAATAATGCAATATTCACACCGCCATATTGCTATGAAAATCAACCTTACAGCTTCCCCGAATTCCCAATCCATCCTACAACAGATTCGCTTTAGAATAGCAGAACGGAAAATCTGAGTTATTGGCCGCGCAAAACAAATAGAATAACAAAAGTTGGTAAGCCTAAATCGAGCTGGGAATCCCTCGCTTCTAATAGTCGGATGTGGTTGTCTGATTGAACTAACAGTCGGGTACACTTACTTGACGTTCTGATCTGAAAAAGTTGGATTTCCATTTTCAGCTTATGGTGTGTGATTACCACGAGTTTAATTCTTCTATATTCGTAAAATATGAAATGTGTTTGCCAGACACATTCGGACGTTTGGCCAATATAGTAGGTTAATGAGAAACATACATTTAAATTAGTAAGCTTTTTAAAACTAAACCGCGTAATGTTGCTGCTTGATATGGATTCTAAAATAAAGTTAATGCTTCTTTGTAATAAAGTTTATAATTACTGGTATCGTCATCTGGCGTCATTCCAATAAAATGAAAACAAAAAACAGTGAAAAGGGAGTGATCACTCCACAACTTGTATGGAAACAATGTCGACTAGCGCAACCTAAATGATGGAAGGATGCTAAAGCGGAACATGGTCTAAGAAGGCACTTGACTGACAAAAATGGAAGTGGAAACAGCTTTTGCCAAAAGGCAAACGGACTAATATGTATGAACAAAGGGCTTATCATCATCATCATCATCGACAACATGTTGAAGTTGTTTCGTATAATAATAAAAGGCTACTACTGGAATGATTCGAAAACCACCTTTCTATTCTAATAAAGACCAAATGAAGAATGCCGTTATAGAATCGCTGTAGAAATGCAGAAAGTGACGCAGCTTGATCAGACCGGAAGCAATAACCGACGTCTATTTCCAACGTTCACCTCTTAAATGGGAAACAAGATGGCTGATTTCAAGACAAAATTTGCATCTCCAATAGGACCACAGTTTCGCGGATTACGGCAGAGGGCAGGCATCTTAAAATCTAATTGTATTCCACTGTTTCACACGAACACTACTGTAAACCAGCTCATTGCGACCTATGGTCTGTTAGGTTGCTTTATCAATGAGTAACGCAAGAATAATGACAAGAATAATTAGTAACGCAGGACCCACATCACTATTTGGTTCCAAAGTAAGAAGAGCTTGTGTTATGGGTACTAGATGATGAATATAATACTTAAATGTTGTTTTTGGAGTTCCGTAGTTCGTTCTGTCTGTCTGTCTATCCTCGGCTTCGCGAATAGTAAACTATAAGTCCTAGAAATCTGTCATTTTGCAGGGTCAATACAATAATACTTTAAAATCGAAAACTCAACTTATTCCTGTTATTGTGTTTTAGAAAACGTAAAAAAGTACACCAACTACTAAGAACAGGTCAACGGTTAACTACAGAAACCCTTCTATTTTTTGGTAAATACAAACCAATTATTCATGGAAAACACCTAGACTCGAGATAAATATCTGTAGAAAAGCACACACATGTCCCTTTGCCGGGGCGAACCCGCTACCTCCTGCATATCAGTCAGCTATTGACTGACCGATTGGTATTAGAATTTGTCAATGTCTTTGCTTGTATAATTTTATATGTTCTATTTAATTTTATTCATTGTGTTGCCTTCTGTGACGTCACCGAACGGCTCAGTCGGAAGACCAGCGTTGGTTAACATAGCCAACATTAAGCTGAGACTGAGACCTTTTTGTGACTCAAGCATGGCTTCATTATTTTTGTCTCTTTTTATGTACCTAATGTTTTCTATGCTTGTTGTCACAAATAGAGAAATTATATATCTATCTATTAACTCAACTTAGCCACAGAGGCATTCTAAATTGTAATTTTTAAGTTATACCATAAAAATGTGTCGTAAAACAACAGCCATAAAAGTCAAAAGGTGAAATTTCATCCATGAATCCGTATTAGCGTAGTTAGTAGGTGAACAAAAAAGTACTTTCAGCTGGAAGCCGTAGCTTGATACAATTTTTATCTAACAAAAAGCACTCAAATAGCATGCAACATGCAATGAAATTACCCAAAATTATTTATATAGGTAAAGCCATTGGGTATTTCCTAATTTACATTTTGAATACTATCAAATTGACATGCAACGATTACGATCGGCGAGCGTGATATTTCACGATAAAATGTTCGTTTCCATATCACAAACTACCACGACTGCGTTTTTCATAGGTATCACAGGCATAGGACTGCTGTCCACAGTATGAGATGTTGGAAAGAGAGGGAGGCATCTTCCTACCACCACGGCACAGGACGGAGTGACGTAATACTCGCAAAAGACAAATCAAAAAACATATACTGCGTGTATATGTTACTCCCCTCTCTAGGAAGTTGTCTCCCCTCTCTTTCCAACATCTCATACTGTGCAAAGCAGTTCTATGCCTGTGATGATGATGTCACCGCGACCTAGTCCGTGGTTACTAATAACTGAAGAACTGTCGCGGGAGTAAGTTCTTTCTGTATAGGTTTCTCTCATCCGAGATGTCGAATAGGGTGTCAGTAGAATGTTGCCCTTCCTTGCCCGTGGATGCAGTAACATTCTGAAAGATGGGCAGCAACGTCTTTCCTTGTATCAACATCCCGTACTGCGCTCGCCTAACCGTCTGCCAAGCCTGGTAAGTATCTCAGCAGCCCCTTATGATCAGTACTAGGAGATTCATGAGGGTGGTCTATGTGCAGCAGTGGTCTTTTACATCTGAGATGACGAATAGGTGTAGTTTTCGGCTTGAAAGAAGTACCCTTAAAGTGATGTATTAAGTCATTTAAATCTTGTTATTTTCGCGCGTTGCGTAATTTTCGGACACATGATTCTGTAAACTATTAAAACCGCAAACATTTTAACAGTTTTGGGGATTATCATTATAGAAGAGAATAATTTGCATTTAAATTATAAAATCATTTTATTTCATGTACATGAATGTAACCTTGTAAATAAATATTTGGTGTCTCTGGTTATTGTAACCCACTTAAAGAATTATACTGATGAGAAATCCTATGTGGAGCTTTCAAATAACTTTGTATCTAATTAAATTATTTTTTAAATTGAAGCTATTCGAGAAACATATTTCTGGGTTCCACAAGATAGAGTTTTTTTTTATTTCAAGTCGAGCACTACTAGGATAGGAATAGGTTTAGAGAGCATGATTTGGTAAACTGAAACTGATGAAGAAGAATACAGATGTGCATCGAAACTCTTCGATGTTAAAAATTTAGGGGTAGCGATATCGAAAGATAGCTATAATAATAATATGCACCTATATATTTATCGTCTCAGCTACCTACTCGTCTTCTTCTTCATCATTATCATCACCATGGTTCCTGAAGTATCTTTAAAAAAATATATAGGTATAATTATTTCTAAGTATTAAAATACTTTTTTTCCAACTTTCAACTCCACAGGTGATCTGTTCTAACATTTGAGAGTATTCGAATAATTACCGGATGTTTTAGCAAAACGGAAATGACGTGTCGTATTGACAGTAATCCGACAGAGACAATGTCCCGTTCACAACACAATTTCCGGGCTCGGATCAAAAGCTTCGCTGCTATGTTCCCGAATAAATAGATAAATAAATAATGCTGGACTGTAGACAGAGCCATCTAACCAAAATTTAAACAAAGCTTGCGTTATGGTACCCTAAGGCCCTTTTCTGATATGTTGGCGCAGCAGCGGTGCGACATCAACATGCTCGGTATACGCGGTACTGAAAGCTTACCGAGTGCCTATATTTCAATGGAGCGTTCCTGATTGGCTCGGTCTGCGCGGGCGCGGCGCGGCGGCGGCGCGTCTCGGCATTAACGTCCAGCGGCCGCTCTGCATTTTACCGAGCGGGTCGCGTTTGACGTGAACAAAATGGTCTTAAACATCTTCTTCACTCGAACTAGACGACATCTTTCGCGACGGCACGAGAGGCAACGCATTCTGTGCAATAAAGCTTATTATAAAATATCAGATTACCTAGAGGACAAAACCACTTGGGAAGGAATCTGCTCCAACTCCGTCAAACGTAACATAAGACAAAATAAAATTGTTAAATGATGACTATAACGACCGAGTTAGGTTCTTCTGTTCACTTCTTTCCTAACTCGCGTGTCATCTGAAGTGAACAGATTCAATTATGTGCTTCATTCTATTTATTTGTGTTGTTTTATTTTGTAATTTGTGACGCGTCAATAAGGTCCATGCGGCCGCACTGAATAAAGTATTTTTTGATTCTTAATTCTTGATTCTTGCATATTTTTACCGATATGTGCGTATGTGCAGGCGATGCGGAATGTTTTCGGCATCCGAGCATGCTGATGTCGCACCGCAGCTGCGCCGACAAATCAGAAATGGGCCAAACTAATATAAAAGCCGGAACAGATTTTGGTTACAATTTATAGGATTTGTTGATTCTTTTACCTATTGCCAAATGCTGGCTCCAGTAGATAGACCACCTAATCGTATGGGTGTATAGGTATGCCGTGCGGTGCCGGCAGCAAAATGTTGCCTCTCCTCTAGAAGTACGCAGGTAGAGCAACAATGTTCGCTTGCTTTTAAACCCAGTTACAATGCATGAATTTAGCGGTTTTAGTATTTTCAGCATTTTAAACTTTCTTTAAAACAAAAACAAAAAGTTTTTATATTCATTGTCTATATCTATACTAATATTATAGAGGTAAAGTTTGTGAGTTTGTGAAGTTGTAGGGGGTAATCTCTGGATCTACTGAACCGAATTTCAAAATTCTTTTACTCATAGAAAGCCACAGTATTTGTGAGTGCCATAGGCTATAACTTACCGCCCAACGAAGTGGGCACCGGGTCAGCTAGTCATTAATAAATTGATAATACATCATACAATTCTGTCTCACTTTGGGCTAATGAAATCCTTTCATAGGAAACCCAAATTATTAAGACTTATTCAAACTTCAAAATTTGGATCATCTTTCGTTGCATAAAACCCTGTTTTCTGTGATCAGTAAAACAGATACAGGTTTTTGTATTTGTTTTCTCTTCCTCTTTTCCCTTCAGTACAAGTAAGTAAAAGTTTTAAAAATCGGCTAGTGTGAATATACCCCTTATGATCTTGAAGATGCTATGCCAGCAGTGGACGTGAACAGCAGACCTACAGCTGAGATGACAAATGCAATTGAGCTACGAAGGCGTAGGGAATATTGATAAACTTTAAAACGCATCAGCGCCGAACTGCTAATCTAATCCCTGGTTTCCATTGCACTCCGACTCACTCAGCTGGTGCCAACAGTTTTAAACAGAAAGCTCAAACATTATAGCTTTAATTTTCGACACCGCTCGCATACCAGCCAGTTGGGAAGTTTGGCTGGTTAACTTTGATAATAAGTTACAAATTGTGTATGTACAATGTGATAAATATGCCGTGAGGTGCCGGCAGTAGAATGATACCCCTCCTCTCATGCCCATGGATGCAGTAAGAGCCTGCTAAGGGATACCTCCGGAAGATGGGCAGCAGCGTCTATCCGTGTATCAACATCCCATACTGCGCTCACCAACCCGCCTGCCAAGCGTGGTGAGTATGGCAACTACCCCTCATGGAGATCCATGAGGGAGGCCTGTGTTCATCAGTGGACATTTTATGGCTGAAATTATGAATGTGATAAAAAATAGTTGTTCGAGCAGGGGAAACGCGGAACGGTTCTATAAATATTTGTATTAAAATAGTAACCTCGCTATTTACGTAGCCATCAAAATCAAAGTCTTTTTATTATTATTAACCTTCGACATAAAAAGATGTGTGTTATAAGTTTGATCGCTGTGTGTGTCTGTCTGTGCCATCGTAGCTCTTAAACGAGTGGATTGATTTGCATGCAGTTTGTTTTATTAGAAAGCAGGTTAGCCGGCGGTGGTTCTTAAACATGTTTTATCAAAATCAGTTAAGAAGTTTATAAGATATGAGGGTGAAAGAGGTAATGAATAATCAAATGTTTCAAAATATATCCGAGTTTGGTATCAAATGAAAGGAAATTATGTATATAGAATTCAAAACTGAAAAATATATAGAAATCGGTTGAGTTATTCATGAGATATGGTGGTTGAATGTGGGGAACAATGGAATGTTTTCAAATATGCCCAAGTAGGATATTAAATAAAAGGGCGATTGCAAAACTAAGGGTACACATTACAAAAAAATAGGTAAGCTCAGAGACTAGGTAAAGTGTCGGGGTTACTTCATTATTTAGAAACTTGTATACCTGTTTATTTATTTATTTGGGCTACCAACAAGAGATACACAATAATAAGGTTTAAATAAAACAATAGGTACTTAGGGCTAGTATTCCCCCAATTAGATTAGATTAAATTGTGGTTGTAACCGTAATCGGTGCAGGAAACATTGCAACGGCATCATCATCATCATTTCAGCCATAAAACGTCCACTGATGAACACAGGCCTCCCTCATGGATCTCCATGAGGGGTAGTTGCCATACTCACCACGCTTGGCAGGCGGGTTGGTGAGCGCAGTATGGGATGTTGATACACGGATAGACGCTGCTGCCCATCTTCCGGAGGTATCCCTTAGCAGGCTCTTACTGCATCCATGGGCATGAGAGGAGAGGTATCATTCTACTGCCGGCACCCCACGGCGGCATGCAACGGCATAATAGTTGAAAATCGAAAATGTTCAAAATGACTGTTAGAAGGAGCTGGTATTGATAATTACTAGATAAACAGTCGGAAAGTCACCTAGCTGTAATAACTAGCACTGCGTCGGTGCGACGGAGTCCCACTTGGCAGGAATTCACAGCTACGGTGATAATAAATGGGGAACTGTGCTACCGAATTGTGCTCCCAGACTAGTTTAATAAAATTGGACTCGTAGTATTTACATTACGAAGTACGTACTACTTGTAAAAGTTGGACCTTAATGGATATTGGTATGAATATTTATGTGAAGTTATGACAAATACAGACGATATATCGCGGGCGCCGATTTGTGTCTTAGAAGTGAACAGATTTCACGATGTTCTTTCATCATCATCATCATTTCAGCCGTAAGACGTCCACTACTGAACACAAGCCTCCCTCATGGATCTCCATGAGAGGTAGTTGCCATACTCACCACGCTTGGCAGGCGGGTTGGCGAGCGCAGTACGGGATGTTGATACGCGGCAAGACGCTGCTGCCCATCTTCCGGAGGTATCCCTTAGCAGGCTCTTACTGCACCCACGGGCATGAAAGGAGGGGTAACATTCTACTGCCGGTGCCCCACGGCCAACGATGTTCTTTAGCATTAACTAATTACGCGGACTGTATAGAAAGGCTTAAGGTCGATTCACACATATCAGTGAAGCCACAGTTCCGACACAGTACTGGCACAGTGCGAAATATTCTTTCATACATTCTCTATGAACGCATCCCCACTTGTCAGTGTCAGTGACGACACTGTGCTCTCAGTGTCAGTGCCGACACCGGCAATCACGGATGTATTCGTTGACGACGATATTTTTTGTCGGATCACGGACGCCGCACGTAGATATAGCCTTCCTCCAACGAGTATCTTTCTTCAATAACTTATTTCCTAGTTTCTGCAGAAGTATATTGAAACAGCTCTCTTACATTTTAAAGTATTCAAAATATTTCCTTTCATCAATAACTAATAAATTCTTTGTATAATGTCATGAATTCTCCTTCTGTCTCTCTTACTTAATTGCCATGCTTCATGCACCCATTTTCTCTTTTTTTCTTGATGCTGCTCTTCTTCTTCGTCTAAAGCAATGGCTATCATTACTAGCTCCGCAGTATTGATTGTTGCTATGGTTCTGTTCAGTTCAATGAACAAAACCATAGCAACAATCACGATACTTGACGACGGACACGTTTTCACTGAAGCTCCGTGAACTGAGTACTGACATGTGTGAATTGAATCACTGACGCAACACTGTAGCACTGATAACGAACTGAGCGAACACGTTGTCGGAACTGTGGCTTCACTGATATGTGTGAATCGACCTTTAGTCAGCTTCAGACGTGTACATACATTGACCTGTTCTTTCCTCTGGCTCATTGCCGAAAAAGTTGGGAGGATGGTATAGGTGCTGGGTAAGCCTAATCTATCATAGAAACTCCCAGTCACTGCAGCGTCCTGTACAGAATGAGTATCAGTTGCTAACGCTGTATAATTTTTTAAATATACCTTATTAATTATAATTAATAATCAATATTGCACAATTCACATAGCACTATCTAGTCCTAAAGAAAGCAGAGCTTCCGTTATAGGAACCATGTGATTTAAAGAACACTTTTTACTTTATAACCGACTTTAAGAAAAAGAGTACGTTCTCACATCGTATTTTGTTATATTATTTTTAACCTAAATGACAAGACAAGGCGAAGGCCCACGTGACGTTAAGCGGTAACCTCAACCAATTACAATACCGCGGTGATCACGTTCACTAAGCACGTGACCAACGCTACATTGCATTGCAGCCGCCGTCCTAAGACATAGAGTTGTAAAGTCTCATGTGCCCGTAATTACACCGGCCCCCTTATGCTTCAAACAGAAACAGCAATGCAGGCACTTAGTACTTCTTCCCGGATAAACTCTTAACAAAAAGTTATATTGCTACTTACAAAACGTTCTATAACAACATACGCTACATTCAGTAGTAACTATGTAGAAGTTTGTTATGAAATTCATGATTATAACAGGCTCTTCTTCAAATTGGTAAACTTTGTTCGGTATGGCGGTTTTGTTGTCTAGGCTCTGATATACCAGATATTCTGTGACGAGCATTCGTACATTGTTACTGGGCGCTTATATTGACATAGTTCAGCTGAATCTTCACGTTTGTACTTAATATATTTTCTGGGCTTATTTACTGCAAGAGTGAAACTTTTATATAAACGTTATAGTAGCGGCTTTTCCAATTTTACACAATTTATTTGATGATAAAGCTTATTTGATGATTTTCCTTTGCTTCAGGCATGCTAAGTTGTAAATGTGTAATAGGTGGTAATAAATAGTCTACAAAGTGAGATTTTTCTTTAGAATATTTACATCTATTAAAGCGTCAACCACTGGTAATAATGCTGTACAAGACGCTGCAGTGCCTGGGACATTGAAAGACGGATTAGGCTTGCTCAGCGCCTATACCATCCTCCCAGCTTAGTCGGCTATATTCAGAGGAAAGAACAGGTCGATACGTCTGAAGCAGACTAAGCCGCGGGTTTCCTTACGATGTTTTTCTTCACAGTTATGTAGGTGTTAAATATCAACATAAATTTTCAAGAAAGAAAAAACTATTGGTTCACGGCCGCTATCGAAGCCACGACCTTCGGATTGAAAGTCGCGGGTACATACCACTCGGCCATCATAGCTACGGACCTTTGTAGTCTAAAATATTTTAATTGAATTCACTAAACCAGCGTTGCTTAATTCGCTTCGAAAACGAAGTTGTAAGTCACATATTGTAGCTGGTCCAGAGAAAAGCGTTCAATCGGTGTCCAATATCGGACCGAGATGTAATCTCGTTTGCAAGCTTCGACCGGTACCCGGGTATTAGTTAATGACTCAACGGAACTGTGTGAATTTCTAGGACGATTGGTTGCCGAAGCTAGAGGACTTGTTCAAATTTATCATTGATCAGTACATCGTTGACTGGAGGGAAGCAGCTCAGGATCGGGATATATGGGGGAATTGGGGGAGTTTTCCCAGCAGTGGGACCCAAATGGCTCATAATAATAATTTGTTAAGCTGGCCTCTCAGCATATATACATTTTTTTATGTGATTTAAAGAGCAACTGCTATTAATGATGCACATTATAATCAGGTAAATAAAAGACAATTTTAGATGTTACCTGATTATAATCTGTTCATTAAGGAGCCCAGACAGATCTAACATCCCAGTCATCTTTAAGATGAAAGTTAGTAGAAAGTTAGTTACAATCCCCGCCGGCGCAGGACCGATATTTTTTATTTGAAGATATTTGTTTCGGGTGGGTGTCAGTGACTGGCACTGCAGCGTCCGGTACAACATGAATACCAAATATTTAAACAGTTGGATGTGCCCTGACACCAACATCTGTGGCATTGTGTTTATATGCGTGTTAGTAATAATGCCGACGTACGAACACTGGTTTTGCCAATAAATCAAAATGTAATTATTACTATTTATTGTGCACACCGTGGGGTGCTGGCAGTAGAATGTTACCCCTTCTCTCATACACATGGATGCAGTAAGAGCCTGCTAAGGGATACCTCCGGAAGATGGGCAGCAGCGTCTTTTCGTGTATCGACATCACGTACTGCGCTCGTCAACCTGCCAAGCGTGGTGAGCATGGGAACTACCCCTCATGGAGATCCATGAGGTAGGCCTGTGTTCAGTAGTGTTTACGGCTGTAATGATGATGATGATTGTGCAGTGATTTTGCACAAACTTTCGTGAAAATATAACACACACCACGTCCGGCTAGCACTGTGTTTGGAGGTACACTGCTTACAAATGAGCGTCCTCACTCATTTAGAAACAAAACTGTGCGGTCTCATTACGGTTAGGGCGTATCTAACGATTTAAATCTTTTATCAACCAGTTTCTGACGCTTAATGGTAACAATTTAGTAAATCTGAATCAAGTCAATATATTTTTGAAAAGAACAAGGCTAATGAAAACTGTAGTCTGTATCATCTTTTAAGAAAACATTAATCTTTGCGGAATTTAATTAAGACAAAAATGAAATGGTTTAAATATGTCGCCCTAGGCTCCATCCTACTCAGCCTAGGTGGGTAAACCCAGCACTGATTGTGCCTGTGTTCTCTCAATAAACTCTAACCTTTTAAATCGATTAAAAATAAACACCGTTGTGTATAAAGTACCAACATACCAAACCTACAAAACTGATATTTGTTATTCTACTATTTGATAGTATGTTAGCTGTTGTAGTGCGTGTAACACTGTTACCTTACATTCCTGGTGTCGCAGAAAACCAGCGCGCAATACTTGTCACCATTGTGCATATTATGAGCGACTTCCGTTTCTGTTTCCGCGACTGCATTTCTTTCTTATACTGTTCTACTTGCTCTGAAGCAAAATAAACGTTTTTGGGGTTGCGTACCCAAAGGGAAAAAAACAGGACCTTATTAGTAATAAGGTCCTGTTTTTGTGATGATCGGAGTCTTAGTAAGACTCCGATGACCGTCTGTCTGTCTGTCATCAGGCTGTATCTCGTGAACTGTGATAGCTAGACAATTGAAATTTTCACAGATGATGTATTTCTGGTGCTGCTATAAATACAGAATAAAATAAATATTTTAGGGCCCATTAAAAAAAACGTGATTATGATCGAATAATGATACGGAACCCGGAGTGCGCGAATCCGACGTACACTTGGCCGATTTTTTTATCTTCATCTTTAATTTGTAACTAGATAAAGCCTAAAGACAAGACTACTAGATTAGCATTATAGCGGATTCGTCTATAATGTTATATTTAAATTTATTTCCTTACAGCCTTATGTCTTGGGATGATGGGCCCAATGCAATGCAGCGTTGGTCACGTGCTTCGTGAACGTGATCAACGGGATAGGCCCTAAGTATTTTAGCCACTCAGAAAAATATAGGTCGAGGTCGTCCAAAAGCGCGATGGGTCGACGACATTATCGCAGTCGCTGGGCACACCTGGATGCGAAATGCACAGGACAGAGGAGGCTGGCAAAAACTTAGGGAGGCCTATACCCAGCAGTGGGTGATTCCGGGCTGAGAAGAAGAAGAAGAAGAAAAACATAAAAGATAAAATCTACCATGCATCATCATCAGCCGTAAAACGCCCACTGCTGGACTAGGTCTCGCGCATGGTTCTCTAAGTACTTATCATGAGGAGGGGCAACATTCTACTGTCAACACTCCACGGCCAACTGCCATTAATATTCTGGGTTAAAACTTCTAAATATTTTTATCATAATATTATAAAGCTCTCTGTATTTTCAGGTCCAAACCTAACTTGAAACATAATGGAAAAAGCTTGAAAAAGTTATTATCTTTCCATTTTAAAAATACACTCACATTTATTTATTGTGCCTTAATTCGTACGGTCTTGGGTCGGCAAATTTAATCTCCAAAAAAATTTAAAAGTTTCTTATTCTAAATCACTGTGATAAGATGTTACGAACATATTTTCTAACAGGATCTGATCCGAGTGTGAAAGTGTGTAAGATCAGCTATCTCTCTCTCTCCCGTTTTCTGTCAAATCCACAGTAGGTCCACTGCTGACAAAGGCCTCCCTTAAAAATCTCCATGTTCTGATCATGAGGGGGCTGTTGCCATTCTCACCACGCTTGGCTGGCGGGTTAGCGAGTGCAGTACGGACATTTGATACACGGAAAGTCGCAGCTGCCCAAGATAAAGAAAAGTTTATTTTGTCACATTTGTACAATCAAATAAAAAAAATCATCAATTCGTTTTTTAAAACTAGTGACAAAAATGGTCACTACTCAGCATGTGCTGAGGCAGAACGAGTCGTACCACAGCGCTGGTCTTCCGTAGTAACCATGATGTGCGGTTGGTGCTACCTGAAGAAATTAAACCCAAACTTCTAAATATTTCGTGATTTATTAAGATATATTAAAAAGAAACATCGAGTACGGTGCGTTAGATTTCAGAGGGAAGATCATAGAGAGCAGTAGTAGCACAGATAATAAATAATGACAAAACAACACAGATAATTAATTTTTGCGTTCACTAATTTCAACTCTAACATTCTCTCCTGAACGCAAACCCATTGCGTTTGTAAATGCTTCATGTTTTGGTCTAGGTAGCCCCTTTGTGAGAACATCAGCAACCATGTCCTCAGTCTTCTTATATTTTACAAGAATTTGATTGTTTGCAATCTTCTCTGTGATGAAATGATAGCGAACATCTATATGTTTACTTCGGGCTTGATAACTTTCATTCCCTGAAAGACTAATACAACTTTGATTATCACAAAACATAATTAAAGGGTTATTTTTGCATACCAAACAAAATTCTTCTTGTAATTGTTTGAGCCACATAGCCTCTTGTACAGATGTGGCCAAAGACATATATTCAGCTTCAGTGCTTGATAAAGCCACTGTTTGTTGTCTCTTAGAGACCCAACTTATAGAAGCGCCCTGAAAAAGAAAAACATATCCTGTGCAGGATCTTCTGTCATCTGATTGACTTGCCCAATCGGCATCACAATATCCAGTGATCTCGCTGTCATCTCTCTTAAATGTCAATTTATAATTTATTGTAGCCTTTAAGTATCTTAAAACTCTTTTAAGTGCACTCCAGTGTTGAGCAGTTGGCTTGTTATTGTATCTACTTAAAGTATTTACTATATAAGCTATGTCAGGTCTTGTACCTTGTGATAAATATAGTAAACATCCAACAGCCTCATGATATGGAATATTTCTAAGTATTTCTCCTTCATGCTCAGCCCTCTTTATCTGAGTATTTGCTTCACATGGTGTATAAACTGGTTTACAATCATTCATTTTAAAACGATTGAGAATTTTTTCAATATATATTGACTGGTCCAATGTTATCTCATTTTCCTTTTGCATAATTCTAAAACCAACACATTGCTTTACTCTTCCCATATCTTTCATTTGAAAATTATCTTGTAGTTTATGTTTTATACTGTCCATTGTAGTCTTATTGTTAAAAAAACATGCTAAATCGTCGACATACACAGTAATAAATAAAATATCTTCTTTGCCCAATATTCTATAATATATGCAAGGATCTACCGTTGAACGAGATAGTCCAATTTCCAATAAAACATTGTTCAGTTTTTTATTCCACTGTCTACTTGCTTGTTTGAGCCCATAAATTGATCTGTTTAAGCGACATACTTTCTCTCCTTGCTCAAAAGATGGCGGTTGAGTCATAAATATTTCTTCTTCGATGTCACCTTGCAGAAATGCCGAAATGGCATCCATTTGATGTATTTCTAAATTATATTTAGCAGATAGTCCAACCAGGTATCTTATTGAAGAATATCGGACAACAGGTGTATATATTTCATTATAATCTATTCCTTTCTTTTGTTGATAGCCTTTAATAACTAACCTTGTCTTGTGACGTATAATTTCTCCATTCTCATCTAATTTTGATTTGTACACCCATTTGCATGGAATAATTTTCTTACCTACTGGTTTATTTACCAGTGACCATGTATTATTTTTAATTAGCGAATTATATTCTTCTTCCATTGCTTGCTTCCACAGATTGGCTTTATCACTGTTTAGTGCTTCATCAAGGCTCTGTGGATCACTATAAAGGAAACTTGGTGTTAACTCAGTATTCATGCAAAGGTAAGATGTTGAATTACTGTCATAAACTTCCATTCGCCGTGACCGTGGTCTAAGTTGTAAGTTTAATGTCTTGAGTGTATCAATACTTTCATCAGGTAAGTATGTAGAGGTACTATCATCAGGTAAGTATGTACTATCATCAGGATCGTCATAACATGATCCTGTGCTTGATGAGTCTGAAACACTAACTTCCTCACATTCAGATGTCAGTTCAGTTAAAGGCAATTTTATTTTATTTTCCTTTATATTTTTGTTTTCAATTATTATTTCCTTTTTATTTTTATTAATATTTTCTGTTTTTATTTCAGGTGAAGGAGTGGGGACGACATTTATTTTTATACTTTCTTCCAAAAATACAACATCTCTACTAATTACTGCCTTTTTATTTTTAGGATTTATAAATCTATAACCCTTAGTACTTTCAGGATATCCCACAAAAATTAACTCACTTGATTTTGAGTCCAGTTTTTGCCTTTTTTCTTTTGGTATGAGGACCATTGCTTTGCACCCAAATATTTTCATGCAGCTCAGATCAGGTTTTGTTCCAGTCCAGGCTTCTTCAGGTGTCATGTCACAGAGAGCTTGTGTGGGTGACCGATTTATAATGTATGCAGCAGTAGCCACCGCTTCGGCCCAAAAATCTTTTTCTAGACATGCATTAAACAACATACATTTAGTTCTTTCAATCAATGTGCGATTCATGCGTTCACTCAAACCATTTTGTTGTGGAGTGTATGGGTTGGAAGTTTGATGCACAATACCATTTTTTTTAAGAAAGTTACTAAAATTCCTATTTATGTATTCTGTCCCATTATCACTTCTCAACACCTTTATCCTTTTATTTAACTGATTTTCTACCAAATTCTTGAATTCAATAAACTTATCCAGTACTTCAGATTTATTTCTAATAAAATATACAAATACTTTATGTGAATTGTCATCAATAAAAGTTGCAAAGTACCTTGCTCCTCCAATAGAAGTAGTCTGCATGGGTCCACATAAGTCGGTGTGAATTAGCTCTAGCAGGTTCGGTGCTCGGGAGCCACTACTTGGAAATGGTTGTCTAGATTGTTTTCCTTCTAGACAAGTGATACATGTATAACTTTCCTGTTGCGGTGACAAGTTTATCCCACTTACTAATTTTGGCAATTTATTAACATCTTTCATGTTTAAATGCCCCATACGCAAATGCCATAAGTGTGTATCAGATTCTACAGTTGCTGACATAGCGTGAGATTGGATCATGACATTTAATCTGTAAGTATCATTTATAATATCTGCTGAGGCCAAGGTTTGCTTATATTGATTTTGTATCAAGCATCCAGTCTTATTAAATACTACATTATTCCCAGCTTTTATTATCTTACTCACAGACAGTAAGTTGGTTGACAGTTCTGGTATGTACAGAACATTTCTCACCTGTATTGTATTGGTACTATCTAATTTAATAGTCACATTACCACAACTTTCCACATGCAGTAATTTATTATCAGCAATTTTAATGCTCTGAACAGGCGGAGGAGTTTCATTTTCTAACCAATGTCGATGCATGGTCATGTGAGCTGATGCCCCGGAGTCAACATACCAGTTGTAGTTGTCATTTATCTGCATAGCTGAAAAAGCTGCGACGAAACCATTATTATCTTTATTTTTATTTTCAGATTTATCCTTTCTATGCCAACAATTTTTGCTAAGATGCCCATATTTGTTGCATTGAAAACACCGTGGGCCTTTTGGTTTAGACTGAGACTGATTTTTATTCAGCGAGGGCTTTTTATGTGAGTTTGTGTAAAATGCGGAAGTGTCTGGTTGTTTCACTTCTTGCAGAAGTTTAGTTTTAATTAAATCGGCACTAATTTTCACACCTGAACTCTCTATACCCATTATCATAGGTTTATAAATGTCTGGCAAACCGGCCAACATTAAAGTTCCGAGCCACTCATCATTTACCTCAAATGATATGTTCCTTAACTTATGAGCAGATACCATTATTTTATTTACATACTCTTCAACGCTATTACTTGTTTCCAATGTTGTGTTTATGAGGTCTTTCAATAAACCTACTTTTCTAAGTAGACCGGAGTCTTGAAATGCTTTAGACAAATTATTCCATACCTCTTTTGCAGATTTCGCATCCTGTATATGGACAAACAAAATAGGATCCACTAAAAGTATCAGTTTAGATTTGGCCTTTTTGTCCTTGTGTGCGTCGGTGGGACCTTTTTCAATCATCTCCCAAAGATCTTCGTGCTCGAGGTATGCTTTTACGGCAAAACTCCATGTCGCCCAATTATCACGGCCAGTGAGCTTCTCAATTAGTGTCAGTGTATTGTTTGAAGTCATTTTCGTACAACACTTCGTTATCTGAAAACCTGAAAAGAACCGGCGACCGCGTTCCCCGCGTGGCGACACTTAGGTTATGTCTGCTTTTACTATTATTACACGAACTTTTCACGAATAACTATTTCCAGGTAGTCCTGGGCCCATAACCTGAAGAAATTAAACCCAAACTTCTAAATATTTCGTGATTTATTAAGATATATTAAAAAGAAACATCGAGTACGGTGCGTTAGATTTCAGAGGGAAGATCATAGAGAGCAGTAGTAGCACAGATAATAAATAATGACAAAACAACACAGATAATTAATTTTTGCGTTCACTAATTTCAACTCTAACACTACCGCAATGCACGATAATTATATATTTATTAGGTCGCCCGCTTAAATAGCCCGCTCGATCCCACTGCTGGTCAAAGTCCTACCTTCTCTCACTTATCTTGGTCTAGGGTTTAAAATCACACAAGTGTATGTTATACTATACAACTATTAAGACCTTCTGTATCTCTTCATAATTTCACAATAATTATAATGATTATAATTATTACTACAAACTCAAAAGACAGATCATGAAATATATTCAGGACAGGTTGTTCTACCGTTTCAAAAATTAAATCTGTATCATTTACATGAGGTAAATCTCAGTGCTAGCCGTGGGGTGCGAGCGGTACATTATTATTGTTAATTAAATAGTCTGAGTTGCATGACATTCCTTTATTACCTGTTATTAAATTTTTTTCATTATATCATCATCATTAATCATTTCAGCCGTAAAACGTCCACTTCTAAACACAGGCCTCCCTCGTGGATATCCATGAGGGTAGTTGCCATACTCACCACGTATATAATTTAATTAAATACAATTTAAAAAATTTGCACACCAAATTAGCTGGTAAGACATCGCATGGAACTCACAACCTTGTAATCCGTTATTTGCAAATAAATATTTTGACTTTGACTTTAGACGGTGCCCATCATCTCTTGCCCGTGGATGCAGTAAGAATCTGCCGTGTAACAACATCCTGTACTGCGATCGTCATCCCGCCTACAAACATAACGTGAGTATGGCAAAAACGCCCTCAAGGTCTTGGAAATCTATGAGGGAGGCCTATGTCCAGGGTCTATGACAGGGTAGTGTTACTGGTATAACCTAAAGGGGGCAGTAGTGGGTGATTCCGGGCTGATAAGAAGATGAAGAACAAATCTCTGTCTAGGTAAGGAAATTATTAAAATCCCATTAATAAATAGGATTAAAAAGTTTCTTGCTACCTCATTTTCAGAGCGCCGGATGTTTTAAATAAGACGTCTTTTGCATTTACTCATCATCATTTGCATATTTATAAACGCTGAATAAATTACAACCAAAAATTTCACGATAATATTGACATATACTAATACGAAGCCCAGTTAACGCGAACTCTGATACCCAAGGTATTTTTTTTTGTTTTTTGCCTAGTTTAGGTATGAATGATAGACTTATTACATCTCGGGACAAATGTCTGTACGATCTGCAGATATTTGTTCAGGGTGTTCTGGGTGTTTTTCCACATATATTAAAAATATCTATCTATGTAGTATAATGTATTAAGTATATCAGTCATATAGTACCCATAACACAAGCTCTGCTTAGCTTGGGGCTAGATGATGCTGTGTGATTTGTCCAGCATTATTTATTTATTTTATTTATTTATCTAATCTGCATCTTGTATTCTTCTAACCTAACTCTGCGCCGTTAACGCGAACTCTGATACCCAAGGTAATAGTTTTTTGCCTAGTTTAGGTATCAATGATAGACTTATTATATCTAATCTATATCTTGTATTTTTCTAACCTAACTCTGCGCTGTTAAATCTGTGTTTTCTTTTTAGGTTAAAATATGGAACTCATCAAATCGACTATTATAAGTAAGGCTTCAGTTAAAGATTTTACTCTATTACCATTAAAAGAATTTCCTTTGATGCAAGCGGAAGGTGCAGCAAGATTGCATCCTGTCCTTCGCGTCTGATTGAATCACGTCCAATTGCAGCTCTCTAACGAAGTACGGAAGGTCACTTGGAAGTTAATAAATAGGTAATTGCCCAGGCTAGAAGCTTCCGACTAGGGCGGTTGTAGGCACTTACAGAGTCCACTTGCGAAAGCTATTAGGCACGACATTTTTAGAATCGATTACGATGAGAGATCGTGTTCTGTATCTTGCCATTTGTCGGACACAATTTTCCCTCGTAATTGTTTCCCAAAACAACCCAAAATTGTCGAGTGATTCAACAATAGGATATTTCGGACGTCGAACGAATGTAAGTGGAATTAGAGCGATAAAGCCATGCAAATCTGGACGAATTCATCACCCGCCTCGCGCAGAACATGTTTCGCCGAAGTGACGCCTCAACCCACAGCCACACTTGACCTAGCGCCAAGGTATGACTCAAAATGGCGTTTCAGCAAGACGACAACATCGACCACACGGACACTGAACCTGACACTTCACGTGGCCTAAATGGACTTTAACTTCAAAATGGACATCTAAGGGAGGCATCACCAAGGGTGACTCGTATGACCTTTCCAGTCATACGAGTCATACTCGAGTGCTGAAAACAAAACTAGGGTACCTTATATGTGATGAACGCCTTAATGTTGTAATAGTTAGTAGAAGTAGAGAAGTTGTAGAGAAGTAGTAGTTGTTGTGTAGTACTAATCCCATTAATATTATAAAGCCGAAAGTGTGTTTGTATTGAGGTTTTTTACCTCTTAACGCAAAAACTACCACATGGATTGAGCTAAAACTCTGCACACGTATAGTTGTAGGTCTGAATTAACACATAGGCTACTTTTTAACCGGGTACAACGCATGCAAAGCCGCGGGCACAAGCTAGTAGAGTATAAAGTGTTAGATTTTGAGGCTTTACGAAGTTTGTTATACGGGATAGCTAGTCTGAAGATAGAGCAAACACAAATATTGCTTATATGTGCGAGGGATCAAACCCGCTTGCATCTTAGCCGGATGTTAGACAAACTGAGACACGGAGGTCATCAAACTACATAGTTCAAGTACTGAATCTTTTTATGTCAGCCTTAAAACGTCCACTACTGAACACTGGCCTCCGATCATGAGGGCAAGCTGCCATACTCACCACGCTTGGCAGACGGGCTGGCGAGCGCAGTACGGGATGTTGATACACGGAAATACGCTGCTGCCCATGCTCCGGAGGTATCCCTTAGCAGACTCTTACTGCATCCGCAGGCATGAGAGGAGGGGTAACTGCCGGCACTCCACTGAAGCTTATTGCGCGACAAACTGACATTTCCTTAGTGCGGTATCGGTAGAGTCCGTGCCACCACTAAAGTCCGATAGACGCGGCGCTGCTTTCATAGAACTAAGTTAAAATGACACTGTAAATGTTCTTATATTTTGTAAGACTTAGCTTAATCACTGCGACAGATATCAGTGAAACGATTAGAGCTGGGAGGATGCTGAAATATGACGGTATTATGTTGGTTACGATGACTTATCTTCATCGCATATTACTATTCGTGGAATCCCATCCAAAAAGTACGACGTCTCTCATGTCATTACCGGTACAAAATCCAGAATGTGATGGGTGGGATTTCGATGACAGCTGTCGCAGTCATCCAGTGTTTTACGAGTCCAGTCATCCAGTTCCCGCTTTTGCTCCTTGTAAGACTTCAGTGGTAAGACTTCATACCCAAGGCAGTCTGGTACAGATTGATCTTTAGCGACAAGACCGCCAATTGTTACTTTGTGTTCAGTGTTTATTTTTCTGCTGTTATTTTTATATTTAAGGTGTGCAATAAAGCATTTTCTGTCTATCTACTCGCGATAAGGGCGCTCTTTGTACTCCTATGTTTTCATTTTGTCTTTTCTTTATTTTTGTATCTATTTTTTACACCACGTGTAAAAAATGAGATAACAATCTATCAACTCTATTTTAAAACAAAAAAAAATATTAACATAAATACTTTGCATAGAAACTTTGAAACTACTTATTATATAATGCTTGGAATATTTTAATATACAGGGTGTATTATAATATGTATACTTACCCGAAAGGGGGGATTTCAGGCCACGAAAAAAGTATTTTTTGGTGCGAAAAAATCGGGAATTCGTATTAAAAAAAAATATTTGCAATTTAACTATAAGAAAATGGTCCTAGGTATAAAAATTAATTATATAATTTTAATTTTAATTAAATAAATACCTCTGTAGTTATAGGTGTTTTTATTTGTACCTGTGCGGGAACTTTTAGTGGATTTCAATGACCCTGACAAGTATCAGCTAGCATGTAGGTTGCCAATATCGTATAATCAGCTGTTGAAGTTAAAACTTTCGTAATCATTTCTTGAATGAAAATCACGAATAGTAATATTTAGAACAAAAGTTGTTCCTTGGGATGTTGAGAATCACATCCTGTCGGATTAATTAACATATTATAAAACACCCTGTATAACCCACGAAAAACTTAAAACATCTGACACTTTTTTTTGACAAGATGGGGTAGATCATTAATGTTAATTAAAAATAGAAAAGGTGATCCCTGCGGTAAACCCATTGTAACTACAGATCCCGAAGAACGTTTTCCATTAACATCAACTCTTTGTATCCTGTTACTGAGGTAAGAAATAAGTAGATCCAAAGAGATATCTCTAACACCATAGTTGCGCAATTTCCCAATCAATGTTTCATGGTGTACACAGTCAAATGCTTTTGAAAGGTTGCAAAAAACACCTAAAGCGTCTTGCGATTTCTCCCAAGCATCATAGATATGCGAGATTAACTCTATACCGGCATCAGTAGTGAAACGGCCGCGCGTTAAGCCAAATTGCTTGCAGTGTAGCAATTTGTTGTCGTTAGAGTGCTTAGATAGCTGATTTATAATAAGCTATTAAAAAAATTTACTAAATGTCGGCAGTACTGATATCGGCCTAAAGTTAGTGGGGTCCAACTTAGAACCTGATTTGAATAAAGTTATTATTTTACTGTGTTACATTAGATCAGGAAATACCCCACAGTCACTGCTTTCATTAAATATAAAAGCCAGCTCAGGTGTGATTGTATCTACCAATGGTTTTACAATATTTACAGAAATACCCCAGTGATCTACAGTTTTCTTAACATTAAACATTTTAAAGTATTTAACTATATCGCTGCTGTCCACCTATTGGAAATTAAAATTACTATTGCATTTAAGTACATTTTCGCTAAGTAAGGACTCGGCGATCAGGTGAGAAGAGTCTAAAGACTTTGTGGTAGAAACTGAAATGTCAGTAAAAAATGTTTTAAATGCTTCGGCTACATCTTCATCACTTTTGTAGGTGGTATAATTTAATTTAAATTGGTTGTTAAAGTTTCCATTTATTTCCAATATCTTTGTTTATTATTTTCCAAGTAGCTTTAATTTTATTACCACTATTTTTAATTTTGGAACTTAAGTAATTAGACTTAGCAATATGATAATGACTTTTCTAAAAATTTTAGAGTAATTTTTTACCTTTTCTTTAAATTCTTAAATCTTAATCTTAAATATTATACCATAGCCCAAAGAAGGCTACACATAGAGCACATATCATTCGCAGGATAGGTATAAAGCTTATTTCTTTAAGGTACACACATAAATCCGAATTAAAAACGAAAGAGGGACCGGATAAGTAATGCTGCCTCGTTTTTCAGTGGTCTTAAGTCCCCAGTTTTCTTAATACGCCCATGTTTTTATTTTGCTTATTTAAAATACCGGTAATTATGAATAAGACGACGGATTCGTCTCTAACTTTGGTTGCTTTTGCTAATAACAAGCAAAAGTTCTTATATTTCTTTTGGCTTAATGGCCTCCCAAAATCTGCGCCGTTACATCCTGTCTTCGTCTCGTCACATCCAGCGTTCGCCAGCGTCCATTTGCAAATCATCACTCCATCCCACTTGGCATCCCACACTGCTTGCTTTGTCGCAGTCTCCACTCAAGAACTCGTTTACTCCATCGTTTATTGGTTCTCGATGATATTAGTGATAAAAATTAAATGGCGCATCATGACAGATCAGGGGCTCTATTTTACTATCGTTCTCCTAACACTCACGGCATATTCACGGGAAACGAGCCGTCTCATCCAATCGTTTTGTTAAGAGAGCCATGAGGCGTATGAAAATGTCAGGCAAGTCATAGGCGAGGGATTAAAAAATAGAGCCCCGAAGAACAGAGAAAAACACAGAGTAGTCACTAGCGATCTCAAGTGACACTATGCCACCACATTGGAAGTTCTGTAGACTTTAATGTTAAACATTAGTGTTGAAACATTAATGTTAAATTTACGTTCACTTAAAAAAATATCCAATAACAGCGGAATAATCGGGCTGTGAATCATAATCATCATCATCATCATTTCAGCCATGGAACGTCCACCGTTGGCTATAGTTATAAGCTTCCCTTATGAACTCCAAAGTGTTGCGGCTGGAACCGGCATCCACTGTCGACTTGTATACCTTCTTGTTGGCCTATCCGTAGCGTCCATTCGAGAACTTTTCAGCCCTATCGGCTATTTGTTCTTTAAACTACATTTAATTATTTATTCATAAATATAAACCTTAATAAAATATAAAATGTAATATTTTAGCGCAATTATCAAAACCTTAACAAAACACGGTCTGCCCATCGCCACTGCCATTACATATTTCCGATTCAATCCTGCTGAGAATCCGCAAGCATAGCCCTCTCCATAGCTCATTGAGCTACTTTGAGCTTATTTATTAAGCCAGTGGTGAAGGACTACGTTTCGGCCGTGTACCATAATAGTGACGAAATAGATTACAAACTGTTTAATTCTATGGTTTTCATTATTATGTTAAAACGGACTAATTTAGCTGATGACGGCACAAACCAATTTACTAATGAACTGTTTGATCAAACGCTTTGGGGCATTTTCGGTAATTTGCAAACAACGTAAAATGTACTTGGTATATTTTGGTTTACCTAATAATTAAAATTAACTAACTAATTAATAATATTAAAGCCTGAATGCTATTTGGTCGTCGGTTCAAATGCAGACCTATATCATCCCATAGGATGCCGTAAGATGCTGTCCACTGCTGGACATAGGAATCCCACAGGGGGCTGTTACCATACTCGCCACACTTGGTAGACGGGTGAGCGCAGTACGGAATGTTGATATACAGAACGACGCTGCTGTCCATCTTCCGGAGGTATCTCCTGGCGAATTGTTACTGCATCCATGGTCAAGAGAACATTCTACTACCGGCAGCCTACGGCAAACTTACATAGAAAAATAAATTATCTGATTATATATTATGAAAGCTTGGTTAGCTTTTTGAATCTTGTCGATTGAGGAGCAAACCGAAAACTTAGGTTTTAGATGGATTTGTAAAAAAATCAAAGAGTTGAAAACAAGGGATTATACAATTGAGCCGCACACCAAGTTTAGTCAAAGCAATAACGACAGATGACCTCAGTGAAGCTTTCCAACAAGGACAAAAAGAGTTTTGAGAAATTTAAGGTACGTGTGCTACGACACGAAAAAATAGGCGTTAGATTGCGATGAGCAGTTTGAACCGCGATATGAGCAATTGTATTTTGTCACTGTAAAATGTATCTTAACAGTATGACTATGAAGTTTATACAGTCGACTATGATATAAAGATGGAATAGAGAGGCGATGGGCAAGCTGTTATGTATGCATACATAGCTATTGTTGTTAAATCAACTAACAATGTCCCAGACACTGGAGCGCCCGTACAGCATGAACAAATGATCTAAAATAAACATCTCTCTAAGATGTAAAGGACCACTTTTACTTTACTACAAGCTTTTATGTGTCAGTTCCTTCTTTTGCCAAGCGGGTGTTGTGAAAAAAAGTCAGCGTTCTGCAGTCGCCCTGTCTATCAATCACGTAGAAGAGGTCGGTGCCATTTCACTTTTGCACCACCAAAAGAGTGGAAAGCATAAAGCGACGAAAATAAATTACAATCATCCGCAAATTGAGCTGAACTCCCGATAATTCGAGAGTAAAATACGAGAAAAACAGTGCAAATTTAACATAATTTAATAACTTCCAGCTTCCGATGGCGCCGAAATAACTTGTCCTTATCGAAAAATATGGAAAGTCGGACGGAAAAATCGTATCTCATAATTAACTCAGCGTAAATTGCATAACTGAAAATATACGAAAATCAATGACGACGTAATTTGTCGCCAGAGTTTATGATTATGATTATGATCATTTCACACGTAGGACGACATAGGCCTCACTATTTTAATAGTCATACTCAAGCATGAAAATAGTAAACTATTGAGAATAGTAAAAATGTTTATGGTTTTGTAGAATTTTCCAAGTTAAGAGAAGCGTTTGTTTTATTAAGACAAACTACGGAACTGACAATGTATTTTCTGCATGTTGATTAACTAGTAGTTCGTCACAGACTTGGAACGAGCGAGCAACTTCATTCATTAAGGTCCCATTGCAATTGATCTTTTTTTCTGGCGGATACAGAACCTGCAACCTCCTGCGTTTTAATCGGCTACTAACCGTGTGTTGGTAAAATTTCCCTTTGAAGTTTAACTTCATCAAAATCCGATCATCTTTTCAGGAGTTATCCTTGGACAAAAAAAAGAATTAAACCTCCATAATACGTCAAAAACTAACCCATATTTCAAAATTTCCCCACGACAATCGATTTGTATAATAACTTTAAAATTTCATCAAAAATCCGATCATGCATTCAAGAGTTTAACCTCGGACATACATACAAACATTGAGGTCTAGTTGCCACTAAGAACTATCGTTCTCTTCGCTCACTCGTTCGATTATATAAACATTATATATTCTGACAACGTTTCATCTTGTAACTTTCGATGTAGGGGAGGTATTTGCCTTGGAGTTAGAAAATAATAGCTTAAAAATAAATACATATTACATCCTTTATCGTCGCCATCCCTCAACCAAAGGACGTCCACAGTTGGACATAACCTCCCTCATCGATCTCTAAGTACTGACATTAGGGGGTTATTACCTTACTTACCACGGTTGGTGAGTGCAGTACGATATTTTGATTAACGGAAAGACGCTGCTGCCCATTTTCCAGAGGTATCCCTTTGGAAATTCTTACTGCATGAACAAATAAAGAAGAGCATTCTACTGCCGGCGTCCCAAAGCAGCATCGTTTACATTTAAACCTACATAAATATCCGTGTAGGAAGACTAACTGTCTTCCCGAGGCCATGCTTGGTGCAATCCAAGCGAAACGTCGGGAAATAATAAAGATAATTTACGCGATAAATACCCGGTTATATGTATGTTAATAATGTGTTGTGATCGCGAAAGTTTAAAAAAAATACAAACGTGTAGGAAGAGCTTACATGTTCAGCTCACATGTTGATTTGTCATTCTTTGTTCTACCCGCATGTTGCATGTTGCGTATCGATTTCACGTTGGCCTATCATGATCATCTAACGTATATAGCATTAAGTACATTTAAGACTTCGACAGCTTTAAGAATGAATGAATGAATGAATTAACACTTTATTGATGCACAAAGAACACACACATAATGGAAAAAAAACAAGAGAAAACATATGTACAAACTGGCGGCCTTATTGCTCAAAGCAATTTCTTCCAGGCAACCCACTAGGAAAACAAGTTGGTAAATTTAACTAAAATATATAAATAAAATAAAAATATAAAATAAAATAAATAAATAAATATAATATAATATAATCGGAAATAGCGAAGGTGTTTTTATAACCATAGTATTTAAGAATCATATTAAGTCAATATAGATTATTACTATTTAATGTTTCGACATTTTCGAAGCCATACGAGTACCAATCTATTGCCACGGCCCGATCGCTCCGTGACCGAGTTATATACCTCCGATATAAGGTTCGATACCTGCCCGTGCTCATACAGCATTTTTTTCTTGTAAAACGTATGGGCAAATTTAACACGTGCTTCCAAGGTGAAGGAAACCATCAACGGAAATAGCGAAGGTGTTTTTATAACCATAGTATTTTTATATCCATAAACGTTATTTGTCATGATTATTGAATTTCAAACAAAATTGTTGTTTCTGAGGACAATACATGACAATATGTGTAAGTTGTCTGAAGTCTGTTAAATCATTTTTTTTATTTTCGCTGACATTTTTAGAAATTTTTAAGGGGAACAATTTCGCCATACATGGTGGCTGCTTACATTAAATCGTTTAAACAGCGCACGCAATGAAAGAGGAAAAAAATCGAAAAAAAGGAATATGAATGCATTTTGTCCGTTGCGAAAAATATATAAATAATGTATATAAATAATGTTAATACCAGATTTGAATGGTCAATATTATACAGTTTGATATCAGCATATATAATAATTCATACGTAAAAAATAACAGTACCGACTGACCTATGTCAGTGAAAGCACGTGTAATTTCTTTTTTTTATTAAAATTATTGACATCCTCTGTCAAAGGTAACAAGTTCATCCCGCCAACGCTTCCTCGGTCGACCCCGACACCGCGTTCCCTCATCAGGGAGCCAAGGCGTTACACTCTGAGCCCATTTTTATTGCAAAGGATCGGGATGGTTGGAAGACTTTGGGGGAAACCTTTGCCCAGCAGTGGGAGAACATAGGTTAAATAAAAAAAAAAATTGACGCGCACTTGAAATAAGAGTTATTCTAGAAAGAATAACTCGTGAAATAAGAGTTATTCTTTTGTAACTGCCCGTCTATCGCTATACTCGTACGTCCGTCACAGTCAGTCACAATTTGCTATTTCAAACATCAAATCAAGTTATTTCATACGTTGCATGAGCTAAAATCCTATAGAGTCCCTTACAGAGAAATAAAATGCCCGAGGCAAAACTTACCGTGTTACTGCGCACAGCATACCGAAAAGCTATGGAGATTATTAATTTACTAAATATTTTTACAATTTAAAATTATTAGTAATATTAATATTTTAATTAATAATATTTTTTTTTAATTATTATTTTCCGTTAACGGACTCATAGCGAAGGGTCTTGATCAACATCTCGAGAGACTCGCTAGGCAGTTGGATCAAGAGCCAGATCCAAAAGACAGTACTCCTGGACTCGGCACGTATAGTAAGGAGATTCCTCTCCCTGCAGCCCTAGTCACCGACCGCTTGAGCCTTGCTTCGCGGCCGGTGATTCATCGTTTTGATATATTTTTTACTGTAGAGTATTTGTTCCTATATTTCTTTGTCGTAAAAAATGTATTTTTACGAGTTTACAAATAAATGATGTGGAATAATGTTAATACATAATAATAATACCATGTTGTTAAATGCATTTAATTTGTAGTTTTTCACAACGAAAAGAAGATAAGTTATAACGTTTTATTTTAGGGTGAGTTTTTTTGGAATCATTTAAATATTGACAATCTTAAATATTTATGATTATTAGGTATTTAGTTTCGGAGTCCTTCTAGGTAAATATAAATTCACAAAGTAATATTTCACAAAATTTAACCTCCTAATATATAAATAGCGTCTCCCCTGCTACCTTGTTCCCTGCTCGTACGCATGCATTTGAGTGAATTATGACTGACAACCAGTAAATGTCATTGTAAACGGCACTGGCACATTTTTTCAGTGTTTTCATTTAGAGATTGTTACTTCATAGGATGTCGATGATGCGTTGGCATGAAGTAAGAGTATTTTTGTTGTGGACACTGGGCAGACTGCATAAACTTTTTTGTAGAATAAATTTTGTGAATTTCACATTTAACATACTAAATGACAATGAACATTATGTACGTGACGCTGCAGTGCCTGGGACATTTTGTTGGATGGCTAAGGTTTTCCCAACACCTGTACCTACCATCCTCTCAGCTTATTCGGATATGTTCAGAGGAAGGGACAGTTTGTATGCAGACAGCCTCACTCAATCCGCGTTATGCTATTCTAATTGAAACAGTTACAGTCAAATGACTGATTGTATAACCAATGTCTACTTCCACAGCTGGACATAGGCTTCCCTCATGAATCTCCAAGAAGGTTGTTGCCATACTCTCCAAGCTTGGCAGGCGGGTTAGCAAGTGTAGTATACACGAAAAGAAGCTGCTGTTCATCTTCCGGACGTATCCTTTAGTAGATTCATTCATACTGAACTCCCAGGAAGGATAGGAGAGACGACATTCTACTGCCGGCACCCCACGGCACGTTGTTCATCAATGCGTCGCCATAATAAACTAATAGGTTTTGCTGCTAAAAGTATATAACAATAACAATTCCTTGTATCGCCACTCTAACATTCCCAAACATTGAAGTAAATGACTATTGGAATTTGGTAAGTGCCTGAACACACTCCAATAGTACTGTTACTTACAATAAAGACCACATTACATGAACTGGGTAACCGAAATAAGAAGGTAGCCCTCTTTACACTAGTAAAAAGATACAGCAGCGGAAAAAGACATTTGATACAATCAAATATAAAAATACAGTTGTACAAGCCTTACTTACTTTGGAACTCGATGGTGCTCTGTATAATGCCCAGCAACAAAAATTATACAAGATTTCAGTAAGTGTACAGTATTATTTTTAACGTGTTTCCTTCTTTCTTCCGGTCTTAAATAGTACATAGATGGCTCCTAATATAAGCGTATTTTTTCCTCGACAGCACCCAGGCCAGGCCGGATTTTTGAATAACATAGGTAGGATACGTAGCCTCCATGCGGATATGTTTTATAACCCTGTACTGTACTGCCCTCCTTATCATAAACGCAATAACTCTGTAGGCCCCAAAAATCGAGTTATTGCGTTTATGATAAGGAGGGCAGTGTAGGTACTATTGATTTCTCCGGTAGTATTGGCTCGCATCTCTGTCGTAACTGGAATTTTATAGATTCAAGTGCATCAGATTTTGAAACAGAGGTAGACGATAATAGTTTGGAACAAATTGTATCTCTAAGAGAAGAAGACAAGTTTGTAACGTTGTTGTACGTTGGGATGTCACAGATTTTTTTCTCATTTATTATTTACGGCAAGATCCAACGTAGAACCAAAATCTCGGATAGTAAACGGATCAATCAGTTAAAATGGCGATGGGCAGGACACTTCGTAAGGCGGAATGACGGCAGATGGACAAAGGTGGTGACAGCATCATGGACCTGCAAAGAGATAATAGGATATAGATTACCGGGCTGACCAGTATCCATGTACTGCCAGTATCCGTGGCCGGACGACATTGTCAGTGTAGCGGAAAGGGTGCAGTTGGCGCAGGGTCGGAAAGAATGTCATGATAAAGAGGAAGCTTATGCCCAGCAGTGGGTGTATGTGGGCTGTTAGATATATATGTATGTATATATAATTAACTTATTTTTCCTACTCCTGCTGCTCATTAATACCACTTATTGTTAAGCAACTAATTTAGAGACTTTTTTTATAAAATATGTAACACCTTGTTATACATGTACTATAGCAATAAAGATACTTTTACTTTTTACTTTTACTTTTAAAGTTAAGCTAATAAAATGAAATGAAAAATATCTAGTTTTAATTCCGCTAATACTGAGATGCATATGCACCGCCCTCCCGCCCGCTAATTATGCACATGCAGGGGGAACCAGGCTGTTAGTGCAACATGCATACCCAAACCCACACGACGACACGTGTTTCGCCTCTCCTCGAGGCATTTTCAGGTGAAAGGCCGAGATGTTGACTGGTCGGCGGCTGGAACGAAAGCAAAGCCACATTTTTTTTTTTTTCGAAATGACAATATATGTTGTTGACCGCAGATGGCCATGACAACGTTACCGGAAGTAAAGCCACAACGCAGCGGCTACTCCTTATATGGAGGTTTGCCTGCTCAGCCTGGTTCCCCCTGCATGTGCATAATTAGCGGGCGGGAGGGTGGTGCATATGCATCTCACTATTAGCGGAATTAAAACTAGATATTTTTCATTTCATTTTATTGTCTTATGTATTTCCGCAAAGTAACGCCTGATTCTTTTAATTATATTAAGCGCGTTTACGCATTTTGATGCTCAGCTCATAAACTATTTGGCGTAGAGTTAATTGTTTTAGCGTAAAGCCTTCATATAAATCAGTTATCCAAAAATAAATTTCGATTTGAACCTAGTAGTTCCTCAGATTAGCTCAATACTCTTCGGCTTTATAAAATGAGTATAGATTTTTATTTTATTTTTGTTTTGCGTGCATTACAGAATAAGGTTCTCTTTTGTTCGCTACAGTATATTCGCTCTAAAAGTATCATTGTCCAACTCTTAAGCGCTTTGAAAAACCTCATTGCCGAAGGATTAGTATTCAGCTTCGCATACGAGCACGTTCAAATATAGTGCCGTTCATGCGGCCAATACGGCTGTCCTTTGTAAGCAGTATGAAAGACCATTGGCTGCAATATTTGATATTAGTACCCTCACGTGGAATACTCTTCTAGGCTTTTCTACTACATTTCTTTTATTGCACAGGTTTTTCCGTCAACTCAAACTGAATAGATTAGTCTCAGATTGCTAATGAATGCCAAAAGTTCTGCATTTAAACCAGAGGTTTTGGAACTGAATTATAGCAGGAGTACCTTAGAATTCATAATAAATCACAATATGCCAAGAAAAAGTTTCCTGGCCTATGCAGAGTCAGGTTCTTTATCGTTTCTATCCCTCACTAAAAAAATGTTTTCTAAACAATAATAATAAAGGAGTTCAATTATGTGTTTTTTTTAATGCCTATGGACAGAAAAGCATAAACTCATTTTGATTTTGACTTAAAGCGCAGCTGTTTACAGTTTTGACCTTTGATAAATACTTAAATCTTCTCAGTTTCAATTAGCGAGAGCTAGTTCGTTTATTATATTATTTATTTTATGATTTCAATCGCACTTATTGTCTGTCCTCTGTACACGAGTCAGAAGGTCAGACAAAACAACGTTTTGACCGCAGCCCATACCTTCCAAGTAGGCCTCTAAAATATCAAGAGCAACGGTTCATTTAAAAGCATATTATAGCATACTAAGTGTTTTGACGACCTCCGTGGAGCATTGTTGCAGATGGATAGCAGATTCTTAAGCCATCGACGGGTAAGAGAGGAGAGGCATTATACCTCTATAACTACCAGTACGCCACGGCCAAAATGATTGGTAAAATACTATATATTTTTGTAGATACATATTAATCATACTAGTAAGTAGAGTACAATAGGTATAATAGCCGTGTTGGCCGAGTGGTACGTACCCCCGACTTTCAATACGAAGGTCATGGGTTCGATACCGGCCGTGCACCAATGGATTTTTCTTTCTTGAAAAATGTATGTGCACACTTAACACGAGCTTTAACGGTGAAGGAAACATCGTGAGGAAACCCGCGGCTTAGTTTCTGGCTTCACATGTATTGACCTGTTCTTTCCTCTGAATAATAGCTGACTAAGCTGAGAGGATGGTATAGGTGCTGGGCAAGCCTAATCCATCTTACAATGTCCCAGGCACTGCAGCGTCCCGTACAACATTATTACCAGATGCTGACGCTGTATAAATCATCTATTATAGATGCAAAGGCCTTACTTTTTAGGTAGAGTATGTGAATACGGAATGAGAAATTTCATGGTGTAAAAAGTGAACTAACATTGTTATTATGAAACTGAAAATATTATAATAATTTTTCTAATATTTTTTTTAAATATCTAGATGTTATAGTCGCATTATAATGACGTAACACTGTTCTGAACATAACAAACACGGTAATTATACCTGCGCTCTTAAATCTTAAAGCGGTTCTCTATCCGCACAGACTCTACTATGTTATATATGTATTTATCTGCAAATAACTTTATCAACCATCTTGGCTGCGGCGTGCCGGCAGTAGAAAGAATTTCCACTCTTGCCCGTTAATGCAGTAAGTATCTGCTAAGTTTTAACTTTGGAAGATTGGCAGCGTCATAAAGGTCTATGTCCAGCCGAAGTGGTGGACAGCAGTCCTACGACTGAGATATTATAATCAATTATATATAAGTAATATAATATATTATTATTATACAATAATCACGCAACTGGTATCCTTAACCAAATTTCTGCTTTTTTTGGGGCTAGAAGTGCTGTTGAGATATGCAGCATTATTTATTTTAAGATAAAATAAAAAATATTGCTAGTATTTCCCTCAATTTATCATGAACCCATCATCAGAACTAAATCATAAATCATATTATTACCAAAGCACAAATATAAATTATACAGCGCAGAGTTAGATTAGAACACAATATACAGATCAGATATATACATATATATATATATATATATACATATAGTACAACTTTATATGTATATACATATATATAGTATAACTATATATATACATATATATATCTGATAATTATAGAGATACAGATCAGGTACAAGATTTTAGCTTAGCTTGGGTATCTACGATAAACTATCCATATAGTTTATCGTAGATACCCATTCCAAGCTAAAATCTTGTATCTTGGGAATCAGAGTGCGCTTTAACAGGGTGACGTGAAATAGGATTAAAATCAAGCAAACATTATTATGTAAAACAAAAATCCCAACCGCAAGTTACAAAAACTGTTAAAACACGTGTTAAACGCGAACATACATTAGTCAAGAAATAAAAATCTATGATAATCCAATAAGCATAGTATCTGAATTGATAAATCCGATCAAGCTCATCCAATAACCCGTCATGGCGATATCGGCTTCTGACGAAACATTTCGCTACTGTCAATAATGAACCTAATGAAAATTGCACTTCAATCATCCCCATTGTACACACATCAAAAGATCAAACACGTGGACGAATGACGCGATGGAAATGCAACTTAGTAAATTGGATGTGATGGTATTATCGGTAATCGCCCTCAGGCTCACTATACTGCCCTCGGTAGCAGAAAGGTCGTAACTCAAGTTTTTTCAGGTTTTACATATTATATTGCAGGTTCGCCTTTTCCCTTAATTAAAGGCTAAGATAGATTTGTCTTAGATCCAGAAAATATGTGAGATACGCCCTTTTTACTATGGGGCAGCAAACTGAAAAACGTAATTTCTATTTTATTATAGCTTACTAGCTTTTGCCCGCGACTTCATCCGCGTGGAAGTCATAAAACGTAAAATCACCTTTTTCACGAAGAGCCACTTTGATTCGAAACTATAAATCCCATTAATTCCCTATTCCGTGGGAATTTCGAAAAATCCCTTCTTAGTGCACCTCTAGGATACTCAAGGTATATGTGTGCCAAACTTCAAGTCTTTAGGTCCAGTGGTTTAAGCTGTGCGTTGATATATCAGTCAGTCAGTCAGGACTTTGAATTTTATATATATAGATGATAGAGGGCTGGCTGATTATTGTTTGTCGTGTAATATCGTTTAACGCTCCCTTTATTAACAATGAGCAAGCAGTGATGTTGAGACCTGAAACCGCACACACTATATCGACAACATAATATTTTTTACTCAAAAGAAGAAAAGAGAAGGTTCTCAAGTCAACCATATTTTTATATTTTATCTTTTTAAATCTACGTTACCTCAAAATTCTGTCGTTTATGAATCGGTTTTGATTTTTCTTTAGTTCGTTTAGATACAAATTGAATTAGGTTACATTTTTGAAAACTCAGTTCTAATTATGGGATGCATAAGGAATCGACTGAACTCCTCAAATGTGTAGGTAAACATATAGCGATTTTGGCATATTTATTCATTTTTGTATTCAGAAAGTATGATTTGGTGAAGTGATAACCCATATTTCATACCATATATATACATAGACAACGCCCAGACTCGAAACAAATATCTGCTTGAAAGCAAAAATGTTGTCCCCCGGCGGGTATTGAACCCTACTGCATCTCAGCCGGCTATACGCTACGGAGACCGTCAATGTATGCTGCACTGGTTTCTATAAATCATTTTGTTGCAGCCTTAAAACATGAAATACTTTTTACAATGCGCGGTTATAATTTTATGCTCGACACTATCGCAAGATTTTGTTTATTATTCGTAACACTTGAATAATATTCTCTTGTAGCGTAAATATTGACATTGCTTAGGAAGCTCTGATACAAGCTAATTTTCGAAGAAGGCTAGACTGCGAAACTTTGATACGTTACTTTGCTTAAGTACGCCTGTTAGCTGAGCATGATTTCCAATGGGACTTTTATCACTAAGCCAGGTTTAAATATAAACACTATTATTTATTTTCTCACACTTACGAGTACGTATAGAAACTTAAAAACTTAAGAAATATGTCGTAGGATGATTTGATTATTTTAACTATCGCGAAAATTCTAGAGATTTTGCGAAAACACGGATAGTTAGATAATTGCGATTCTGTAACCATCAAAACACTGCCTGTGATAGAACCGAGATGGACAGACAAGGGACAGACAGTAGACCATTAGGTTTAAATGTAATAATAATCACAATTATCCAATTATCCGTATTTTCGCAAAATCTCTAAAATTTTCGTGATAATTCGAATTATCAAATCATCCTACGACATACATACATATAATAATAATAATAAAAACGTTTTTTTTTTCAGAAAGGTCTTACAGGTATGAAAAACCTAGTAAACCCATATACATGTCGTAAGATAACCTACTGTCTGTCCAACTCGGTTCTATCACAGGCAGTGTTTTCGGATGGTTACTGTTTTCGGATGGTTACTGTTTTTGGATGGTTATTGTTTTCGGATGGTTACGTAATCACAATTGTCTAACGCTTGGCCTATGCCTTAAGAGACTCCAGTGTGTGTACTATAACAATTATTTAATTACTTATGGAGACATGGTCATCAAAATCCATTTATTAATTGGCGGAGTAATCGTGTAACAAACATACAAAAATACCAACAGTCGAATTATGAACTTCTTCTTTTTTGAAGTCGGTTAATAAGATTGAAACTAAACCTTATGCTAATACAAAAAACCTTTGTAAATCAAAACATTATTCAATCAATTTACCCAAAAGGGTATCGGGGTGAAATCACGCAGATAAACGGAATTGAGGTTGATGTGATCCCTAGTAACTTAAAATCACATGTATAATTTAAGAAGAGATTTTGGTGAGTATTTGTACAATATCCGGCTTTTTTGGTCTCTAAATATGGCAAAACATACTAGAGGTATACACTATTGGGATCAGAAATATACTGATAAAAAATACAAAAGTTTGTATACAGTTCATTTGAATATCATCATCATGCAGCCGTAGGACAACTATCTACGTCCATTGCTGGACATAGGTCATGGATCTCTAACATCAAGAGGTGGTTGCTGCCATTTACCACGATTAGCAGGTTGGTTGTACGTACGGGAGTTTGATACACGGAAAGACGCCGCTGCCCATCTTCCGGGAGTATCCCTTAGCAGATTATTACTGCATCCACGGGTAAATGAGGAGAGGCAACATTCTACTGCCGGCACCCCATGGTTTTAATTTGAGCATACTATACCTACTGTTAATTCTAGCTGTACGCTGCAGGTTAACGAACACGAACATTTTGACGACCTCTGTGGCGCAGCGGGCGAAGGTCCGCCTGCTACGCAAGAGGTTGCGGGTTCGAATCCCGCCTCGGAACAAATGTCTGTATGACCTGCAGATATTTGTTCAGGGTGTTCTGGATGTTTTCTATATATAATAAAAAATATCTATCTATGTAGTATATTGTATTAAGTATATCAGTCATCTAGTACCCATAACACAAGCTCTGCTTAGCTTGGGGCTAGGTGATGCTGTGTGAATTTCATATAAAAAAAAAAAAAAAAAAAGAAAAAAAAAAAAAAAAAAATTTTTCGACAAGAGATTTTCATCATTTATACTGTCCATGACTTGCCGCATCTAGCGGCTACTCATATGCCTATTTTATACTTGGTGTAGACTCTCCACCTTGTGTGCTCTAAAGTAGTAACGTAGAACTTACGAGACTATATTGTGCCGTGAGGTGCCTTGTTAGAGGTAAGCAGCTACTTGAGTTAAACAATGAAAGGATGTGCTCTTGTAACGATCTTGACCATACTAGTTGAATGAAGAAATATTGAAGAGATTGGATAAGTGTCAAGAGTTTATCTGGCGCCTTAAGCTAACTAAGCTGGGAGGCTGGTATAGGAAGATTGATTGGACATCAGCACACAATGTCCCAGGCACTGCAGTGAATCGTACATCATGAAAGCTAGTTGCTATCTCTGTGTTATTATTGACGACCTCTGTGGCGCAGCGGGCGAAGGTCCGCCTGCGACGCAAGAGGTTGCGGGTTCGATTCCCGCCTCGGGACAAATGTCTGTACGATCTGCAGATATTTGTTCAGGGTGTTCTGGGTGTTTTTCTATATATAATAAAAATATCTATCAATGTAGTATAATGTATTAAGTATATCAGTCATCTAGTACCCATAACACAAGCTCTGCTTAGCTTGGGGCTAGATGATGCTGTGTGATTTGTCCAGCATTATTTATTTATTTATTTATTTAATACTTAAATGCATAATTACAAAAGGTGGGCTTAATGCTAATGCATTCTCTACCAGCCAAACATGTAGTTTAGAGTGTGATAGGCGTGCTAAACAGAAAATACCTAACATTTAATCAAATAACACTTCACAATAGAACAGTCGAGGGTTAAGCAAGGGGAGATGATGATGAACCTACTAGTATATTTTACCAAGAAAGTGCTTGCGGGTAAGTGGCTTGAAACAGTCATTTGATTGTACTTTTGTGTGTGGAGGGGTAAATCATGCCAAAGTTGAACAGCCTCCACTGAAAAAGAGTCATCCCGAAAAGAAGTACTATGCTCTGTGTTATCACCATCATCGTCTCAGCCACCGGCCTCCCTTATGGATCACCAAGTACTGATCATAAGTGGTTGTAAGTACACATAAAGACGCTGCTCCCATATTCCGGATGTATCCCTTGGCACATTCTTATTCCACGGGCACGAGGGGAGGAACATTCTACTGCCGGAAAATCTTTATAATAGATGTGAAAAGCCCCACTTTTTAGATCATTTTCTGGCTGTTGCGCCGGTCTATCCGGTTTTTACTCCCCGACAACATTTCAAATCACACATCTCAAAAGCGATATCATCTCTGCCAACCCTACGCCGGGGCCGCATCCACGTGGCCGCACCTTAGAACGGTGTCACGTACTCGATAACGGTGGTAATAGAATTGGTTTTACCGCATCTGGTGATTGATACTCTTTGGTTTTTCCTGTAGTATCTGAACTGAGTTTTATGAAGACGCTCGACGAAACGCAAGTGATTTTTTTATAGTTTAAGTTCTTAAATGTTCAGGTATATTTTTACAAGCTATATAGCTTACAATGTATCTTTGCTTTGTTTATCTCGCATGCTAAATTTTAACAATTTCCTGACTTCCGAAGAAAACTCTACAAAACTTAAATTCTAATGTGTATACAATTGTGTTTTACTAATTATTTAAATAGTAGTCTTAATATTGATAATATAAGATTAAGAAGTTTTGCCGTGGGGTTATCTTTTACTGTGCGCGGATGCAGTAAGAACTTACCAGGTAACCTCGGGAATGTAGTAGCTTCTTTCCAAGTATTAACATCACGTACTGAGCTCGCCAACCAATTGAAGGTCTTTGTTCAACAGTGAAAACGTTCACAGGACGCGAGGCGTAGGGCGGACAGAGAAGATGATTAAGATGTTTTGAATTTAGAGCTCTGTGTGATTAACACCACAACGTTAGTTATTTATGAAGCACGGACGCTTGTCAAATGCAATGTGTTAAATATTTGATCTTATTTTTCTTCTTATATTGCTTTTTGTGTTTCGTTTTACATAATTCTGCCAGTGTCAAGTATCCCAAGTAGGGTTATTATTATCGTTTGCCTTCTGGTCACTCTCTGAACTAGGTATTTGTTGCCAACCCTCGTATTTGTTCTGTCAGATCACAGACGGATAAAATTCAATGCATAGAGTATCTCAAGTAGTGTCAGACATCAGCAAATATTAAATAACAAAAGGCACCAAACATCAAAACATTTAATTAGAGGATCTAAAGTAGACTGCTAAAGGGTAATGGAGGAAGGGTCGAGATCAAAGTCAGTTATAGCGCTTTGTGGATTAAAATGCGTGCAAATGACTGTAAGCTGTTCAGCTTCTCGGTCGTTTCTTGATGGTAATACAATGAATTATGCCGTAGGGTGCCGGCAAAGAATGTCACCCCTCCTCTCGTGCCAGTGGATGCCGTAGGAATCTGCTTATGGACATCTCCAGAAGATGGGCAGCAGCGTCTTTCTGTGTACCAACATCCCATGCTGCGCTCGCCAACACGCCTGCCAAGCGTGGTGAGTATGGCAATAACCCCTCATGATCCAAAAATCATACATTTTAAAAGAAATCATATAAAAATCGTCTTTAAAAAAGTACCAAAACAAAAATCGAGGTTAAGCAACCCTACCCGCGGCCATAAATTGCACGGGTGAAAATCTATATCATATCAGCATTATTAATAACTTGCTTGTACCTGGATAAAAAGTAGCCTAATTATGTGTTAATCCTAGTCAACACCTATACGTTTGCAAAATTTCAGCTCGAAACGTACGCTAGTTTTAGCGTGAAGATGTAACAAACCTCCATACAAACAAACTTTCGGCTTTATAATATTAGTGAGATAATATGTTCCTACATACCTACAGAACCCTCGGTGGGTGGGCCAGTTCAGCTCGCACTTGTCCGGTTTAGTTTTTTATAAGAGAAATTACCTTGCCGTAACACAGTGTTAACAAGCACGGAAGGTAATGTGTTGATAACTGCGTTAAATGTGTAATACTACTATGATCTTTATAAATAAATGATTGATTGATTTTATACATACGAAGGCAATCTGTCTAAACACCACCAAGTACTACCTCGTAGTCATTGTACCGTAGAAGTGGGAGCTTGCCAAAGCGCTGTCAACAGCATGCGGCCCATAACATGTCTCAGGAATAGTTTATCTAACACGCCGGACTTGCCAAGGCCAGCAGCATTCATTGTTCAAGCAAAAAGGCCCCTCCAGCGTGTAATCTTATCTTAATCGTTGATCGTTGGCAACTTTTGCTCTGCGGTTAAAAATCCTTTATAACTTGTGGATGAAAAAGACTGAAGTTGTTAGGCTGAAAAAGATAGTATATGGATATAAAATACTATATTCATCATTTCAACCGTTGCACGTCCACTGCACGTAGGATTTCCAGTTACTACGATTGGAAGCGACCTGCATTCACCGTCGACCTGCGCTCTTCACTAGGTCGTCAGCCCTCCTTGCTGGTGGACGGTCTTACGCTGCGCTTAATGTTCCGTGGCCTCCACTCGAGATTTTTTCAGCACCATCGGTCATCTGTTTTGCAAGTTACATGGCCTTTCCATTAATAAATAATAAATAATTCTGGACAAATCACACAGCATTGCCACTTTACTGTAATGCATTCTTAAACTAAACGTAGAAACGAAAAAAGAGTAACGAAACGTACAAGAGAAACACTAAACTGATTTCTGAGAGCACCAAATTTAAACTGCTGTTCACTTATAGTTTAAAATTTGACTACCCTACCACTAAATGTAATGTAATGGTAGTCAAAATGGCTTACTAGCCAGTGTGTGTTACCATGTGCGTACCATGAGTTGTCACTGCTAGATCGCCTCCTGTTACTTCAGTAGTAATAGTACGCTACTATGACATCTGTAAGACTTGTAACTCGTGGCACCAAATTCTATGCAAATGAAGTCCAATCTACAGTCGCTGTAGTTTAGGCTTCATCGCTGTTTACTGCGTATTTTAGTACCAAACTATCAGCTAGAGGCGCTGCACAAGTTTTCGTAATTTTTTTAACTACAGTCGCTAGCGAGTATGGATGATGAAAACTCATGGTACTACCTAAAGGTCAAAATTTCATTTATGTGAACATAGTTTCCAATATTCTGTTGTTATCGAATATTTTCATTGTTTTCCGAATAGATTGTTGATATAATATTACTTTCTGTATAAGGAAAAGGCTCCGTAAGGGTACTTTGCCGTCAAACCACTTCAAATGTATTTTGTCTTATTATAACTAGTTGTTCGCCACGAACGTAGAACGAGCGAGCGACTTCTTTCAATGAAGTCCCACTACATTTGAACTTGATTTTACATAGCGATTTGGATTTAGACTGGATTGCTGGAATTCTACAAACTCTCCAAGCTTTGATTTATTTGTAATATGTAGGTAATTTAAATTTACCTATGAGTCGTAAATACATAATTTTATATCATAACATATTTAGTTGGACTTCTTGAAATTATATTGCGCTGTGACCTCGTTATAGAATGTGTCCAATGATAGGCTAAAGGACACATTAAACATAAGGAAGCGAATTCGACATTCGTCTTTCAAAAAGAGCTTCTGCGTTAAGGCTATCCAATCTCCTCTCTTCGTTAATTCTTGATTGCAAAACTTTAATTTTTCTTATTTTTTCTAATGTAACAAAATCAAATGCTTGATCAATAAGATCTTCCAAGCACTTGCACCTAGGCAGAGCCACGTAAGTACAACCAGGAGCCAGTTCTTTCTCGCCAATAATAACAATTACTTTTTCCAACGTGAAACCCTGTGATTTATGAACCGTAACTGCCCAAGCTAACGACAATGGAAATTAGGTAGGGGAACATGATGTTTGGCCAGATTTCCATGATCGTGTCATTGGCGGGATCGATACTAAAACGTTAATATTGGGCCCTGTATATCTATCAAACTTTACATAAACCACAATATAGGCATATCGTGGGGCGGACTTGTGCCAGGTTCGTATACAATATCTTGGACGTAGCTTATAGCTCCATTTACTAAACTTTAACGGTCATTTTTGTTTAAAGCATTACTCTACGACCTACTGCAAAATATAATTTTTTTTTCAAGACCGTGAGCAACGTCAGATCCAGCTTTTGCCGTAGTTGCTTTATTATTCTTGGAATGTATTTTTGCAAAAGGTTTGCTAAGGGCATCCAATGTACTCAAATTGTGTAACTGAACTTGTTCCATATACGGTATTAGTTTTAATGCCATAGCGATATCTGAAGTATTAAATACTCGTCATCTTTCTCGGGTCATAAGTAGTTTCAAATCTTCGACTGTGGATTTTCCTACGCTTAAGCGATCCAATATTTCTCGAAATATTATTTGTTCATCTCCTTGTTGGCGATGTGATGTGATAGGTCTTCAATATAACACATTTTTGTATTGACTTATACAATATCTGTCCCTGATCACAATAGGTCGAATTAATTATTGTACCCACTCCCATAAAATGACTGATTCATAACAGGATGCAGATGTTTAAAATTACCTAGTAGATAAAGACACATACCATCAGGTGGTTCGTGGGCAAACTGAGGTTTTGCTTACCTGCACCTACATCTCTGATAAGTTTTTAACTCCCTTCCAAACTCATTTCATCGATAATTATGAAATTACAAAATGCCATTTTTTAGGGTTCCGGACCAAAATGGTAAAAAGGAACCCTTATAGAATCACTCTGTCTGTCTGTCTGTCTGTCTGTCTGTCTGTCTGTCTGTCACACATAGATATCTCGAGAACTACTGATGCTATCGACTTGAAATTTAAAATGGTAAAAGACAACACTTTTTTACTAATATAGCATATTTAAAAACGTTAAAAAATATTCATATTTTGATTGCAGGGGGGCGGATAGGGGATCTCAAAAATTTTAAGTGAAGTTACTAGGCCGTGTGGGGTATCATATGAAAGGTATTCATTTGCACATTAATAAACAGTTTTTAATTTTTCTTTAAAACGTATCGTTTTTGAGTTATTTACAAAAATGTTGAAAAAACGACCGTTCCCCCCCCCCTTATCTCCGAAGTTTGCAGAGATAACCCCGTGATACTTTTAAAGCTAATAGAAGTGTATGTAAACTTTATAGGAAAATTATAGCGAACTCTCTAATTAGCATAGTTTTTTGGGCAAGGGGGGTGGAAGGGGGGTTTTCAAAATTTTTGTAAAGTAAATAGTTAATGTGGGGTATCATATGAAAGGTATTCATTTGCACATTAATAAACAGTTTTTATTTTTCCTTTAAATTGTATAGTTTTTGAGTTATTTACAAAAATGTTGAAAAATTGACCGTTCCCCCCCCCTTATCTCCGAAGTTTGCAGAGATAAACCTCTGAAACTATTATTGCTATTAGAAATATATGTAAAGATTAGAGGAAATTTATTACAATCTCTCTACATAGCATACTTTTTTAGAAATCATCGAAAGTGTAAAAAATCTACATAAGTTCCGCTATCAGACAAGAGATGGCGCTGTCAAGGTTCTCCTACAAATATAAAACCGCCTTTGTCATATATTATATTGTATGCTCCTCTCCTGCCCGTGGATGCAGTAAGAATCTGCTAAGGGATATCTCCGGAAGATGGGCAGCAGCGTCTTTCCGTGCAAGAACATCCCGAACTGCGCTCACTCACCAACCCGCCTGCCAAGCGTGGTGAGTATGGCAACAACCCCTCATGCACTTGGATCTCTAAGTCAATGAGGGAGGCCTATGTCCAGCAGTGGATATCTTACGGCTGTAATGATGATGATGATATTGTATGATGGCACGGAACCCTCGGTGCGCGAGTCCGACTCGCTCTTGCCCGGTTTTATTTAAAATGCCGCTGCAGCATCACCATCCTAGTTTTTAAATGCCTTGTCTATAGTAATAATCAGACCCGAATGAATAGTGCATCTATTTACGTTAACAGCAGCGACACCAGTCTTTTTAACTTCAACATCAATGATTTGTGGTAGTGTATGTATGTATGTATGTTCCCTTTTCACGTCAAAACCGCTTAAACGATTTGAATGAATTTTAGTATAGGAGTAGATTAGACCATGGAGACGGACATAGGCTACTTTTCGTTGCGTAAATTAAATCAGAAGGGGTTAAAATAGGAAATGCAGGTTATAAATAGTAAGATACCAAAATTATTAAACTTTAAAAAAAAAATTAGTTATTGGTTCCATATAACAAAGAGTTTGTTTTTTAGGCCGGTAACTGTTTGTTTTATCGATGGACAATTTAACCCAGTAACAATACACAATTTTAAAATGTAGTAAGTCATTCCTTAGTATATATTTATGAATGCTGTGTAAATAGAAACAAGTTCGTTGGCAATGATAATTATCGGTGAAGTCAAAACTAAATTCGCTTTATTGTTAACGTTGCTACGGTTACAAATGTAATGTTACTCGTAAACTTTTAATTTGACAAATTAAATAAGGATTCTTCGTTTCTACTAGTAGATTGTTCTCGTTCAAAATGAGATTTTGAGTTTGTAAAGAGTTCTTGTTCCCACCATAACAAAAGCTTTTTCCCGGTTCAAAATTGCATTTTAGTGCCTTCAATCTCCACACTGTGTAGCTACCTCCATCATTGATTCTGGCTTGACGTCGCCTAAATCACATTCCAATAGCGGTTCCCGGGTCCATCTGTATGCAGACAGTTTAAAATTCATACACGGTGCACGGTCCCTCCACAGCCGAATGGACTAACCTCTTTACTATGCATTTTACAATTTTATTCACTATGACCTTTGTGCCGGAATACCTGCTTACTCCATGCGGAGACTGCAATTTTGTTGGATTTTGTATTTGTGTCGAGCCATTGCAAAACGATTTAACCTTATGCAAAGAAGACATTGTTGCTATACATGAAATTTTCTAGCAATTCAAATAATATAATAGAACTACTTATGGAAGTGTCTACATGTTTCTGTTCTTAACCCAAAATAGGGGGTTGAATAACCATTTGTGTACTCTTAGATATATTAACATCATCATCATAGCAGCCGTAAGACATCATCTGTACATAGGCCTTCCCTATGGATTTCTTAATACTGATTATGAAGTGGCGATTGGCAGGCCGGTTGGCGAGCGGAGTACGGGATATTGATACACGGAAATACACTGCTGCCTATCTTACGGAGGCATCAGGCTCTTACTGCATTCACGGCTATGAGAGATGGGTTAACATTCTACTGCCAGCACCTCACGGCCATATGTTTATAATCGTTTTTTTTTTATTCGAGGTTAACCATTGAACGGTTGATTGGATTATGATGCAATTTAAAACTTAAAGAGATCATATCAATAGAAATAGATTGTCGTGGGGGACATTTAGTGTATGAGGTAGTTTTTGAGATATGGGGGTTTAATCCTTTTTTTAGGATTCCGTACCTCAAAAAAAAACGGAATTATAGAATAACTTTCTTGTCCGTCTATCTGTCTGTCAAGACCCTTTATCTCGAGAACGTGTAGGGGTATCTAGTTAAAATTAAAGCATATTCTCAAATCTTCAGCTTCTTTAAGCTGTGAAAAAATCAGTATTATAAGTAAACCTGAAAATAGGTTACGGCCTTTTATGCCATCAAAAATATTATGGAATCCAAATTCATAGGGCCTACTTCCCGTAGACCTAGTACGATAAAATTTGGCAAAGTATTTCGCCTTTTACTTCTGATACAGAGAAAAATCCAAAAACTATACATTTGCAATGGAATCATAGTTTCAAGGCGTCGATAAAAAAACAACCCTACGCGCGGATTGGATGGGTGACCGAATCTTTTTGTGCATTTTGAAAACATTTACTAACATTTATTATTATGACAAACAATGAAAATATCTAGTTTTAATTCCGCTAATGCAAAATTAGCGGAAATTTTAAATTGCATTAGCGGAATTAAAACTAAATATTTTCATTGTTTGTCATAATAATATGGATTTCCGCAAAGTAACACCTGATTCTATTAATAACATTTATTATGTTTCTACGTACCTACGGAACCCTCGTTGGGGAGCCCAGCTCGCAATTGTCTGGTTTTATTTTATAAAAATTCAGTGTGAAAAACTTTTTACAGAAATTAGCCCGCGTATAATAGTGGTTTGTTACAATCCGAGTGAAAGATAAATGTAGGACTTTACTCAAAGGAAAGCAGACCGATTTTTAAGTAGGGCTCCTTTGAAACAAAATGTTCTGAATCTGAATGTACATTTTGCGATGAATGGCGCGAATGTAAAAATGGAATTGAGAACTAGATGGTATATTTTGTAAACGAACTTATCTGAGCCGACCTTTTTGAATACATTTAACATTTGAATATTTGCGAAGTCTCGTTAGGTACCTTTCATCATTCCAGCCGTAAAAAGTCCACTACTGAACAGGCCTCCCTCATATCCATCTCATATCCATACTAACCAAGCGTGGTGAGTATGGCAACTACCCCTCATGGAGATCCCTTCATGAGGGGTAGTTGCCATACTCACCACGCTTGGCAGGCGGGTTGGCGAGCGCAGTACGAGATGTTGATACACGGAAAGACGCTGCTGCCCATCTTCCGGAGGTATCCCTTAGCAGGCTCTTACTGCATCCACAGGTATGAGAGGAGGGGTAACACTCTACTGCCGGCACCCCACGGAGGTACCTTTACTCAACCTAAAAAATGACTGCCTCCGTGGCTCTGTAGTCTAATAGCTGATTGATACGCAGAAGATTGCGGATTATTCCTAATGTGCATAGCGCTGTCTGTCTGTCTGTCTGTCTGTGCATGAGACGATTACAAACGATCGCGTTGACCTATTTACATGAAACCTTTTTTGTTAGCGCCGTCTCAATGAGAGAAGGATACTGATTGATTTTGGTGACCCTAGGGTCACGGGCAAGATAGGAGGGGCAACATTCTACTGCCGGCACCCCACGGCATTTAAATGTATGTTTTAATGTGAAGGGTCCACTGCAATAATGCTGAATGTCCAAAATTTTACCAATTCAAACCAAGTATGCCAATCGATTCCTTTCGATTCCATGCATAGTACATTTTCGCACTTTCAAACTGTGCAATAACGCAGGCAGTCCCAAAATAAATCGTTTTTTAAAAAATGGCTACACGACTAGAACGATGGATGTCACAGGCGTTCAGAACTATAATAATAAATGTCCATTCATTTCACCTCATATTCCATAAAATGGATACCCAGGTCAAAACTTTGACCATTTTTCGTGACTCATGCTGTGGCCAGAACAAAAATTATGCGATTTTCAGATTTCTACACTATATTGTACACCTGCTGTAATCGCCTGGATCCTGTCACAGTGATTTTCCCAATCCGGGGGCACTCCTATATGGAATGCGACTGAAATATGGCGTTTATGAAGGCAGATGGAGAATTCAAGCTACCTGATGCAGCATATACGAGCAAGCTGCCTATATCATCTGCGCAGTACAGCGACCTGCAGTTCCTGAAAAAAATTTGAGGGCCTGAAGCAAAAGATTATTACGATCAGCTTCCGCATGCTGCAAATGTAGCAAAACGAAGGGATTAATAGAACGTAAGATTTTGGACAACCATCGTTTTAGACCGTGTAAAAGTGTGGACATTCATCATTATAGTGCAGAGTTTTTAGGACTTCAACGCTAATAATCAAAATTTCGCATAATGTAAGAACGTTTTTTTTATAAACATTAAAAAATAATACTCTGATATATGTACTTTCGAATCAAAAATAATTTTACTCCATCATACAATCCCACTAATATTTTATAGGCGAAAGTTTGTTTGTATGGAGGTTTGTTACCTCTTCACGCAAAAACTACCACACGTATTGAGGTGAAACTTTGCACACGTATACATAGATGTAGGTTTGGACTCAGGCTACTTTTTATCCAGTTACAACGCGAGCGAAGCGGCGGGCAGAATCTAGAGTTATATATGATAAAGGCGGTTTATATTTGTTGGAGAAACTTGACAACGCCATCTCTTGTCTGTAGTTCCGCTTATAATATAGATTTTTACACTTCTTTAAAATTTATGAAAAGAAGAGTTCGTTATAATTTTCCTGTAATGTTTACATTTACTTCTATTAGCCAAAAAGTGTCAGGGGTTTATCTCTTAAAGGCTAAGCTCTAGGCTTAAAGGAAAACTAAAAACTATTTATAAGTGCGTAAATGAAGCCCTTTTATTTGATATACACATCCACATGAACTAGTTCGTTCGTTTCAGACGTAAAACGTCCACTACTGAACACAAGCCTTGCTCATGGATCTCCATGAGGGGTAGTTACCATAATCACCACGCTTGGCAGGCGGGTTGGCGAGCGCAGTACGGGATATGGGTACACGGAAGACTGCTGCCACCTACCGGAGGTATCCCTTAGCAGGCTCTTACTGCATCAATGGGTATGAGAGGAGGGGTAACATTCTACTGTCGGCACCCCACGGCAGCCATTTAAGATGATACAGCGTCAGCAACTGGTATCCATGCTGTGCGGGATTTGCCCAGCACCTCCCAGCCACGGCGATGCCGGCACCCCACGGCGAAATGAACTAGTTACTTCACGTAATTTTTTTTTCTCTTGTAGATAGCATACTGGTGCTCAAGAAATCCATTAGTGACAGACAGGCAGATATAATCACACCATAAAATGCAGACGACTAGAGAACCTCCTTTTAATGCATTTGGCTAAAAATTTCCTCAGAGTACTTCCTTGAACGCCGTTAAAACTAATACATTGTAACTAAAGCAGAGCTTCATCCCTTCAATATTATATGGGTATTGCTAAGCCTTAAGTAAGCGTTTACACCTTTTAGACATTTACGAACGTCCATTAAGAGCTTTGGCGGATTAAGCAGTCCTGAACCACAGCTCGTACGTTTCGTTTTTGCACTATATACAGTGCACGTTTTCCATGAACTTTCACAAGTTGTAATCGCTATCGACAACTTTACACCGAAAATACAAAGTTTAGCATAACCACCTCGCTACATAGTAAGCTGTTTGTGTTCCCTAGTACGTCATCTGGTATGTGCATGCAGTTTAATTTTCCAAATTAGACTCATTACGTGTTACTTGGATGATAAATTCCGTGACTTCCATTCGAGAAATTTTAGTAGCATAAGTTGAGTTGAAGTTTGAGTTCCTTCATAGTTCCCATCCTCGATCCCTTCGGTCCTCTGACACCCATCAACTGAAAACTCCTCTCCATACTTCCGAATTCTATGGTGATTCTTTCACCATTCAAGTTGCTAGACTCTGGAACGCCCTTCCTGTTTCCATTCGACATGCCAAATCCCTTCCTATCTTTAAAAGCATGGATCATCAATTTTATCCCTGGATAAGTCCTCGTAATTTCGTTATAGTAGTATCTATTAATTTATTTATAAAAAATATATGTATATGTACTTATATCTGTATATATTTTGATAACATCTCTCCTTAAATATCTCCTTCTTAGTGATCTTAGTACGCCACCGTCATTTTATTGTTGACTCTTTCCTGTCTATCCAAAGGTTGTCTGGAAGAGATCGCTCTTAGCCATAAGGCCGCCTATTGTGCATTTATATTTATTTTAAGTTTTCATAATGTATTTAATTTTAGTTTTGGTGTACAATAAAGATATATTCATTCATTCATTCATAAATAGTAAAAGAAAATGTGTTTTTGAAAAAAAAAAGTCGCACGTCCCTTGTCTTCGTCATCATCGTAAGTCGGTTATTTGTCCTAACTGAATGTTATAGTCTTTTGCAGGTGTATAGGCTAATAGTCATGTGATCAATACCGTTGGTTCAGCTAATTTCTCAAATAAAATGTATGTAACGCACCATCATCATCAGGTTCATTTAAGTAGTTTTTTTTCTAACAGCTAAATCCCTAAATAAAAAATACGAATGGCCGATTTTGTTACAAAACTTGTTTTAAGTAACCTTTTTGGGTTAGTACACATATTGTATAATTAATACACCTGTGTATGACTTGACGGTGGGAAAAACCTATCCAATTGTGGCCGGCCGTATCGTTTTTGTCGAGTGCAAATATCGAAATCGATCACACAATCCATTTGAGCTAGATTCGTTTACGAACAAATTCGAATATGTACCGTGGGATTGGACAACGCCGTGCTCTGCATATGCTATCATCATCATCATATCTCAGCCGTTGGACGCTCACTGCTGGACACAGGCTGGTCATGTGTCTTGTCTGATTATGAGGGATTACACACTCACCACACTTGGCAGGCGGGTTGACGAGCGCAGTACAGAATGTTGATACACGGAAAGACTGCTGCCCATCTTCCAGAGGTATCCTTTGACAGATTCTTACTGCAGCTACGGGCAAGAGAGGAAAGACAACGTTCTACTACTGGCACCCCACGGCATTCTGCCACACGGAACCCCACTATGAATAATATGCAATAAGGCCTTTACCCCATTCATCATCATCATCATCATTCCAGCCTTAAAACGTCTACTACTGAACACAGGCCTCTCTCATGGATCTCCATGAAGGGTATGCTCCATGAAACCATACTCACCATTCATCATTTCAGCCGTAAAACGTCCACTACTGAACAGGACTCCCTCATGGATCTCCATGAGGGGTAGTTGCCATACTCACCACGCTTGGCAGGCGGGCTGGCGAGCGCAGTACGGGATGTTGATACACGAAAAGACGCTGCTGCCCATCTTCCGGAGGTGTCCCTTAGCAGGCTCATACTGCATCTACGGGCATGAGAGGAGGGGTAACATTCTACTGCCGGCACCCCACGGCAGCCATTTAAGATGATACAGCGTCAGCAACTGGTATCCATGCTGTGCGGGACGCTGCAGAATTTGAGGAATTTTACGATGGATCAGGCTTGCCCAGCACCTACCAGCCTAGCTATTATTCAGAGGAAAGAACAGGTCAATATGTCTGGAGTTGACTTAGCCGTGGGTTTCATCACCACGCTTATCATTTTAGTTTAGTTCCCGCTTTTGGTTACAGACTTTAATGGTGGCACTGACTCTACAGAAAAACTTCTGGTACATTATCAGGCTCCTTAACATACCTAAAAAAAGCCGTGTTGGCCGAGTGGTATGTACCCCTGACTTACAATCCAAAGGTCGTTGGTTCGATACCGGAAGTGCACCAATGGATTTTTCTTTCTTGAAAAATGTATGTGCACACTTAACACATGCTTTTACGGTGAAGGAAACATCGTGAGGAAACCCGCGGCTTAGTTAGCTTCAGACGTATTGACCTGTTCTTTCCTCTGAATAATAGCTGATTAAGCTGAGAGGATGGTATAGGTGCTGGGCAAGCCTAATCCATCTAACAATGTCCTAGGCAATGTGCAGCGTCCCGTACAGCATGATTACCAGTTGCTGACGCTGTATAAACCATTAGGGCCAAAAGGCCTTACTACTTTTAACAGACCTAAAAACTACTACCCTCTTATTATATGTATTACACATAATATCCCAATTAGTTTATTTAAGCCTTTAACCGAAATGCTAAAGCTGTACCTTTGCATCAGCAAAGCTGAGGTTTCAAGGAAATGGAAATCTTATCATAAATTCACGATTCCAGTGGCATTCAAACCCACGTCTGTCAAATAAAATGATTAAAGCACTTCCGTTTTTAGGAAGCGCCAAAGATAGATTTGACGAACGTGGGTTCAAATCTTTGTTAAGGTTTGCATTTCCTTGAAATGTTCTACCAAAATGTGGTTAAACACTACAAATATTACAACTAAGAATAAGCTATAGCGACATCTTTAGTAATTGCTACTGAATGCAACTTCACACAATGAACAGGAGAACTATCATAGTTCTCTATGGTGGTCAGTTACCTGTAGATGCCGCTCTAATCAGTGCTCAACCGATAACACATTATCAAAAATGTCATCGGCACCCGACACGAGTTTCGTAGCATAGTGGTTGAAGCACTTCCAGCTTTAGGAAGCGTCAAAGATCGATTTGACGTGGATTCAAATCCCATCGGAAACGTTATTTTTGATAAGGTTTTTATTTCCTTGAAACGTTCTACCTAAGTGTGGTTAAACACTATAGTAATTCGCGCATCGCTCACTGGTAAGTCGAGGCGAGGTCGCGGCGTCTTATTCCTTAAGAAAACGTACAAACAAGCTATAGCTGAGGTTCTCAATATTTCAATTTCGTCTATACCATAACGGTTTCACTAAAAGCGTGTGCTCTCACTAGTTGTGTCGATTGGCAACTAAAAAGTCGAACGAGTCCACAATAAAGCCCAACAAAGCCAGATAAAACGCTCAATGTCCCAAAACACGTATTGTTTACATACAGGATGTATTATAATATGTGTTCTAAATAGAAAGAGGATGATTTTCCAGGATTCGGTGATTTTAATTCAGTAAAAGTCCTCAAAAGTTTGAAGTTAAAACTTATTATATGACAGTGTCAACTTAAACGCCAGCTCATTCTTGACAGGGTGATTGACCTCCGAGAGGAGATGCTATTAAAAAAATTAGTAAGGCCTTTGCTTCTCTTGAAGATGATTTATACATCAATAACTGGTAATCATGTTGTACGAGACGCTGCACTGCAGCCTCGGACATTGTTAGCTGGATTAGGCCAGCACGGTTCACCGTCCTCTTAGCTTAGTCAACTATAAGTCAAAGAAAAGAACAGGTCAATACGTCCGAAGATAACTAAGCCGCGGGTTCCCTCATGATTTTTCCTTTACCGTTAAAGTACGTGCTTAGTGCTATTAAAGGTACAGATAAAAAAACCTAAAACCACAGCACCGTATCTTTTAACAAAATGTAATAAAAATTATAAAATCCAATTATGAACTCAGAATCATGTTTACACCAAATCATCTGTTAAAAATGTTAATAAAAATAATTCAAATAAATATATATATATACGGTCGAATTGAGAAACCTCCTCCTTTTTTTACTAATACAATTCACAGTTTTTGCCCTCCAAAGCGACTTGATTTCATGAGCTTAACCCCATCTCCCTTTTGGGTTGGTACACATGTTATATATTTAAACACGCTGTATAAACAGGCGAAGAATCAGCTCGTCAGCGAAAAGTGACCATATCCCTAACATATTCGTTCTCACGCGCCGCGTTATCTGGTCCCCACAGCCCTCACGGGGCGGCCACCCGCGTCCTGATATTGTTTACAAAGGTTCAAAGTACCTACAAATAAACGCATCTTCGCTGTTATTGTTAGAGAAACCGTGAATTTTAGTTCTTGAAAAACGTTGACGTAGAGTTACCTACTTCTTTATTTTAGGTTATTCTCAAGAAACAAATATTAATTAATTATTTTTGTGAAGACTTCATCCGGAAAAGTATTACCATCGTACTTATTTCTGTCGCCCAGCAGTAATGCTTGAATTGCTGTGTTTCAATTTAAAGGGTAAAGGAACCAGTGAAATTAGGGCACCTTACAGCTTTTTATAGAAAAGTCTCAGGGTGACAGGCGCAATACAATGAAGTGCTGTTTTTATTTTAAGGAGACCAGCGCCGCAGTTAAAACCTTTTATAATTTGTTCTGAGTAGATGTTTTAATAGATCATTTAAGAAGTTTTTTATTAAATCAATTAAAGCCTGGTTCTCCAGAATTGTATCTACCAAACGGGTTTCTAATGGAAAATACACCCAGGACCCCAGAAAGAGTATGTAAACAGATAATGAACCAACACATTTCATGTTGGACACAGCTTCTTTGATTTCATATTCGCTACTAAGTTACAGTCTTTTTCCATTAGTCTACCACCACGGATCAATAGTCGGCCGGGTGCCCTGCCCGCATAACACGAAAATTAATAAAATACTATTGTAATCTTTTGCCGTAGGCCGCCAGCAGTAGAATGTTGCCTCTCCTCTCTTGCCCGTGTAGAGATTAAATATATATTTTTTTTATATTGAAAGTACCTACTTAGTACGTAGACATGTCTATGTTTTGTAATTACAAACTATGGCAATAAATGGATGAGTTTTTAAGTTTCTGATGCAGTAAAAATCTGCCAATGGATAACTCTCGAAGATAGGCAGCGGTTTCTTTGTATGTATGCCAATGATCAATACTTGCAGATCCATGAGGGAGGCCTTTGTCCAGCAGTGGACGTACTACGGCTGAGATGGTGATGATAATGCCTATTGTTAATATTCTATTGAAAGAGGTTGCAGAGCACCGAACTTGTTTAGTCAAAGTTATTCTTGTAATATCACCAAAGATTTGAATCGTTAAATGTGCCCTGACACCAAAAACGTAGAATTGTCTACTGACGTGTGTTAGCAATAATGCCGACGCATGCACACTGATTTTGCCGATGAACCAAACTATTATTAAAAAAACACTCATGACCACTTCCCAATCCATGAGGAAGGCCTTCGTCCAGCAGTGGATGTCTTACGACTATGATGATGATGATTATTGTTCCTATTCATCATATCAGCCCGTTGACACCCACTGCTGGGTATAGGCCTCCTCTTCAGCACGCCAACGTAAACGGTCCTGTGGAAGTCTCATCCACTGTCGTCCGGCAACCCTGGCTAGATCGTCCGCCCATCTGGCAGGTGGTCTGCCTCGAGGCCGTCTCGCTTCCATCGGAAACCACTCTGTTACCGCCTTGGTCCATCGGCTGTCGTCTCGCCTGGCAACATGCCCTGCCCATCTCCATTTGCGATCCGCATACCTACGTCTACGACTTTCGTACGCTGGCGTATCTCCACGTTGGGTATGTGATCAAGGAGGGAGATGCCAAGCATGGCGCGCTCCATTGCCCTTTGTGCAACTTGTATGGTGTGCATGTATTCCTTTGTGAGCGGCCATGTCTCAGCGCCGTAGGTGAGTGTGGGCAGAACACATTGGTTATAAACCTTGGTTTTTAAGCTTTGGGGAATTTTCGACTTTAGTATGTCGTCCAATTTACCGAAGTTACCTATTGAACTTTCGTAAATTAAAATAACACACACCACTTCCGGCTATCTATAGCCATTATAATGTGTTTAAAGGTACACTGATTCCAACTGAGTGTACTCACTCTTTCCGTATGAAAACAAAATGTCGCGGTCTCATTACGGTAAGGGCGTATCTAACGATTTAAATCTTTGAATGTCACCCAAATATTTACGATTTGCAATGAAATTGAGACTTGAGACTGTCTTTTATTGTACCCCAGTCATTAAGCTCTAAAATTTAATTGTGAAGCTCAGTATTGGGTCTAACAGGCGACTGATGTATGACTGATGTACTGATGTCATGGCATTTGTGCCGATATTTGAGTGCTATTGAAGTATCGAGCTGAGTCACATCTATAAAAAGTTATTTTCTTTTTACTCTTTTACGACTTTTACTCACAGGCATGTACAAGTGCTATTTAAAATGAAAAAACAGATATCTTGTATATATTATTAACCTATATATAATAATAATGCTGGACAAATCACACAGCATCATCTAGCCCCAAGCTAAGCAGAGCTTGTGTTATGGGTACTAGATGACTGATATACTTAATACATTATACTACATAGATAGATATTTTTATTATATATAGAAAAATACCCAGAACACCCTGAACAAATATCTGCAGATCGTACAGACATTTGTTTAGAGGCGGGAATCGAACCCGCAACCCCCTGCGTCGCAGGCAGACCTTCGCCCGCTGCGCCACAGAGCTCGTCAGTTATTACAAATTTGATAAATAATAGCAAGTATTATACATTGAAAACTATAAGAGTATTTGCTGGCCCATGTATTTGTTTCATAACGCTTAACAAAACACTGGTCGGTCTAATACCAAAATAATGTAATTCTGGACTGTGGAGAGCTGATTTCTGATTATAATTATCGTATATGATTTGGATTTATGTCCCATAATTACTTTATATCGCCTTTCACGTCTATTATTTGATTATTTATACTGCGTCAGTTTGCCGTGGGGTGCCGGCTGTAGAATGTTACCCCTCCTCTCCTACCCGTGGATGCAGTAAGAACTTGCTAAGGGACACCTCCGGAAGATGGGCAGCAGCGTCTTTCCGCATATCAACATTCCGTACTGCACTCACCAACCCGCCTGCCAAACGTGGTGAGTATGGCAACTACCCCTCATGGAGATCCATGAGGGAGGCCTTAGTTCAGTAGTGGACGTTTTACGGCTGAAATGATGATGATGACTGCGTCAGTAATTGGTATTCATGCAGTAGGGGACGCTGCAGTGCCTAGAATATTATAAGATGGGTTAGGTTTTCCCACCACCTATATCATCCTCTTAACAGAGTCAGCAATATTCAGAGGAAAGAACATGTCAAAACGCGGGTTTACTCGAGATGTATCGAATCCATGGTCTTCGGATCAAATGTCATATGCTTATATTACCGGTTTACGCATTAAATTTATAAGTCTGTTCATATATGACGAAGTTTTAAGATATACAAAAACCGGACAAGTGTGAGCTGGACTCGGCCACCGAGGGTTCAGCAGGTACATAATAATTATTATAAATTAGCTGATCTGATTTAATAAAAGTTTTAGGAATGTACAAAAAGATTTGGTTACTCATCCAATTTATGTCCGCACGTAGGGTTGCTTATACTCGATGAATGATTTCGTACTTTTTTAATGCCCGACAAAAGAGAGGGGTGTTATAAGTTTGACTGAGCAGTGTGTGTCTCTATTTGTCTGTCTGTGGCATCGTAGCTTTTAATCGAGTGGACCGATTGGCATGCAGGTTTTTTATTTAAAAACAGGTTTTTCGGCTGTGGTTCTTTAACATGTTCTTAAACATCTCAAAAGCGGTTAAAAAAATTACAAGAAATGGGGGGTGAAAGAAAGGATGAAAAGTCGAATGTTTCTAAATATACCCGAGTTTGGTACAAATAAAAGGAAATAATGTGTAGATTGCAAAACTGAGGGAACACATTACAAAAAAAATAGTAACCTCAGCGACAAGGTAAAGTGTCGGTGGATACTTATTTTTTTTTATTTTACAAAATTGTTTCAAGTTAACTTAGAATATTGATTTTGTTAAACAGCAGAGGCTGTAGATTTGAGTATATGGTTTTAATTTAAACTCGATACTTCCACACGTTCTCGAGATAAAGGGTCTTGACAGACAGACAGACAGACAGCAAAGTGATCCTCTAAGGGTTCCATTATTTTCCTTTTGAGGTACGGAACCCTAAAAATTAATGATTTGAAAACTTCGTCCTCATTTGAAGTTGTTTAAAAACGATGTTTGGGTTATTAAAAAAGGTTTCATGGTCTGCACTGCCATTTACAAGTTAATATACCCCTCTGAATATATTATAGCAATGAAACAAATTGAAATCTTATCTCTATTTACTCAGCGTCAGAAACTCATTACTCCGTCGTTTTTGTTTTGCTAAATTTACTTGTTAAGTGACAAAATAAGAATGTTCTTGCAGAATTTCTTTCAAAATCACAGAACCAGACTTAAAGAACCTTAAAATTATTTCTTATTATAATATAATAATAAATATAATTATAGAGACGTGGTATGTTTTCAAAGGTATTCACCTCAAAGAGAATATGTGCATCTTGGAGCGGTGCAATGTACAAAGTTGGTGAATAGGATGAAACTTTTCTAATATAAATAGGATACGGAATATTAAAAGGTTTTCATAAGTTATATGGATTCAACGTGCGAGTCTTATCCAAAGTTATAATGTGAATTTGAAAATTTAAAAATAACAATATGAGTAGAGGTAGTAAATAGTAGTAGTAGAGTAGTTAATAGTAAAAGTAGAGAAGAGCAGCCAACGGACTCGGTTTTTTTTTGGTAAATATATCTATGTATGAAAGTTTAACTATATTTCCTAAAAAAATAATCTTATAGTTCGATCGCAAAGTAACCCGACACGCAAATACTTTATTTTTTCAAAAGGTTTTAATTTAAATATTATGTATAAAAGTGCAAAAGAATTTCTTACTTTATAATAAAATTATATTTACTGAAACCGTCAAGAACCATTATACCTCTGGTATCAAAAAAATTTAGCTTTCGCATAAAAGAAGAGAAAAAAAGATCACCATTTGTTGCCTGGGCGACTCAGTGGATTGAATTAAATAAAAATTATTTATTCAATGTTCCGATAGAAAAATTCTGAAACAGCTACCGGGTAATCTTGTTTCGCTAATCAGTTCTATGTTGAGACTAATTCTGTTCGACATGGGATTTTCCCGTGCTGTTCCTAACGAAAATGCGTTGTCAGTGAAAATCCATCATAATCGGTTAAGCCGTTTCGGAGATTAGCGCGAACAAATAGACAGACAAATAAAATTTGTATACTGGTTATAGGTATCGTATAAACTTTCATTAGTTATAAAGTAAAAACCTGTTATTTTGACATTGAGGTTGATGTGTCAGGACATCAATCATTTTATACATTTAAATATAACATTTCGACCTAACGTAGTAATAATTATGCGACTTTTTACCACAGCATCCAAATGCTTTGTTCTTGAAAAATAAAACTCCATACATTGATTCTCAAGGCATCTACGAGTTCTTAGGTACAATCAACCGATACGACATAGTACACTACGTAGCACTCTCGTAGAACTTACCACGTAGCACCTAACGCGTAGCAAATACTCTACGAGCGTCTTTGCTACGTTTTAGGTGCTACGGAATCGGGTGTAGTATGATAATGTACTACCGTAGCATAGAAAAGAGTATATTAAAATGATGCCGTGGGGTGCCGGCAGTACAATGTTACCCCTCCTCTCATGCTCGTGGATGCAGTAAAAGCCTGGTAAGGGATACCTCCGGAAGATGGGCAGCGGCGTCTTTTTGTGTATCAACATCCCTATCTGCACCCGCCAACCTGCCTGCCAAGCGTGGTAAGTATCATATGGATCCATGACGGAGGCCTGTGTTCAGTAGTGGATGTTTTGCGGCTAAAATGATGATATTAAATGAAAAGCAATTATTTAACCTATGTAAATAGAATTCTGCATTAAATAGTTTTATTAAACGTGGGATAGGTGTTCAGTAGCAGTCGCTTTGCTTTGACAGCCTTATGAGAATGAACGATAATAACACCTTTTTTAAGTTTTTAACAAACAAAATCCGTGGCTGTCATACATTTAATATAGAATTCGGTTGAGCTATTAACAAGATATGCGAAGTCAAAGCAGGGGTAAACAATCGCTAGTTTTCAAATAAATCCAAGTGTGGTATCTGACATTTTACCTACTCCGAGATTAGGTAAAATGTCGGAAGTTTCTAATTTTTTTATTAAAAATACTTGAATTTTAATAAAAGGACGTCACATTTAGTTTTCTACAAAAAAGTCTAGTTATGATAAAAAAGCATTAATGCACCAGGAAGAAAATCACCCGGTGCACAATCTACTGATCCTAAGACCTATGAGTATACATTATATAGATGACTAGCTTGCGCCCGCCTCTTCGCATGCGTTGTACCCGGATAAAAAGAAGCCTATGTATTAATCCTAGTTAACATCTATAGGTTTGCAAAATTTCAACTGGATACGTATGCTAGTTTTTGCGTAAAGAGGTAACAAACCTCTATACAAACTTTCGGCTTTAAAATATTAGTGAGATGACAGCGCAATCACACCAGAACAAAATCTTTAAGGATGAAAGATACTTATAAAGATTCAGTGGCAATTCGCCATTGTTCGTAAACTCTTTAATAATACATCGAGCTTAATGAAAAAGGGTTCCCAACAAGCTTAATAATTATAACTGTTTAAGAAAATAGTAGGTAATTAACCTGTTTTCTTTGTTGTTTTATCAGGTTTCTGGGCGGGCAGGTTGTTTTATAAAAGGTACATTTAAATATTTTCTCTGCTAACTGGTGTTTAATTGAGATCCTTTAATTACGTTTGGAAGGTTTGTTTGTTTACAATTTAAAAAATATCATTCATAGATAAAACGAAAACGGTTAGTGACTTTCCCGCGCAGTAACTGTAAATGCATCATTGCTGCCCTAACCTCTCATCTACTAATAGATCCCATAAAATTTGTGTTAAAACATTAAAATTCATTTTGTGTACATATTTTTTTTTAATTATTCAGTAAGATTATGTATACCATTTCTGTATAATAAATACGGCGGTTAATCGAATGTAGCCCAAAAAACCCTACTACTATTATTAAAATATGGGATTATCGGGTATTTATCGCGACACCTTTATTTTATTCCCGACGTTTCGACCGGATTGCACCTGGTCGTGGTCGCGGGGAGACTGGCGTGCTGAAGTTAACCGCAGCAAAGCGAAGGCATCTTTTCAGACTACCTTCACTTGGTCTTCATAATTAGAAATTTGAGATTTAAAGCCAGTTCACACTGGGACAGCACACTACACTCACTGTATCAGCACACTTTAGTTTATTCACTTTATCCCGCGATAAATACCCGATAATCCCATATTTTAATAATGTGTTGTGATCGCGATAGTTTAAAAAAGACCCTACTGCTATGTCCACACAGTGTGAATGTGAGACTTAGTTCCCTAACACCAGCACATCGGATGTCGCTACCTGTGTGCGAAAAGTTTCGCAGTTTTAAACTAACATAAATAAAAGTTGGTCTACCGCGGTGGTGGAGCGGTGTTGGCGTTGATCGTTTACCCAGCCCGCACGACGAAACTGCATTACAAATTGGATAACTTACAACGAACACTGGGTACCTACATACTTTTGGTTCATTCCCAGAGTACATTCTATTGTTTTTATTCCCAAAGCGTCCATGAAAAATTTAAATCGGTCGATTGTCATCATTATGTCAGGAAACATCATTATGTTTGCTAGCTGATTTTGGCCATGGCGACTGAGCATTCAGATAACGAGTCATTTAAGAGATGGTAGCTCCAGTCCACCTGTGACCACGAGGGCAGCAGGGCACTCGAAACGTCAAGAAATAATAAAATAAGGTAATTACGCGATAAAATCCCGTTAGTCAGTTTAAAATTATGTTATTCTAAGAGGGTTTTGGTTTTCTACCCTTATATGTGCTACAAGTTGACTTGTCACTAATCCATAAAAGAAGGAAAGAGAGCACTTTGGGCACGTTAATACTGCTTTTGACAAAATTGTATTGGATGTTAGCTGGTGCACGGGCCTCCATCTCACCGCGCTTCCTATCGATGCTCACATTAAAAGGAAAAGGTATGTGATCCTGATGAGTCAGTGAGTCATATTCTAGTTTTAAATGCATTCCAACAAAGGAGAAGGTTCTCACGTGGTTTGTATTATTTGTTACTTTACTTAAGAAGTCCCTCGGATTGAAACTGATTTAGAAAATTTAAGATTCCTGAAGATACAGTTCCAATTTGGTCCCATTTTTGCAAAACTCAGTTTTAATACTTGATAAATAGAGAGAACTCCTCAAATAGTATTTGAGAATACAAAGCAATTTGAGCTTTTTATTTACAAATCAAAGATTTGCATTTCGAAAGTATGATTTGATAAGGCGGCACTAATAAAGGAGACCACAGATGCCATCGATACTCTTCGTGTTAAAAATTTGCTTGGGCGCTATCGAAATACAGGTAAATATATACCATTCCACTCATAGTCATTCCCACTTATCAACATAATCTTTAAGTAAGTACATAGAATATTATTTTTACTGTTGAAATAAAAAAAAATTAAGGTTTGACCGTATGTACATATATTTTTATGAGCTTGTATGGTCCCACAGTAGCATGAGGATTTGCTGGGTTTTACATTTATACAGTTTTCCTTTTTACATTTATATAAATAATTTGAGGTCTGCTTCATCCTGTTTTGGGCACAGCTTTGCAGAGAGTTATTTATTACGCATAACCTGCATAAAATTGTTTAGGCAAGATTATCTGAGTAGATAAAGTAGTTATAAAGTTTTTTCTGCATTTTTTCCCTAATGAAGTTAGGTTATTTCTCCACAATTTTTTACCTTGGGGATAAAGAAGAATATCGAGCTAGTACGTGATTGTTTTCCAATAGAGAAATGCTAAGGAATTTAAATTATCAGGTTCGATAGATATGTAAACACGATTGCATAAATCTATACAGAAAGTAGATAATTATTAAAATGAACTACAAAAACAACAGCTATACACAACGAGCGGTGTTGTCGCTATTACAAATAAATAATTTCTTCCAAACGACCTTTAGATGGAGATGGTTTGAATAAATAAATAATAATAATAAATAATGCTGGACAAATCACACAGCATCGTCTAGTCCCAAGCTAAGCAGAGCTTGTGTTATGGGTACTAGATGAGTGATATACTTAATACATTATACTACATAGATAGATATTTTTATTGTATATAGAAAAACACCCAGAATACCCTGAACAAATATCTGCAGATCGTACAGACATTTGTTCCGAGGCGGGAATCGAACCCGCAACCCCTTGCGTCGCAGGCGGACCTTCGCCCGCTGCGCCACAGAGCTCGTCATGGAAGAAAAATATGGTGTATTATCTATTATCCTAACTAAAAATGTATAATTTAATATACGTTTGATAAAAACAAGATTTTAAAAAGAAATAAGTGAATATTGACGACTGAATAGGAGAGTGTAAGAGGATAGAGCAGGCACAACATAAAGGCGATAAGGGCAGGTAATTAAATAAGGCCTTGTAATATAGATGAATATATACAGTGTCAGTGACTGGTATTCATGCTGTTAGAACGCTAAGTGTCTAGGACATTTTTAAATGGATAAGGATTGCTCAGCATCTATACCATGCTTCCAGCTTAGTAAGCTGTTAATCAAAAGTAAGTATAGGTCAATACGTCTAAAGCCTACGAAGCCGCGAGTTTCCTCAAGATGTTTTCCTTCATTATTAAATTCAAACATTGGTACCTTTTTCAAGAAAGAAAAATCTATTAGGCAGGTAGATGCTGATGAAAAACAAATAAGAGGAAAACACGATAGGTAGATTAACAAATCAATAGACCGTCACCAGTTCGTTTATTATGAAAATGGCCCGGAGCCTTGAGCGAAATTTGTTTAGCTAGATCCGTTTAGTGTTTGGCAGGAAGTAATATGATAGGTATATGGCCGGTATCGAACCCTTAAATATAAAGTCGGTGGATACGTCCCGTTTCCTGCCAAACACTAAACGGATCTAGCTAAATAAATTTCGCTCAAGGCTCCGGGCCATTTTCGTAATAAACGAACTGGTGACGGTCTATTGATTTGTTAATCTACCTATCGTGTTTGCCTCTTATTTGTTTTTCATCAGCATATGTGCTTTAACGATAAAAGAAAACATCGTAAGGATACCCGCGTCTAAGTCAACTTCAGACGTATTGAAATGTTCTTTTCTCAGAGTATAGCCGACTGAGCTGAGAGGATAAAAGGATGCTAAGCAAGCCTAACCCATCTAAGAATGTCACAGGCACTGCAGCGTCCCGTACAACACGAATGTTTACGGTGACGTTTTATAAATCATCTATAATAGATGTTTTAGACATTTTAATACAAACGAAAGGATAATTAAATAACCATAGGTTATAAGATAAGATAAGAAAATTATTTATTGCACAAAAACATGTACATAGGCGAACTATATACATATATATTTATTTCGCACCACCACAAACTCTGCACTACACAAATGTTAGCTGGAAGTTCAAATTCAAATTCAAAAAATTCTTTATTCAGTGCGGCCGCATGGACCTTATTGAAGAAAATGCTAAATAGCATTCAGTGCCTGTGACATTCTTAGATGGGTTAGGCTTGCTTATAGAGGTATATATATATGATTTTGAGTAGGTAATTTACAAATAAAAATTAATTTATAGATACATTTAGTTTTTGTGGTACAGGGTGGAAACCCTTTTTGTGAAACCGTTATTCTTGTTCAGTGTGCAGTGTCACTACCTCACGTCTATTAAGTTATGCGAAAAATTGTTCGATATTTTACGGTTTGTACTTTTATGGAAGCGGGGCCTGATGCATTTATAATGGTTATGAATTGTTGGATCCCAATATCTATTTTATGTGAAAAATATTTCGTTCACTCCATCAGCACATCTCAGATGTCTTGGTAGGTTATACCTTGCACTAATGTGAATATAAAATTATTACTCTCTACTGTTGAAGGAGGTGACATCTTATGAAGATGTGGAAGTGGGTAGACGGATACTCGTTATAATATAATTCTTCGTAATCCTACGACTTACGAAACTACGTATGTGCTAGAGCGTTGGAATTAAATTGAAGTGTCTGTGTGTAAGTCTGTAACATAGTGTTTAGGCTTACATATATCTGTCTGTTTGTTCTAGCTTACTCCAAAACGAAAGGTTCTATTTAGACGGGACTTTCACTGACTGTATCTGATCTGAGGCTTCGAACATTTGAGAAAAATAATTGCAAAATTCAAACACGGATAAAGGCGTGGGCAGCTAGGCATGCTATCTCGCATAAAATCAGTTTTCCTAAAACGTCAACAAGTCCGAAATATTTGATTTTTTTGCTGCAAAATCTCGTTGAAAACTGGGAATTGTAATGTTGGTGAATGTTGAAATATTGAATGACACGTGACATCTTTGTTTTTATCGCTGTCGTTATTTGTTAATATATTTCTTGTGGCCAATCTCATTCTGCTGAGGGTTTAAAGTACGCGAGACTGTGAATAGAAGTGTTGAAATCGATGACTAGTTAGAATTGCTGAAAGATCCTAATATCGCTGCAGAAAATATAGTTTATCTAATTGACTCTATAATCCATAATCATAGGAAACTTGTTTCTATTCCAAGTAGAAAAAGAATTATTAAGCCATAGATAACACCTGGCTTGTTAAGATGCATCGGGCAGAGAGATAAGCTATAAAAAGCTAAGGGAAGAAAAAGACAATCCAAAACAACATTTGAACGTTACCGCACATTTTGCAAACACTTGATAAAAAATGCTAAAAGATAATATGAGCGCAATGAGCTGGCTAAAGCTAAAAACAACACTAAAGCCACCTGGAATGTTGTTAAAGCAATCACAAACCTTAAATGAAAATAATCTTCTGCAGAGGAGCTTTTAAAGATATCCGATTTTGCCGATCCGATCAGGCATCCAGTCATATTTCCATGCGTATTAAAAAGTGTTGGTTTGATGAAGTATCTATTTCGTTATTTTGTTACATGATAAAATACTTGCCTCGTTGTGATCTAAAGTTTACCCTTAAAATGTTCGTTGTCATAACCGTTCCGTATTTTATTTCAGTTAGTCGTAATAAAAGCGTCCTAGCTCCGAAGCGCTCCGGAACACCGAAAGGATACAGCCGCGATGTAATGCGCGAACCCAAAAGGTAAATGGGTCATAAAAAGTCATATCAATATTGACCGAGGGGCGTGCATCATTCTCGCTATACCCGCCATATCTCTATGAACACGGTCACACAGAAAACGGGCTTTAATTTTCAAATTATTTTCGGTAAAACTACAGATACTTGTAATTTTATTTATATAAAACAAAGTCGCCCTAGTTACACCATCATACTTACTTTACTTACTAGAGAACGGTTGAACCGATTTCAATGACTTTAGATGTTTGATGAAGCTAACACCACTAGAAATAAATAGCTAATCACCATTTCTATATAATAAAAATATCGATCTATGTATTATAATGTATTAAGTATATCAGTCATCTAGTACCCATAACACAAGCTCTGCTTAGCTTGGGGCTAGTTGATGCTGTGTGATTTGTCCAGCATTAAAAAAAAAAAAAAAAAATTCAGTCGAAAAACGTCCAAGTTTTGACGTAGGCCTCGCTCATGGAACTCCAAGTATTGCGGCTGGATGCAGCTCGCATCCACCGCTGACCTCACCAAGTCGTCTGCCCATTGTCACATCTATATACGTGATTATACATTTAATTAATGGCTTACAACACTCAAACATTCTTCTAAAATATTCATTCGGATTTGCCTAAAATCTTATGTCCTCAACCATTTTACTATTTAAAGCAACAGTCATTGCTGAAATGGGAAATTGCTGGTTGAGTAGATTGGGATTGAGGGTTTGATTACCGCCTGGGGACAAATGTTTGATTTTAGACATAGACATATTATTTAGAACATTTTTGCGGATATTTGTCTCGGGTATTTTCAATGCTTATAAAATATACCTAAGCATTTTATCAATCTCAGTTCAATCAGGTATCAATCAGGTTTCCAATGTACAAGTTTTGCTTAGTTTCTGACAAGATGGTGCCACGTTAGTTTAAAGCATTATTTAAAAACAGTATAGACCATGAAATAGGTGTTGTAGGAAAAAATACAAGTAATCATAATGAAAAACTGATATGGAAATGTTGTTATGCTGTGTGAGTGCGGCCTATACCGAGGCCACTAATTTATGTATCGAATTTTTATTTTAAACCCTTTTTCGAAATCTGATGTTTGAGTAAGCGGTGGATGAATGGTTTGAACGTTCCAAATAATTTGCTCAATATTTTTTCGTGAAAAATTACTGGGATAAGTATGTAAGGCTGTTATAAATACTGACGTAGGTAATGATGATGTACGCGTCTGTAGAAAAGGAATGTTTACCAGAAATATATCGCAGTTTTGAGTCAATTTATTTAATAACCCAAAGATAAATTTATATATGTGATTTGAAGAGTTGAGTGTCGACTGAAATTGCTTCCAAATGGTCGACTACTGATTCGTTTTTAACAGTGTTTGCATGCCATTTCCGTAATACCAATTATGTTTAAGATATTAGTAAATGGTCATTATAACGCTATTGCAACAGCAGACTTGACTCCATGGCAGCCAGTGCTACATTGTGTAGAGTTTTATCTCCATAAAGCACTGTTTCGTTCCTTAGTAACCTTCTGTTAAGACACTTTCACGTTTTTGCTTCATATAGTTCACGTTGGTGAAATATAGGTTATAGAAAAATATTTGCCCAGTAGTGGGCTAAGATACAATAAAGAAAAATAAAACCGGTGAGTGCGCGTTGGCCTCATGCACCGAGGGTTCCGTGCATACAATTTATTGTATTAGGACGTTTATATAATCGTAGAATTGTAACAGAGCAATATGTTTTTGTTATCGAAAATAATTGTGTGTTTTTTCTGTGATTCCTAAAAAAAGCTGTGCTTGATACAATGCTTGAGACCTTAGAACCCTGTTAATACTTACCTACTTACCACTTCGTTGGGCGGTAATAAGAGTATTTTAATTATTTTCCATTTGTCACAACATTATTATACATATAAGACTAGCTTGTGCTCGCCGCTTCGCATGTGTTGTACCCGGATAAAAAGTAGCCTATGTATTAATCCTAGTCAACATATATACGTTTAGGCCTGATACGTATGCTAGTTTTTGCGTGAAGAGGTAACAAACCTCCATACAAACAAACTTTCGGCTGTATAATTTTAGAGAGATTAGTGAGATAAGCCCTTGACCGAGATAAGTGGAAATGATTGAGGCCTTTGCCCAGCGATTAAATCCAACAGGCTGCTGGATTTGATGTGAGTAATTGTTTTGAAGACTGTTTCAAATTTAATGTATATCAAATATTTTCATTTTCAAGCATGAGAAGCTATGACAGACAACTCACGCTATAAGCAAGGACTCCCTTATAGCGTGGCATGATCTCTTTTTGCGAATTCATATTATGAATACTCATCATTCAGTTAACTAGTGATTCTATAAAATATTACAAAATCAATACCGAGTCCTGGAACACTCCACCGTTACCAAAAAAGTGGTACATTGTCAGGGCGACCGAATTGGGTTTTTATTACTAAGATGTATAGGTGTATTGACACCTATTTATTAATTTTAGTAATAAAAATAACTAATAAATAATACATGGATAGCTTTTTTTTGTAAATTCCTTCTCTGGGTACTGTCTCAGAGAAATAACTAATAAAATACATTGAAATGCATCCTCGATTAGGACTGTAATCGAAAGTAAGTCAAATATTGCATTATCTGTTGTAACTTTAGTGCATTTTTCCAAGAAGATGCCAATGCTAAAACAATTAAAGCAGTTACTTCTCGGCCATTTCTGAGCATCTTGAGGTGAGGTAAAACTTTTAAGAGGTTCTTTACTTTTTACATTTTGCAGAGTTTCTAGAAAGAACTTTTTGTTTTTCGTAATGTTGAAACCGTTACGTTGCTTGTGCTGGTATTTTTATTTCTGTGTTTCTTCGTTAGGAGATGGCTTTTATTAAATAATATATATTGTAGACTGAGATATATGCCACAAAGATTTCTCATGAACACTTTTTCTCCCGAAATTAATATAGTAGGTACCTACTATTCATTCCTTGAGTAAGTAGTATGATAGTTTTCTATAGAATTTTTGAGTTTTGTTTTTGGCTAATGTGTTTGGGTTTCAATATAGAAATTCCTACTTTTTTGTTACTTTCATCATAATCACCATCTCAGCCGTAAGACGTCCATTGCTGGACATATACTCCCTCATGGATCTGCAAGTAATGGCTGACGGCAAAAAGTTATGATGATATTGAGAAGCTAGTACAAGCGATGATATAATAAATAGAACTGGTGGTTTAAGTAGTAGGTATAGATGCCTTAAAATTAAATTTATGCATGTCTGTTAAGTTTCAATTCAGTTTTACTTCATTTATATTCTGTTCTTATAAATATTAAAATAATGGCTATGTAAGAGCGGAGTCTTCTAGCACAAGCATTTTTTGCTTCCAAACCCCTAGGTATATTTAATTTATAAGTTACAGAAATAAAGTAATAAAAGAATAGTCTAGTAATAAAGATATTTTGATATATACGTTTGTCTTTATGGTATACATATATGTATTTATATGGGCCGTAGTTTTTAAGTATTATAACATCTTGTACTTAACTATTTTTGTAGCCTGAAACAAAGTTTATAATTATACCTGTATTATTATTCCACATCGTTTATTAGTAAACTCGTAAAAATACATGTTTTACTATAAAAAAAATAAAAACAAATACTCTACAGTAAAAAATATATCAAAATGGTGAAAAACTGGCCGCGAAACAAGGCTGAAGCGATCGGTGACTAGGGCTGCAGGGAGAGGAATCTCCTTACTATACGTGCAAAGTCCAGGAGTACTGCCTTTTGGATCTGGCTCTTGATCCAGCTGACTAGCGAAAGTCTCTCGAGTCAAGAAAGTCTCTGTTGATCGAGACTCTTCGCTATGAGTCCGTTAACGGAAACGACTATCAGAACAATACTCACTGGCTTTGACGAGATTGGCATCATGTGGAATGGTGACATCAACGAGTATTGTCTTCCGCTCCAACCGATCTATCAGAACGATATCAGGCTTATTCGCAAGAATAGTCCTGGTTGTAATTATAGATCGGTCCCAATAGAGCGTGGCAAGGCCATTTTCAAGAACCGGCTCCTGTGTGTATTTATATAACGGAACTTCAGGGCCCGTAAGGCCATATCGAAGAGCAAGTTGCTGGTGAATGATCTTGGCTATTTGATTATGTCTGTGAAAATACTCAGAGTAAGCAAGATGCGAACAGCCCGAAAGTACATGCCTGAGGGACTCCCCAGGGTGGTGACATGCCCGACATATGTCAATTGTCCCATCTTTCATGATGTACTTTCGGTAGTTGTTCGTCTTGATTCATAATTGCACAGACAAACTCTTCAGTTTCTCCGAAGAGATCACCAAAACGTAGCCAATTTACTGACGCTAGGAGATCTACATCAGAATCTTATAGAATCTCCCATGTACCTCCTTGCTCTCCCATACAGTCCTACGATCCTGAATGCTCATCACTGGTGGTTGGCGCCAGTTGTCTTTAGCTAAGGAGAGAGGAGTAAAGTTTTTGTCAACTGCAACCACATCACGATGCACCTCGCACTCTGTTTTGAGAAAGTAACTCCTGAGATGGCATACCTCGCGGTTGTGTAGGGTTTTTGCGTTAAGAAAGCCCCGGCCTCCACAATTCCGCGGGATGTGCATTCTCATAACCGACGAAAGAGGGTGTCTCATGTGGTGAGCAGTTAACATTTGACGAACTTTACAATTCAGGGCATCCAATTCTGTCTGAGACCATCTTAGTATGCCGAACGTGTAAATGAGTAGGGGCATAACCCAGCCATTGTAAGCACGCACCTTGTTACCGCCTGACAGATGACTATTTAGAGCTTTTGTAAGGCAACAAAAGAAACGTTCCTTCACTGCCTGTTTTAAGTCCCTATCCACTGTACCCAACGATTTAGACATACATACCAAGGTATGTTTCGCCTTTAGAGAAACACCTGAGAGATACATATATTTTGGGAAAGCTGTAAATTTGATGAATTTACAACTTTTCCATATTGAATAAGATTGCACACTTTTCAACACCAAACTCCATGTTAATAGCGCTGATAACTACCTGTGTCTTAAGCAAAGCTGTCAAGTCTGCTATCAATTTTATGACGCGAAAAGTTTGAGATCATCCATATACAACAAGTGAGATATGCTCTCACCACCTCTGCGAAGGCGATAACCTAGCCCTGAATCCTTTAGTAAAGTACTAAATGGGTCCAGTGCTAGGCAAAACTACAAAGAACTCAGAATATCACCCTGAAATATAGATTCAGATTTTTATTTTTTCACCTTAGGAACATAATGAACACTTGGTTACAATAACATTGCGGCTGTTCATGCCTTGTTAAATGAGTATGTTCCTACTTACTAAATTATAAAACTAAAATACCTCTCAATCCAATCCAATCATTAACTTTCCAACCCAATCCTTATCAGTTCTTGCGTAGCAAGAGAATCCCAGCTACTTCCTGGATGACGACGTACTGTGGTCCACTACCTCACACCCATTTAAGAATGATCACAGAGACTACTCTGTGCTAATACTAATATACTTAGACATAGCAACAATGTGTGTGTTAATTTTTACTGTTAGAATGGATGTAGGATGCGTATAGATGGTGGGTAAGCATGTAATTGATCTGTAATTCTTGCTTTCCGCGGTACTACCGGACTTATGGAGCAAGAAGGTTACACCAGTGGTCATGAAAATTGGAAGAGACTCGAGTTCAATTGCTTCTTGGAATTGTGTAGCAAGAACGGAGTGTGAGCAATGAAACCATTTTACCCAAAATGTATGCAATCCATCCGGTCCAGGACCTTTCCAGTTCTGAGCCGAGCGGATTGCGCTAGTGACGTCCATTGGACAGATGGTTATATCCTCCATGGTTTCGATTTGCTCACACTCTGCACTCACTACATTCATCCAGTCAGCTTCTGTGTGGTGAATGGGGACAGACCAGATGCGTTTTACAGCTGAAATGATGAAATATTTGAATTGTTGATTATCATAAGCAACTTTTCTTTCCTCTGTTTGATCATACCACCGTTTAAAGATTCGCATTTTATTTTCCGGTATATTAAGATCTGCACAATCCATTTTTCCTTTTACTCCGCAAAAAAAGGCCGAACTGTTACTACCGCAAAGTAAAATTTCATTTTCATAAATTTTAATCTCGATAAATTATTTTCGAATGGACAAAGAACAAGAGGGTCACCCCACAACTTGGACAGACAGAGAGGTAAGAATTAATCTAGAGGTTGTGTCAAAGCGGTGCCAATTATCACGGGCCAAAATAAACTCAGGGCATTTTTCTTTACAATCTTCGTGAAGTTTGACTTGGGTAGGGGTGAACCCGACATAAATTTTACCCAAGGGCCATTGGTTGTACTAGTATCCAATTAATTAGGTTGATTACATTCATTTCGCATCAAATCCGCAATTTCGGTAAATTTTCTTTTAAATCAGATATGACTTTAATAAATGATTTAAGAAGAAGGGAAGGGATACCTTAGCAGAGGGATCCAGCAAGCTGTTCCATTTAAATGAGATAACATGATCGCCATCAGTGAAATAAGTAATATCACAGTAATATGTCCGAATAATTTTATAATAGGACCCACCAAATATTAATTCACATTTGTAAAAAACATTGCAAGATGTATTTCGGTTATATTTTTGATAATTTTGAATCGCAATACCGATAAATCATAAATAATACTGAACACAACAAACAGCGCCATCTAATCCCATATTAAGCAAAGCTATATACATGTGCCGTGGGGTGCCGGCAGTAGAATGATACCCCTGCTCTCACGCCCATGGATGCAGTAAGAGCCTGCTAAGGGATACCTCCGGAAGATGGGCAGCAGCGTATATCCGTGTATCAACATCCCATACTGCGCTCACCAACCCGCCTGCCAAGCGTGGTGAGTATGGCAACCACATTATTAACACATATTAAAACGGGTATTTATCGCGCTATTTACCTTTATTATTGCCCGACGTTTCGACAGGATTGCACCCATCGTGGTCCCGGGAAGACATAAGAAGTCTTCCCGGGACCACGATGGGTGCAATCCTGTCGAAACGTCGGGCAATAATAAAGGTAAATAGCGCGATAAATACCCGTTTAAATATGTGTTAATAATGTGTCGTGATCGCGAAAGTTTAAAAAAGACTATGGCAACCACCCCTCATGGAGATCCATGAGGGAGGCCTGTGTTCATCAGTGGACGTTTTATTTTGAAGTGATGATATATGTACATATGACTGATCCTACATACAAAAAAATAAGGTATTAACCTTATTTTTTTGTAAATACATAGCTATTATAGACCTCGAAGGTCGTCAAATTGTTAAAAAAAATATACATTTCATTTTACAATCTGTTATATATATCAAAACATTATGTTAGTCTCTTCTATTACTTAAGACTAGGTCTTTAGAAATAATTTCTTATTTTCGAATATTTGGATAAGAGTTCAAATCCTGAGATTTTTTACCTAAAGTCTCTCCGCACGTCCTGAACTTGGAAACTAATTAGAGCAAATTTAAGTAAGATTCTCGGAAGAGTTTGAAATCTCCAGACATGCTTTATATAGCCAGCTGTTGTTTCTACTGTTGCTGGAACCGCACGTCGGGCTTTTGAATCCATGCAATCACGATCTAATTAAACGGCTTCATCGCAATTAACATTTATTTTTAAAACTCAGTTAACACATTAATTATTTTTATTGTAGTATTGGAGTGGAAAAGTCAAATGTCAAATGGTGAATTTGTACAGGCTTATTATAATAAGCCTGTGGTAATATATTACAACGGCATCCAACAAATGCTTTGTTCTTGAAAAATAACTCCACTGATTCTCAAAAAAGCCGTGTTGGCCGAATGGTATGTAACTCCGACTTTCAATCCGAAGGTCGTGGGTTTGATACCGCCCGTGAACCAATGGATTTTCTTTCTTGAAAAGTGTAAGTTCACATTTAACACGTGCTTAACGGTGAAGGAAACATCGTGAGGAAACCCGCGGCTTAGTTAGCTTCAGACGTATTGACCTGTTCTTTCCTCTGACTAACAGCTAACTAAGCTGAGAGGATGGTATAGGTGCTGGGCAAGCCTAATCCATCAAACAATGTCCCAGGCACTGCAGCGTCCCGTACAGCATGATTACCAGTTGCTGACGCTGCATAAATCATCTATAATAGATGCAAAGGCCTTACTTTTTGATTCTCAAGGCATCTATGAGTTCTTAGGTACAATCAACCGAGATAATACTTCCTTTCGTACTTCGGATGGCAAGGACATGTTGTAAGAAAAAAACATTGTCTAGCCCGTCACGTTATAGTAGTTCTGTAGCATAATTGGATAAAGCACTTCTGCCTTTACGAGGGTCAATATGTCAACGTATATCACAGATATTTGACACAAGTCGCGGCCACTGGTCACTAACACTCACTGATTCACAATTCACATGGTTTTTTCGCGTCCTACCCGAACTTGGAAAAACAAAGTTTTCAGGGTTTCTTACCCGCGGTCCACCTCACAAGTTCACCTGGGTGGACTACGGAAACTTGTTATGTTCTATGGTATACGTGGGTGGACTACAGAGACATGTTATGATCCATGGTACACCTGGGTGAACTACGGATACTGACGCAGATCTGGTGTACACCTGGTGGACTACGGACACTAATCAATTTGCATGTTTAATAGCTAGGGATTTCTACATTATAAATATAGAAATCGCTCCTTTCGCTATTATGACAGAGGTTAGGCCTTTGACATCTATTATAGATGATTTATATATTAAAATATAGATAGTAGATCTGTCACCAATATTGATTCACCAAAACAAGATAAAAATAACTAGGTCAGGTTACTGTTGTGTTACAACAGAGCACGAGCCGAGCGAGCACAGCGAGCGTGCCGCGGCAGCGGCCGGCAAAGTGCCAAATCAAATTCTATGATAAAATTTCACGAAATTTATAAGTAAACACTTGTAGAGCCTTATTTGTTTGACCCAACCATCCCTTGGCATTTTTTTTATTGTTCACAGATCCGAATATCAAACGCAAGTACCTATCAGGTGGGTTGTGCACAAACCATAAAATAAAACTAGTTGTTTGCCACGGACTTAGACGAGTGAGCGACTTCTTTTAATGAAGTCCCACTGTGTATCATTTGTGGCGGGAATAGAACCTGCAACCTCCTGCAGCCTCTCAGTCGGCTACTAACAGTGTGCTGGTATATTTTCCCTGTGTTTAAATTACATGAAAATCCGGGCATCCATTCAAGACTTTTCCTCGGAAAAAAATAACTTTATTGATTATGAAAATATATCAAAAAATACCCCATTAATCGAAATTCCACTGAGACAATTTGTAACAACCTTTTCCTACTATCTCTATTATTATACTGTGTGTGTATTGTGTTGTTGCAAATAAATACATACTTTAACAATCAATTTGTATTGATGTAATCTCCTTTTGTTTCAAATTTCATCATAATCCTATCATCCGTTTAAGAGTTATCATCGGACAAAAAAAAAAGGTTTATACCCCAATATCTCAAAAACTACCCCATAAATGAAAATTCCCCTACGACGATCAATTAATGCTGTGGGGCGCCGGCAGTAGAATGCTACTACTCCTCTCATGCCCGATGATGCAGTAAGTAGCCTGTAAGGGATATCTCCGGAAGATGGGCAGTAGCGTCTTTCCGTGTATTAATACGTACTGTGCTCGCCAACCCGTCTGCCAAGCGTGGCGAGTATGGTAATTATCACTCATGGAGATCATTTGGTAGATTTAAATAGAATACAAAATTTTAACACATCAATATGTACCTGGGGTGCCGGCAGTAGAATGATACCCCTCCTCTCATGCCTATGGATGCAGTAAGAGCCTGCTAAGGGATACCTCCGGAAGATGGGCAGCAGCGTCTATCCGTGTATCAACATCCCATACTGCGCTCACCAACTCGCCTGCCAAGCGTGGTGAGAATGGCAACTACCCCTCATGGAGATCCATGAGGGAGGCCTGTGTTCATCAGTGGACGTTTTATGGCTGAAATGATGATGAATATGTACCTATAGTTAATAAAACAATACACATACTAGATAAACTATATAGACTTCAATATTACTTACCTAAAAAAAAAATATCTTAAAAACAAGAACAAAATAATAATATATATGAGATCAAATAAAATGAAGAGAGGAAAAACAAATACAATGTACAAATTAGTCTTTCCCTAACATAAGACTTTGAAAATTTTCATTTAAAAATTACCAAAATTGCCACATAATAACTTAAAACAACGTAGCGATGTGCTCGAATTCTTGATAGTATACGAGCATTAATAAAATCACTTGGCAAATAAGCCTAACCCTGAGATCCGTACTACAACAAGCGTCGCTTTGTCTGTCTGTCTCTTTGTCTGCGGCTTTGCGAAAATACTATTAGTCCTAGAAAGCTGTCATTTAGAAACTTGCAGTGTGGTCAGCCGGATGTCACCCTCCTCTCATGCCCGTGGATGCAGTAAGAGCCTGCTATGGGATACCTTCAAAAGATGGTCAGCAGCATCTTTCCGTGCTGCCTGCCTGTCAAGCGGGGTAAGTATGGCAACTGCCCCACGTGGAGATCCATAAGGGAGGCATGTGTTCAGTAGAGGACGTTTTTCGGCTGATGTGATTATATATTATAAACCAATCACGCCGAGATATCGGTAAAAAAAAATTATTATACAATAATTCATTTTGGGTACCTCACATACAATTACGATCGGCCTAAAAAACCAAAAAATCGGCCAAGTGCGAGTCGGACTCTCACACAAAGGGTTCCTTCCAAAGGGTATTGTGAAAAAACGGCAAAAAATCACATCTGTTGTATGGGAACCCACATTACAGCTGATGGGAGTCTACTTAGTTTTAGACTGAAAAAATATTTTTTTTTATTTTAACGACAAATAAAAACAAAATTAAATAAATATTTAAGCCAACCGAAATACATCATCTGTGAAAATTTCAACTGTCTAGCTATCACGGTTCATGAGAAACAGCCTGTTGACAGACAGGCGGACAGGCAGATTGACAGATAGACAGACGGACAGTGGAGTCTTAGTAATAGGGTCTCGTTTCTACCCTTTGCATACAGACCCCTAAAAAACATACCAACTTCTAACACGTCTACGGGTAACCTTGGAGCCCTACACGTAACGTGGCCTAATTTATTCTGTAAATTTTTGGCAGTAATTTATTTTTAAATTATATTTAATCAATTATAAAGGTGTCTAAAGTTTATTAATATTATAGCGTATCTCATTAATATTATAACGCCAAAAGTTTGTTTGGATGGAGGTTTGTTACCTCTTCACGCAAAACGCATATTTGCCAAGACTCATCCATAACTATTCCCAAAAGCCAAAAATGTTTATCCACCAAATACGAGAGAAGGTGAACGGCTGGTCAATAACTTTATACCTAGAACTAGCCTGTTACAGAAAAATTGCTATGTATATAAAAATCTTTAATTAATTGCCTCCTACTATTAAAGAATTGCCGACGACTGAAATGAGAAAAAAACTGAGACTATGGCTCCTTGAAAAGTGTTTTTATAATTTGAGTGAATTGTTGACATAATGTTTATTATTATTTTAATTCAATTTTAAATGCCTCCATTAAAAACAAGTACCTCTTTAACTTTCAAACGCCTTTTAAAAGGCTAAATAGAAGAGCTAAAACCTATTTTTTTTTATAAGACGTACTCTATTTTTTGTGAATAAATTATTTCATTTCATTTCATTTCAATAACTAGACTACGGATTGAGCCTAAACTTTGCACACGTATTGATGTTGACCAGGATTAGCACATAGGCTACTTTTTATTCGGGTACAACGCACGCGAAGCGGCGAGCAGAAGCTAGTCTTATATAATGACTTCCTTCCGGTTTAAGGTAAGCAGTTCTACAAATTGTATCAATATCTCATTTTCTCAATTTGAATTGCTGATTCTCAAGTTGGAGAGATTTCACTAATTGAATTTTGATTAGACTTTATCAAGGGGAAGATACAATATGGTTTACTGACTTTCTAAAGCTAAACTTGTATTTTGAGGTTCCGTGTTAAGTAAGTACATTTCGTATAGTAGCTTGATAAATAACAATATTTTTATTATGATAAAATATTTTTTCTTTAAATTTCAATTTAATAAGGAAAATTTTGTGAAAAATAGTGTTTCAACCGGAAACTCAACGGATTTCAGTATACTGAAATAATATCTAATTACATCAATATTAAATGGGCTTAGTAAAAAGCTACTAAATGTCCAATAAATTAAGTAAATAATAATTTTCAAATTGTAAAAATTAATCAAATACCTATTTAGTTGATGGTTTTAAAAAAGTGTAAAATTGATAAAACGCTTTAAATTAGCACGTATGGTAGATCCAGCAAGCCGGTTGAAATTGTGAAAAAAATCCAGAACCTCGGACGCCAAAAATTGCAACGCTACAAAAACGAAGGAAAAAAGCCAACGAAGTACAAAACGTTCCACCGAACAAGCACCACCTCCAGAAACCTGTTAAACCTTACCTTTTCTAATTCACCAAACCGCCACAGCACCGGGATCGGCATCAAATGTTAAACAGAAAAAAAGTCACCATAGTTCACGATAAGTCACTGCACAAACTGTTATAAGCGCTTTTACTCGTCAGTAGTTCCACGGTCCAGGGGTGGAGGACCGGAGGGATGGACTTCCACGTCTGCCGGCTTCAGGCGTGGATCTGAGCTCACTCCCGGCAGGAACCTCCTTTTATTTGCGGTGCGGCGGGGTGGGCTGTGGGTGGCACGGGGGCGAAAACGCGCACGCGTCCAGTACCCTGTTGCTTCATAGCGAGGGGAAAGTATCGATGAGTTTTTTTTAATACGCACAATTATCAAGGGCGTACCGTTTCATGCAGTTTGTGCATGATGATAAAAATATTGCGTAACATGGACGTTAGTGATTTTATAAATATTTTGTTGTCATGTTTTATACGCTACCTACGTATTCATGTAATCATTATTTTTCCTCCTGGTAAGTTACGAAGTGACCTGGGAGGAAAAACACAGTTACAATGAATTGTCTGTTTAAATGGTCTAGTTTTCCATCATTGAATTATCACAATATTACACACACACACACACACAGCTGCATTATGAAACCCGGTTAGTCAGCTCAAGTGTTTCTGTTGATTCATCGGATACCGAGTAGCCAAATTATTCGCTTTTCGCTATTTGCCCCACTTTTGTCATTGAAAATGAAGAAGAAGAAAAAACGCATAATACACACGCATAATCAATAAAACTAAATCTAATATTACCTATAGAATACAACGAATCAAAAAGAAAACAATTGAAAATAACCTAGGTGCAGAGCTAGACCACATACGTTTGAGGTAAATCGGAATCGTCTTAGCATATTCGTGCTGAGAACGATACGTAGTGCTGGTTTTAAATGCTGCTAGAAAAGTCTTACCTTACCTTCCGAAGCCCGACTATACTCACCCATTATGGCACAAACATATGGAGGGATATCCCTCTTTACGTTTGTGCCACATTTCACTGTCAGAAATCTGTGCGAATCTAATCCAGGTTAGCCCTACGACGCCGACGCTTGTGATGTCTCGCTATGGACGAATGACGCTCTCTGTATACAGTTCTTGAACGCTATTAAGTTAACGCCATACGCTATCTGTCATCATGTCTCTATGCAGAGTATCATGCCTAGGTCTATTTAAGTTCCGAGATGCGATTCTCAACATCTTTCACCTACTCTGTCGACTTCATCAAGATCCGAAGTCAGATAAAGGCGAAAAATATTGGGAACACCTTCAACAATAAAAGCAGAAAATAAACTATGACACTGACATCTTGAGCAGCATGGAAATATTGTCAATGCCGTTAAAGTCATTCATGGTATATGTGAAGTAGTTAAATGTCTCACTCCTTTAGTGTAAATCTATCTAGTATTTTAAGAACATTGCGGTATAATTTTATTATCAAAATATTCGTTTCTGCTTGCGGTTGAACACGTGTTTCTCCATATGAAGGGGTAAGACCGATCGCGTGAGAAACGACGCAAGAGAATGAATGCGCGATGGAAGACCCAACTTCTGCGGTTGAACTCAAAAACTCTCGGGTGGATTTTCATACAATTTTCACAAAAATACACAGTAATTCACAAGGACTGTTTGTTAATATTTTGTGTGAATTGGTATATGATCATGATTGATGAATACGATGGAAAAATAAGCCCACTGAAATTTACCATTATTCATTTTGTTAGGGGAGGATATGTCAAACAAAAAGTAAATTAAGAAAGTAAGTAACACCATCATTGGTAACAGGTAGATACAACAAAGTAATAAACAGCTAGGTTGAGTCGTAAGCTAGAGAGGGATCACAGTCTCTCCCTCGTCTGTACATGGTGTAACAGACAGCAAGGTGGTAGAGTTAGTGCGAGAAAAACTGATGTTGACAATCTGAGACCTTGATTGATACAAATGTATACTAAAATGCATGAGAAGATTTATTATAATATCTTTATTCAGTTAGACACAAGATCCGTTCTCAAAAAAAACAATGAAAATAAATATTAAATTGTTTATGAGATTTGAGCAAATTTTGTTAAATCCAAATTTAGAGAAAATTGCATGCATTAAAATAATACTTAAGAATTACCTTGGTTTTTCGCAATTTTCTTGGATTTCTCTTACTTTTATCTTTTTTTAAGTGATCATGTACATAATATTATTCCTCATGTACATATCGACATAATGTATTGCTGTATCTGGGCCGGTATAGGAAATAATATAAAAATACAGTTTGTATTTTTATAGTGTTTAACCACACTTTACCATATTATTTTTTTGACCATTATAAATTAAATGCAGTGGGCAGTAGAATGTTACCCCTCCTCTCATGTCCGTGGATGCAGTAATAGCCTGCTAAGGGATACCTTTGGAAGATGGGCAGGAGCGTCTTTCCGTTTATCAACATCCCGTATGGCGCTCGCCAACCCGCCTGATGATGCCTGATGATGAGGGGTAGTTGCCATTCTCACCACGCTTGTGGTGAGAATGGCAACTACCCCTCATGGAGATCCATGAGGGAGGCCAGTGTTCAGTAGTGGACGGTTTATGGCTGAAATGAATGATGAATGAACCACACTTAGGTAGAACATTTCAAAGAAATGAATACCCTTGTCAAAAATTTTATCGCACCGGAATCGTTAAATTTTTAGTTTTTTTAATTTCTTAGTAAAAAAAATAACTGCTGCGAAATACGGACGGACAGACCAAAAGACAGGACGAAACGGTTCCATGTTTGGAATTTTTGCTATGAAACTCTAAAAACTACTTATCTAGCGTAATAAGATCAGAGCAAAAATAAATGTTAAAAATATTGCAGAAAAAACATTGAGTTTCTTCTTAGTTTGCTCCATGAACGTTTGGACCACTGTTCCAAATGTCACACTTCTGTTTGCATACCGATATCGATGAAAGCGTATCGATATCGAAAGCAGTACACACATCACTAGAGCCCTGTGCACACACCCTAGCAACCTGTAAGACCCCCGCCCGGCGGCCGCTTAATCAAACTTATCAAAAAACTTATGTTTAAGTACGAGACCGTTACAAGTTTTGCCACAAAATTGAGACAGGAACTAAGACCTGGTTACTCTGAGCATACGAAACCAAGCAAGGTACAATCTAATTAAATGGTTTTGGGGTGATATTAGAGAACAAAACTCAGAAATAAGTAAAAAAATATTTTAGGGATTTTCGTTCAAAACTTATATAAAACAAGTACATAACAACATTTGGGCGTCACTCGAATTGAATTGATCTTGGTCGGGGGACCAGGAGACACAGACAAGAGTTTGAGTGATACTTTAAAATACCGGCCTAAGTGACGCCAAAGGAGCTAATCGTAATCTGTAGGTCTACCATGAGTTTTTACAATCTATATCTGCTAGCGACTGTAGTTAAGAAATGTAAAGAAACTTATACACCGCCTAAAACTGGTACTAAAATACGCAGTAAACTAAATATATAAATCACAGCGATTGTAGTTAGGGTTTAATTTGCTTAGAATTTGATATTATACAAATCTGACAGATGTCATAGTAACGTACTATTACTAGTGTAGTAAAGGCAGGCGGTCTAACAGTGACAACGCATGGTAGACATACTGCCCTTCTTCTACAACATCTGCATCTGCTTCGGAGATGTTCATGAAATGCTGCCAGCGGCCCTGAGCCCACCTCCGTACCCAAGCCAAGCCAGCCTAACTCCTTTTCCATAGGGTTGGGGTAGTGTTACAAGAGACAATGCATTATACACAACTCGCGACGTCAGTGCAGATCTAGTATCCCCCACTAGAATAAGTAATTAGATACCAGATTATGCTGGCATACTATTGTTCAGGTATTATAAAGTTTACAAATCTGGCTGGACTCACCTTTTTCCGTGTTTTCATTGGTGCCAAATTGATAGCTTTACTTGGTTGAAATGACGTCTTTTAAATGATATTTGTACGGAATATTCACCGAACTTTATCTTAACAGTCGTAGGACTGACGTCCAATGCTGGACTCCTCATGGCATCACTCATTGATCTACAAAATGATTAGGGGTTGTGGCCATACTCTCCATGATTGGCAGGCGGGTTAGCGGGCGCAGTATAGGATGTTGATACACGGTAAAAATACGCTGCTGCCCATTTTCCGATAGCCTTTGGAGATCCTACTAATTCTAATTCTTATTCTGGTGGGAGATTCCAGATCTGCACTGACTTCCTGCATCGGGGTGCATTGTCAGATTTTTAATGCATCCACGGAGGAGAGAACATTCTACCTCTACCCCACGGCTATCGAAGACCTCATCGAAATTGCGAAAGACAAAATTACCAGTGAAAAATAATGACAGGATTCTGTTCTGCTTTTTATAAGTATAAAATACAAATATATAAATAAATATATATAAATATATGTATATATACATATAAATAATAATATATAAATGCCTCATCAATTTAACATTGATTCTGACACTGTTATGTTCCGTACAGCATGAATAACATTAGTGGCGTGGTATGAATTATTTACAATGTCTGTGAAAAGCCTTACACCTGTCTGGTAACAAAAGTTCGGACGTGTATATGTTGCTCACTAACAAATAATACCTAGTTCTTCATTAATCATCGAAATTATTTATAATAGGTACTAGAAATTAAAGGAGTGAAGGGAAGCCTTTGCCTTGCAGTGGGACAATAATGGCTTATAATTATAATATAATACTTACGGTTCGTTCTGCAAAAGTTTCATAATCTGATCAACGCGACAATGCAGGTTGAAAAGGCAGGAATATTAATTTTCCGTACATTTTGTTGGAAACCCTTTGTGAGAAATCATTTATGCAAATCATTGAGATGGTATCCGGGTAAGGGTCGTATCTAGATCGCTTTGTTTGAATTATCGTTTTTTTTAATACGAAGTTCCCTAGGTTCTTTAAACTTGCAGCAAAAAATGCGAAACACAAAGGGCTTTTATTTATTCAGATGCAAAGAAGGCTTTGATTCAAAGCTGAGGCCCGTGAAATTGTCGATGTCGGCGCCATAACCGTGCCAGTTTCATTGAAGTAGAAAGCTTTGTCTAGCGACAATAGTTTTTTCTCTGATAAAGAAATTGAAAGAAAATTTACACTCTTTAAGGTTTGTACCTCTAAATGAAAAAACGGAACTCATATAGGAACACTTCATTGCCCGACTGTCTGTCAAGACCATTTATTCCGAGAACGCGTGGAGGTATGAAGTTGAAATTAAACCTCCGTTTCTCCACTGGTGTGCTGAAGCTAGCCGCAGCAAAGCGAAGCCGTCTTTTCAGACTCTCACTTGGTCTTCATAATTATAAATTTGAGATTATAGGCCGGTTCACACTGGGACAACACACTACACTTACTGTATCAGCACACTTTTGTTTATTCAAACGCCGAGTAAACTTGGCTAACACTAGATTCCATGAGGCAGGGAGTCTGAAGCCGTCTTCACGATTAAAATTAGGATATTTCTTAATTTTAATCGCTTCCCGAAACATTATCTTGTAGTAGTGCCTCTCATTGGGATCTTGGGATTGTGGACTTCGATCCAGTGATTGGGTCCTGAGTCCACTACATGCTCCGCTATAGCTGACTTGTTTACTTGTCAATTTTTGACCGCTACGATATTTTCCTTAACACGTTCGGCGACTGTGCGCTTCGTTTGGCCTATGTAGGAATGACCACAGCGGCAATCAACTTTGTAAACTGCAGGAACTTGCAAGGGTACTACATCCTTTGGTGATTGTAGGCGCTTAGCCACTTTTGTGTGTGGAATGTAGACTGACTTTATTGAAAACTTCTTGAGCAAGTTTCCAATTTTATCAGTAACGCCTTTCACGTACGGCAAGAAAGCTGTTTGTCTTGAAACTTCAGATTTTTTTTCTTTGCTCTAGCTCTCCTGGTAGATGTTTAGGGTCACAGAGGTCATAAACTCTGCTCATTAGTGACTTAACTACAGAATTCAGATGTGACGGTTGATGGTGCGACGCAGCATTCAGATACCCGATAATCCAACATAGAGGTAATAAGTACTAATTATTGGTGTTGTGATTGCGAAAGTTTAAAAAAGACTAAAACCAATATATACTCAGGTTCACAGTCTTTTGAAATTGTGAACGTAAAAGACACATACGGTTGTTTAAACCGCAAAATAGTATATTTCAGCACTCTTAATTAAAATTTATAGGGTTTATAGGTATATTGCGTTGACCTAGAATTATAAAATTTGGCAAGTAGTTTGTCACAAATACAGAAAAAAATCTAAAACTATACATTTGTTATCCCTACTAAGATATAAGAGCCAAGGTGTGGATGTTCGTATGTATGTTCGGCCCATCACGTGTTCGAAGTCTGTGACAATAGATAAAGGCTTGACAATGGCTAAACAAGCTAGAAAAACCTGCATATCGGCAAAAGCAGCGAGGATAGCGCTGCGATCGACCAAGACCGCTCCACAGATTCCTCTACGGATGAAGCTTGCCCTGTACCAGACGTACAGCGGCTTACGTACGCAGCTCCAGCGTGGTACGCCTTCACCAGCGAACGCCAAAGACGGCAGCTGAGAGCGCAAGAGAACTTGTACCTACTGGCAATAGTGGACCCGACTCCCTTCATCCGGTACGCCATCCTGGACACAGGATACTACACCTGGATAGTGACCCTGAACACCTTTATCACCTGCTTAGCAGAGAATATGTTCCGGCAAAGTGACGCCTCAACCCATATCCACCTACAAGACCTAGCGCCAAGGTACGACCGTTTACCCAACAGCCGACCATACGCCCGGAAGCTGCTGCCCAAACACACGGGCACTGACACACGGCCCAGATGGGCCCACCCAAAGTTCCCTTAGTTTTAATTAAGGGAGAAGACAATCACTACTACGTATGTATGTTCCGTTCCGTTTCGTCGTTTTAGATTACGTCAAAACGGTCATTTTGATGAATTCTTAGCATAGAAATAGATTAAACCTCGGAGACGGACATAGGTAACTTTTTGTTGCAAAAACTTAATGAAAAAGGGGTTGAAATATAAGTTTTAATGAGCGTTGGACATTTGAGTATCGTTTATAATTTGCTAATAAAAACGGAATCTAGCTAAGGCTAATAAAAAGGACGTAAAACGAACAATATTTTTTTTATCATTCTTTATGGCAAAAAATGTAATTTGATGAGTTTACTTCATTTATTAACAAACATATAACCGGGTATTTATCGCGTAAATTACCTTTATTATTTCCAGACGTTTCGCTTGGATTGCACCAAGCATGGTCCCGGGAAGACTCACTTCATTTAATTGTAAATGAAGTGGGTTATTAAGTCTTCCCAACCGGTTTGAGTCACGGCGATATTTTTTCTGCCTATTATGAATGGATCCTTAGTTAAATTATGCTAATTTCCTCTACATTGCGTGTATTGCATAAGAGTAGGCACTAGTATTAATATACAAAGCATGTTTCCAAAATTGTCGATACCTCTTAGAATTTGTAGCATTGTAACGGAGACTTTAACATCTATAAAGTACGACGTTGCCACAGGTATACCGTTCATACATTCATTCATTTAAACAACTTGAGCAATTTATATAGAATATTATATGCCATTTAAATTACATAGTATCTTACGTGTCACCAAACTAAACAACTTATATTCTACGACTTTGTTTTTTTTTTTATTATACATACAAGAAGACCGATGATTGGTTCATCTGTATACACCTGTGCGAACTAGTGACGGGCTCATCATCATCATAATCATCATTTCAGGCATAAGACGTCCACTACTGAACACTGGCCTCCCTCATGGATCTTCATGAGGGGTAGTTGCCATACTCACCACGCTTGGCAGGCGGGTTGGCGAGCGCAGTACGGGATGTTGATACACGGAAAGACGCTGCTGCCCATCTTCCGGAGGTATCCCTTAGCAGGCTCTTACTGCTTCCACGGGCATGAGAGGAGGAGTAACATTCTACTGCCGGTACCCCACGGCCTTATTAGTTTAATATATTTGAATTTCTGTAAGTAGGATCAGTGGGTAGGTCCTTTGAGAAAGAGGTCAATTGTCAATCCATTGGCAGTGTTTGGGAAACTTCGCAACGTATTCTCGTTAAAAATACCTCAGTGCCTTAAGGTGTAAGTCTTCAATCAGGGGTGTGTATTACCAGTGATGACTAACGAAACTGAGACGTGGTCAATGGTCATTCTCTACTGGCTTCATGAACAAGCTCCGAGTCGCTTAGCGAGCTATGAAGAGGGCTATGCTCGGGGTTTCTATACGGTGTCGAATTAGAAATGAAGGGATACGTAGAAGAACTTGGGTCACCGCCATTTCTAACTTGCGCATTGCCACTTCAACATGCTAATCTGTTTGGCTATGTTGGTGACCCGAGTACTTCTACGTTGATAGCCAAATGGATTAGCACGTTAAAGTGGCAATGGACAAGTTAGAAATAAGGCGATACAAATACAAATACTGTGAATGTTTATCGTAGAAGAGCTCGGGTCACTGACATAGCTAAACGGATTAGCACGTTGAAGTGGCAATGGGCAAGTTATATGTAAATGAGGCGATACGTAGAAGAACTTGGGTCACCGACATAGCAAACGGATTAGCACGTTGAAGTGGCAATGGGCAAGTTAGAAATGAGGCGATACGTAGAAGAACTTGGGTCACCGACATAGCTAAACGGATTAGCACGTTGAAGTGGCAATGGGCAAGTTAGAAATGAGGCGATACGTAGAAGAACTTGGGTCACCGACATAGCTAAACGGATTAGCACGTTGAAGTGGCAATGGGCAAGTTATATGTAAATGAGGCGATACGTAGAAGAACTTGGGTCACCGACATAGCAAACGGATTAGCACGTTGAAGTGGCAATGGGCAAGTTAGAAATGAGGCGATACGTAGAAGAACTTGGGTCACCGACATAGCTAAACGGATTAGCACGTTGAAGTGGCAATGGGCAAGTTAGAAATGAGGCGATACGTAGAAGAACTTGGGTCACCGACATAGCTAAACGGATTAGCACGTTGAAGTGGCAATGGGCAAGTTAGAAATGAGGCGATACGTAGAAGAACTTGGGTCACCGACATAGCTAAACGGATTAGCACGTTGAAGTGGCAATGGGCAAGTTATATGTAAATTAGGCGATACGTAGAAGAACTTGGGTCACCGACATAGCAAACGGATTAGCACGTTGAAGTGGCAATGGGCAAGTTAGAAATGAGGCGATACGTAGAAGAACTTGGGTCACCGACATAGCTAAACGGATTAGCACGTTGAAGTGGCAATGGGCAAGTTAGAAATGAGGCGATACGTAGAAGAACTTGGGTCACCGACATAGCTAAACGGATTAGCACGTTGAAGTGGCAATGGGCAAGTTGATGGGCGGGATTTTGATGACAGCGTTCGCAGTGATCAGTTTTCACAAACTATAGCATAATTAATAGAATCAGGCGTTACTTTGCGGAAATCCATATTATTATGATAAACAAAGAAAAATATCTAGTTTTAATTCCGCTAATACTACACGACATGTCGTGTGGGTTTGGGTATGCATGTTGCACTAACAGCCTGGTTCCCCCTGCATGTGCATAATTAGCGGGCGGGAGGGCGGTGCATATGCATCTCAGCATTAGCGGAATTAAAACTAGATATTTTTCTTTGTTTATCATAACAAACTATAGCGTTGATTTTCATTTGTCGAATCATATGAATAGCCTGATAGCATATTTATACATTTTCACACATTTTTAACCCCCGACAAAAAAGAGGGGTGTTATAAGTTTGACCGCTATGTGTGTGTCTGTACGTCTGTGTGTCTGCCTTTGGCATCGTAGCACTTAAACGAGTGGACCGATTTTCATGCAGTTTTTAGGGTTCCGTACCTCAAAAGGAAAAAAGGAACCCTTATAGGATCACTTTGTTGTCCGTTCTTCTGTCTGTCAAGACCCTTTTTCTCAGGAACGCGTGGAGGTATCAAGCTGGAATTTATATCAAATACTCAAGTGTGGTACTTGGAGCTACTAAAAATCAAACTTCTAAGCCAACGCAATCAAAAGATACAGCCATTTATGCCGCAAATTTCCGCAAATCTTCGACACTCGCAAGGGAATCAAAACCTACAGGGTACTTCCCGTGAACTCGGAATCTTGAAATTTGGTACGAAGCAACGTCTTTAGCACAGCTAAAGGATAAAAGTTGCGAGAACCGTAAATTTTTAGTTACATCATATAATAAAAATATTTTTAATAATTTTAAACTTACTACCCTTTTTCTCATGAACGCGTAGAGGTATTAAATTGAAATTCATATCAAAAACTCAGGTCTTATATACGTACAGGTTTGTACGGAACCCTTGGTACGCGAGTTTTTATTTAAAATCAGGTTTTTTGGTGGTGATTCTAAAACATGTTATATTAAAATCGGGTAAGTTTACAAGATTTGGGGGGTGAATGAGGGGATGAATAATCTTGTCTTTCCAAATATAGTTAAGTGTGGTATCCAAAATGTCTTTGGTGGTATCACATGAAAGGGCATGATGTGTAGATTGCAAAACTGAGGGCACACATTACAAAAAAAAATATGTGTATAAAGGTTATTTCAAAAATGTAATTTAATATACTTGTCATTTACACAAGTGAAATCGTTTTGGATACCCTGGACGCCGAGATACAATTGAGGCTGACTTAGAAGGACATTTACCGTAATTGTGTGGCGCAATAATAAGCAGTTCTGTAATTATCGAGCCACATTATTCAAAGCCATTATGCGGATAGGCTTAGATGCGATCAAGTTTCAATGTGCGAGCATTAATTAATACCTGATCACCCTGAGCTAGTGTTTACTCGACTGCTATGGACAGCGGTCATTTGATTGATCTGAGTGTGGTGGGCTTTTGAGATAATTTACTTGTAGTTTGTAGACGCATTGACAGCCTCCGTGGCGCTGTTAGATTAATACCTAGCTAAATAATATGTTCCGATCATGGGGGGGTTATTGCCTACTCACCACGCTTGGCAGGCGCGTTGGCGAGCGCAGTACGGGATAGTAATACACGGAAACGCTGCTGATTATCTTCCGGATACATCCCATGGCAGATTCTTACTGCATTTACGGACGAGACCGACAAAGTCTCACCATAAGGGTTCCTTTGTACCGTTTTGGTCAGAAGCCCTAAATAGCTTATTACTCCATACATGATAATTTGAATGATGACATTTGGACGAGTGTTGCTCGGTTCAACCGAGATAGGAAATGTGTGATCTAACAATACCAACACAATTTCCTTGCGGATATTAAATTAGACGTGGGATGCCGGTAATAGAATGTAGCTCCTCCTCTCATGCCGTGGATGCAGTAAGAGCCTGCTAAGGGGTACCCCTCATGAAGACATGTGGTAGACGTTTTGCGGCTGAAATGATGATGAAGACCCAAATGGCTCTTATTAATACTAATACATCTTAACCGATTTCGCATTTAATGATTGTTGAGCAAGCCAACCCCAGTATACTTTACTAAGTTGTATGAAAATACTTGCAAAAGTTGAAACCAACATTGTACCAATCATACGCCGACCCATCTTTTAGTCGCTCGTTAAATTACAGTTGCTAATTAACTACCAGTATTATACTAACGATTGTTCTTTACAAACTTTGTATACCGGTTTGTTTTCCTGCATTAAAAGCATCTAATCCCATAAAAACCAAAATAAAATAGGGTTTGCAGAAACAAATTTAAAAGTCGGTCTTAGCATCGCCTCGTTCGGACGGCCAACTTTTATAATATATTAAAATTTTCCGTACAAACATGATGCATATACTGCCGAATATTGAGCGGACGAACGCAGCGGACACCGTTGAGGCAACGAAGTAGGACTAGTAATCAGAAAATCTATTTCATTTTGTAAACACTCGTGACTTACATTACATATTCGTGGTGTGGTCACCCCTTTGACTAGGCGTTTTTATTACAAGTTATTAAGTTATAAAGTGACACATGGCCGATTTAAAACCAATATACGACTATTTAAATGCATTGATTACAAATTGTGACCTTTTTGTGACTCAAGCATCTCACCACATTTCTTATTTATTTTTTGTTATAAATTTTTTATAAATAATGCTGGACAATTCACAAAGCATCATCTAGCCCCAAACTAAGCAGAGCTTGTGTTATGGGTACTAGATGACTGATATACTTAGGATATTATACTACATAGATAGATATTTTTTTTATTATATATAGAAAAACATCCAGAACACCCTGAACAAATTTTGCAGATCGCACAGACATTTGTCCCGAGGCTGGAATCGAACCCACAACCTCTTGCGTCGCAGGCGGATCTGCGCCTGCTGCGCCAAATAGCTCGTCAAAAATCAATTTGTATTGATGTGATCTCCTAATGTTTTAAATTTTATCAAAATCCGATTATCCATTCAAGAGTTATCTTCGGACAAAAAAAAGCAATTAAACTGCCATATCTCAAAAACTACCCCATTAATCAAAAATCCCCCACGACAGTCGATTTGTTTTAATGTAATCTCCTTAAGATTTAAATTTATTCAAAATCCGATCATCCGTTCAAGAGATATTCTCGGAAAAAAATTGCGGACATACAAATAAACATACAAACATTCAACCGAAACGCCTATTTGTCACTCAGAATTTCGTTGGCTTCGCTCACTCGTTCAACAATGCAATTTTCAACACCTTACCTCCCGTGATAGTTAAAACTGTGATACGGCAATACTTTACAAACCATTTGACAAAAAGCCGTGTTGGCCGAGTGGTATGTACCCCCTACTTTCGATCCGAAGGTCGTGGGTTCGATACCGGCCGTGCACCAATGGATTTTTCTTTCTTGAAAAATGTATGTGCACTCTTAACACGAGCTTTAACGGTGAAGGAAACATCGTGAGGAAACCCGCGGCTTAGTTAGCTTCAGACGTATTGACCTGTTCTTTCCTCTGAATAATAGCTGAGAAAGCTGAGAGGATGGTATAGGTGCTGGGCAAGCCTAATCAATCTTACAATGTCCCAGGCACTGCAGCGTCCCGTACAGCATGATTACCAGTTGCTGACGCTGTATAAATCATCTATAATAGAGGCAAAGGCCTTTATCTTACAAACCATTTGACAGGTGCTCTGCCTCGAGACCGTCTCGAATACATCACATAAGTTCATTCAATTCACACTCAACTGTTATCCCTTTTCATAATCGTACTCAGCTGGAACAATACCAATTATTATCCGCTAAATGTGTCCATAAAAGGAAAACCGATAACGTGAAAGTTCCCGAATCCCTGCAGCTACATGTAGGCAAATTTACTGACTACCTCATTTTCATAGTATATTGAAAGATATATCGAAAATGTTAAACAAGTTTTTACACTGTACGTGAGAATGGTAAAATATTGTAAAAGCACGGAACGTGTGTCTCCATTATCTTTAATAAATAAAGTATGTTTATTGATGTTGAAAATAGCTCTGTTAACGAAAACAAATTATTTTAAAGCTACATCAGACCCGTCCTATTTCAAAAGCCCGCTATTGAATTTCAAATTCAAAGTGAAAATCAAAAAGTGTTTATTCATATTTTGGACCAATGTCAAATCACAAAAGAAAACAAAACACATTAAAATTGGACTTTAAAATTTAATAAAGCACATACTTGAATTTGTTCGCGTGACCTTTTTACGTGACTATTACAATTAACTACTAATGTTCATTATAACTAACAAAACATTTGTTTTGTAACGCTTCGGTGTAAAGAATTGCGGTACTGACGAACAGGCCCTTCCGCCATATTCCAAAACCTAACTCGAAAGTAATATGTCCTTATCTCAAACCACGTTATATCTAAAGCACAGATTACATTGTCCAAATTAACTTTACTGGCTTGGGCATTATGGGCATTGCGCATTAAAAGAAAATTGCTATTACTCGATCCAAATGCTGCCCGTCTGCCAAGTGTGGTGAGTATGGCAACAACCCCCTTTCATGATCTCGGAGATCTATGAGGGAGGCCTTTGACTGACAGTGGATGTGGACAGCAGTCCTCATCTCATCATTATCATCTCTTGCCCCGGCGGCAGACCCAGTTGCAAGCAACCAGGCCCCGGCACGGAGGGGGCGTCCTTACTCCCTAGGACTCCCCTCAAGACGTTTGGGGCCGTGCAAGCCGGCTGAGAGTCCCCCGACCCTCAGCTGGTGACCCCAATCATGTAGGAAGAGTGAGGAGGCGGACAAACCGCCTCCTCCTCCCATTCGTTCATCTACTACGGAGCGGGTCAGAAGAGGCATCGTCCTCCCTGGCCCGCTCCGCGGTCTCCTTCTGCGCCATCACCTCTTCACAGAAGGAGAACATCACCTGCCACGATCTCTCACTGTCGAGCATGGCGTTCACTGTGCTCGACAGAGAGAGAGAGATCCCCCCTCCAACACAAGCTGTTTGAGCGTGCTGCTGCCGGCACAATGCAGCACACTCCTCCAGCATGTGGAGCGCCGTATCTTCGGGCGCTCCACACTGATGGCAGGCTGGGGTCGCCTCCCTTCTCCCGATTTTGTGCAAGTACATCCGTGTCCGGAAAGCACCTGCACCAATCAAAATGTCAGCGACCCGTGCCGTTGTTTGCTTGGCTTGTCAGTGCATGACGGGTCGCGGAGGTGGCGGGTCGCGAGCCGAGTTCACCCTGACGAAGGCCCTCGATAAGGGTCGAAACAGTTCGTGCCTCCACCAACAATAACAAGTACGTGAAAATTCCCGCTATTTAATATGAATTAAAAATAATATGCTAAAATAAAATGCTTAATTATAATGGAAAAATAATAATGGTGTTCAGCGCAATCCTTTATGAAAGTCCCTTCTTGTCTTCCCACAGAATTTTTCTTTGTTGAGTGATATCACAATTTTTTCTTTCGAAGGGAAATTCGATTTCCGGTCGAGACTAAGATAACAACGGAAATAAATGCTGCGATGGCTTCGTTTAAAACGAAGGAACACGTTAAAAATTATTTTACCTGGAATGTGAATAGAAAATAACTGCAATGAAACTGACTGAAGATTGCATTATAGTATAACTTTGTTCAACGTACCATGCTTCTGGGCTCTATTAGGCTATTACCAAAATGGTAAACTGAACCCTTGGATGCGGCTGTAGAATGTTGTAACTTCTCTGTTTCAGTAAGAATCTGTCTGAAGATGAGCAGAAGCGTATGTATATGCATATATCAACATCGCGTACCGCACTCGAAAACCCAGGCTAGGCGAGTATGGCAACACCCCACTTATGTTTGAAAATACTACGTATTATTTTATTTATTATGTTTGTATTATTTTCTTGAGGTATCGAATAAGTTACAGCGTTCATGGTCCCGGGAGGAACGATGAAAGGTGGTCGAAACGTCAGCTATTCGCCAAAAATTGCAGCCATTTACTCCAGATAGATCCAGGTTCATCATCATCATCATCTTTTCAGCCGTTAAACGTCCACTACTGAATACAGGCCTCCTTCATGGATCTTCATGAGGGGTAGTTGCCATACTCACCACGCTTGGCAGGCGGGTTGGCGAGCGCAGTTCTGGATGTTGATATATAGGAAGACGCTGCTGCCCATCTTTCGGAGGTATCCCTTAGCAGGCTCTTACTGCATCCACGGGCATGAGAGGAGAAGCAACATTCTACTGCCGGCACCCCACGGCAGATCCGGGTTGCCGAACATTTATAGCTCCAGTTTAAGCACCTTAAGTCTGGCTAGGCCAGTCTTAAGGTACGCTCAGCAAAGCAGTCAAATCCTGTCAAACATGTAAAAGCCTGTCGGTCATTACAATAATATGCTGCACAGTACAAACAGGACCATCTACTCGTTGCTAAAGATTAAGCAGATCCTGTGTTACGAGTGTCAGAAGGTCGATATAAACTCATAAATTAGAAGATGTTAATACAAAGCCTCGAAGTTTTTACCACTAAATTCTCATTGCGCAAGCAATTTGGAGACCGCACTGTTGTACTAACTAGTACATCCGTGTCAATAGTTAAATTATGAGCAAGCCGTAGGCGTTGATTGCAAGTCAAATACGACTACTAGACACAACATGCCCAAATCATATAACGTGCCTGAATATAATAATCTCCACCACAAAAAGGAATGCAGAAAACACATTTTCCATTATTACATTAAAGATAACAAGGTGAACTCGAAAATACAATGTCATATTCGAAGCTCCGTTGTTCGATGACGCGGACGCCGGTACAAACGGAAATATTGCAGGAATATTTACCAAAAGATCGTTATGAAAGGTGGTTAACTTATAACGATTTGGCTTTTATCCGATAGCAGGAACGTTTTTTTTTTTTATAATAGGTTTACGGCATAACAGCGCATGGGTCGAATTGACGGCGGATCGGGATGCATGGAGAGTTGGAGGGGAGGCCTTTGCCCAGCAGTGGGACACTTATGGCTAATTGTAATTGTAATAGGTTTACAGACCGTTGGACCTACCTGATTGGACTGTTTGTCCTAGTCTTGTACGCGTCGACGTTTTCGAGAGCTGAGTTCTCAACCATAACTGGAGCAGGCACGACATGGATACTTGGCATAAATTTCGTCTTGTCCATATTGATTTTTACGGGTAGGCCGTTGAGAGGCTCGCCTACCTTCCATCGACTTTGCCATGACCACAATAATAAAAATTCTTATTCAAATACAGTTTTTTAATTTTCTTCTAAGTAGAAGTTCTTGTCTTATTTTGTAGAAAAACCGGCCAAGAGCGATTCGGACTCCCGCACTGAGGGTTCCGTGCCATCATACAATAACATCTGTGGCAAAGGCCCTTTTATATGTAATATGACCCGATTAACTGACTTAAAAATTTTAACCTTTTCCCCGTTCCTTGAATAACTCTCGAAAAGTTTGCGATACTCGCAATAGTACATCATGCCGGAATTCCATGCTGAGTTTATAAACTGACAAAAATGTAAACGTTCAATTGTAAACTCTTTCGTCTGTGTACAATATACCTAAAGTTTATACTCTAACTAGTCTGTTTGTAAACGAACATTTTGTACAAACTAACGGAACTTTTTTTTTTTTCTTTAAGAAAGGCACAACAAACAGCTTCATTTTAAGTCTTAAGTATAAGAGTTATAAACTAGTTATATTAAAAATGAGGCCCACTACGCTGTACTCAGATTGTGTAACAAACAAATTTACTAAACTAGTCGCTGAAGAGCTAACCTAAAAAGGACTATTATAAACCTTCATAATATAAAAATTAAAGAAAAAGTTAAAAATAAAAGTAAGAAACAACACTTAAAATTAATAAAAGAATAACAATATTAAATCATGTAAAAATTTAAAATGTTTAAATAGCCTTTATGTCATTTCGGGCCCAGACAAATTCAAAAAATCTTTTAAATCGTTCCAGCCATTCTCGTGTTATAAGTGGTGTAACTACCCCGACTTTGTTTCATATAGATTAATCGCTTAGTTTTCAAACCACTGTATCTAAATACCTTACGCATTCTCATAACGACCTTTTTTCGATTTTACAAAATCATCGCCCCCGCCGGGTCCTAAGATGGAATTCTTGACGGGATTCCTATCCAGCTACTAAAGTTCGGTTTATTTCTGCACGATTTTCCACTGATTAGGTGTGAGCACGGACCCGTCACCGATTGAATTCCGGGACGCGAAAAAAAGAAGATTTGTAATGTTCTACGAAGGTTTTACGATACTTCGGAGCTGAGTTGCTTATGTAAGATAGTTTTATTGAGTCCCAAAGTATGATAATTACAGAAAAAGATGTGAAATGTTATGATGTTTAATCAATAATATCGGTAGAACTACCGACCAGATTATAGCGTATAGCCATTGAGCATGGACACAAGTTTATAAAATTAAAAATTGTACGTAAACCCCGACACTTTCCCTAGTCTCCGAGGTTACCTTTGTTTTGTAATGTGTTCTCTCAATTTTGCAATCTACCTATCATGCCCTTTCATTTGATACCACACTTGGGTATATTTTAAAACATACGATTGTTCACCCCTATTTTCAACCCCCATATATCATGAACGGTCTGACCGATTTCTATATAACTTTCAGTTTTACATTGTACACATCATTACCTTTCATTTGATACCAAACTCGGGTATATTTGAAAACATTCGATATTCATACCCTCTTTCACCCCTTGTAAACTTCTAGCTTGATTTAAAAAAAACATATTTAAGAACTACCACCGGAATACCTGCTTTAAAATAAAATAAACTGCATGGAAATCGACCCACTAGTTTAAGAGCTACGGTGCCACAGACAGACACAGACACACACATAGCGGTCAAAGTTTTAACACCTCTCTTTTTGGTCGGTTGTTAAAAAAATGATTCTGGGCGTGCGGGTAGTGCAGCGTAACTTCACGATAGTCGCACAGCAAGGCAGACAACGGCGGAAAAGTACACTACCAGTTGTATCATTTACTACCCATTATACAGTGTGTTTTTTTTAACTGGGACAGACGGGGGCACCCATAACCAGAGGAGATAAAGGTGCGGTTTCTTTTAAAACATCAGCTCCTTTTTGGAGAAAAATGTTTTGGCATTAATTTTTTTTCAAGCGGTCAAGGTCAAGCGTGAGTAGCGCCTTAAAATTAAGCAAGTTGGTAATTTTTTTTTGATGCCAATCGACTCAGTCCTTTGTAATGATCATTTTATTGTATCGAATGAAAAAAATCTGAGCAGAAAAAAAAACGACTGTCGTGGATTTTTTTTATTTAGGGGGTAGTTTTTGAGATATGGCAGTTTAATTGTTTTTTTGTCCGAAGATAACTCTTGAACGGAAATCGTATAATATTGGCGAGAAAGAACTGGCTGCTGGTGACTTACGTGGCTCTGTCTAGACGCAAGCGCCTGGAAGATCTTCTTATTGAACAAGCATTTGATTTTTATGATTAGAAAAAATAAGAAAACCGAAGAATCAAGAATTAACGAAGAGTGGAGATTGGATAGCCTTCAACGCAGAAGCTCTTCTTGAAATGCGAATGTAGAATTCGCTTCCTTATGCTTAAGGAAGCCAATTCGACATTTGTCTTAAGCCTAGCCTTGTACACATTCTATAGCGAGGTCACAGCGCAATATAATTTCAAGAAGTCCAACTTAACTGTTATGATATAAAATTATTCATTTACGACTCATAGGTACCTAGGTAAATTTAAATGACCTACATTATTACAAATAAATCAAAGCTTGGAGAGTTTGGAGCATTCCAGCAATATAGTTTAAATCCAAATCGCTATGTAAAATCAAGTTCAAATGTAATGTAATGAGACTTCATTGAAAGAAGTCGCTCGCTCGTTCCACGCTCGTGGCGAACAACTAGTTAAGTAATAGATTATTGGAACTGAATCAAAAGACAACTTTAGAGATTGGACTCTTCACATTATCATCATTTGATTTTACGGCGTTTCATTTTGAACATTAGTAAAGTATCATCATCTCATATCAACCCCTCCTCTCATGCCCATGGATGCAGTAAACGCCTGCTAAGGGATACCTCCGGAAGATGGGCAGCAGCGTCTATCCGTGTATCAACATCCCATACTGCGCTCACCAAGCCGCCTGCCAAGCGTGGTGAGTATGGCAACTACCCCTCATAGAGATTCATGAGGGAGGCCTGTGTTCATCAGTGGACGTTTTATGGCTGAAATGATGATGATGAAAGTATCATCGGCGAATAATACAACCTCGTGATTACCCTTAAAAGATATGGCAGATCATTAATATAGATTAAAACAGGAATGGACCAAGTACGGATCCTTGTGGTATACCAATTTAAACCACGCACCCGGAGATCGTATTCCATTAATATCAACTCTTTGAAACCTGTTACCCAAGTAGGAAATAAAAAGATCCAAGACATATGTATGTACATACGAACATTCAGACGGAAGACTAGTTGCCACAAAGAACTTCGTTCGATAATTCATACATAATATTTTGTTCACACTAATCTGCAGATAACATCGGGTATTCAATCTGCCCTTATAACTTAGTATGCAAAGGGGTGGATCTTAATTTCCGCCGTTGGCAGGCTTATCGTAAAATACTTTGTATGATGTTAATCGTGAATCATAATTCATTACTAAAGTTTGTATTTCTAAGGATTTAAGAAAGCGGCAAGTCATCGTACATAAGCAAGCCAAAAGAAACCCCTGGTTTACTTAACACACCTAAACTGCAGATACTAAGCGAGTCTTTCTCATTGAGTCTTTCTTTGCAAAATGTGTTTTTCGAAGTTACGACTATCGTAGCAGAAGTTTTATTACATACGAAATTACTAGGCCTCAATAAAGTATCTGGTATTTTTCACTTGGTGTTAAAATTCTTTTCGTCATCATAATCATCATGATCAACATCTCAGTCAGTAGTAGCAGTAGGACTGCAGCTTTCCACGACCACTCAAGGGTCTACAAGATCTGTCATACTCGCCACGCTTGGCAGGCGGGTTGGCGAGCGCAGTACGGGATGAGATACACGGAATAACGCATCTTCCTGATGTATCGCTTACAGATTTTACTGCATCCACAGGCATGACAGCTGTAGCAACATTCTACCGCCGGCACCCCACTGAAAAGAATACGCAATAATTTATTATAGCCCTCAGCTGAGAGCAATATGTTTCCAGCTACGCGATTACACGGGAGATTAAAGTGTCGGTCATAGAACAACTCAATGGCTGTTATTATGCGGAACTGCACACATTTGTACTTATTATTGCACCCTAGCGAGGGGGAGCTTTTTGTTAGTTTTGCGACAAGTGCATAGTAGGAATTGCGTGTGTGTTGTCGGCTGTTACACTGCCGTGGGGTGCCGGCAGTATAATGTTACCTCTACTCTCATTTTGAGGAGTGGATTCAGCAAGATCCTACCTAGGGATACCTCCGGAAAATGGTTCGCACTTGAAACCCTTGAAAAATTGTAATCTTGTATTGTAATGTCTTAAAATACCAACTCAAAGACACGAAGAGAAAATAATAAAAAATGGGCAAGTGCGAGTCGGACTCGCGCACGAAGGGTTCCGTACCCATTATCTGGAAAAACAACTTATACATTCTGTAAATATTTCAAGCTTCTACTGTTGCCGTTATTAATATCGAGCAAAAAACGGCAAAAAAGTCACCTTTGTTGTATGCTCCCTCAAGTATTAATTTAATTATTTATTTTTGAAGTGGTTATACATTATACCGGTGACGGGCGGACATACAGACAGACAAAGCAAAAATATAAAGGTTTCTTGTTTTACTGCGAAATCCTAAAAAGTACATCCCCATCTTACGCGTTCAGGTTCAAAAAAACCTGTTGTTTAGCATTTGCACTTCTATCTTGTTGTCATTATTTTATGTTTCCATCCAATTACAGCGTTTTACGATTAACAGTCTCCTCGTAAGACGGACGGAGACAGCTAGACAGAAAAAGCGGAACCCTAAAAACGTGTTTGGGCACGTTACTGGTATAGTTCTAACAGCAAAACGGTAGAGATGAGCTTGTGCAGTTAAGCCTTCCATGCTCTTTCTTTTAGACTCTGTACCAGAGGTCAATAATTGTATTAGAAATAGCAAACGTATGAAATGCCCCTGCTCGGTGCATCGTGAGCAAAATAACAAATGAAGCAAATATCTGAAGAAAAGCAAGCATTCGTGCGGTAATCAAACCCGCAACCGGCCAATATCGGCCGGATATTAGACCAGCTGAGCCACAGAGGTCGTCAATATAATAATAGGTTATAAATTAGGTTAGTCTTTGTTAAAAAAAATGGTTATTATCACATTACACGTTATTATAGTGCCTTGTTAACAAGGACTCGGTGAAGAAAAGCATCGCAAAGAAACGCACAGCTTGGTTAGCTTCAGACGTGTCTTAAAGCCGACTTAGATGCGATGATAATTATATAGGACGACTTAGTAGATACTGGACAAGCCTAATTCATCTAACGATGTCCCAAGAGCTTCAGCGTCTCGTACTGCATGAAACCAGTTACTGACTCTCTATAAATCATCTATAGTAAACATAATAGCATAACAGTATATAAGCAGTTAAGCCACTCATGTTTTGTGTTTTGTTTTGGCGTCGAAATCAGCCCCTTTACCAGAGCTCAATGATTGAAATGCCCCCGCTCGGTGCATCGCTTTTATTTCGCAATAAAACAGGCGACGCAGCTGCTCTGAACATTAGTCATGCTATGTTTAGTTATTTATGTTTGCTTTTACTGGCATTACCAATAAGTAAAGGAATCAATATGATTTTTTTTAATAAAAAGAGATTTAGTATTGATAATTTTTACGCTTAGTAAAATACATTAGTCGGGGTTAGAGGCTTAGACTCATAAGTTGAAGCCATTTTTACTTTAGTTTTTCGTAAATTTTCTTAATTTCAATAAATTTTTGTAATTATAATAATCGTTAAAAAAACACAGTCGAAACATCGGGAACAATAAACGCGCTAAGTTCCGGTGTCTTTGTTATTACTTTTTTACTCTATTTGTGAACCTCATAAACAGAGTAATAAAATAATTAATACATTACATTTATTACCGGGAATAATTTCTGGATGCTTAAATTATTTACATAAAGTGTAGGTACTTCATATCACTCGTTTCATCGTTGTCACCAATGCAATGGAACCCCTCGATAACCCTCAATATACCATTATTTGCCATTGACCCAATCGAACAATAACTATACTATCTTTTGTGCTTAGCCACAAGTGTTTGCACATACACTTGTGCACCTGCCTGTACTCAGCCAAATGCTCGATTGACAATAAAAATTTGCCAAGTGCCAGTGAGACTCGCGCACGAAGGGTTCCGTACCATTTAATTATTTTGTGAATATTTGATGCGTCTATTGTTGCCGTTATTAATATAGAGCCGCGGGTTTCCTCACGATGTTTCCTTCACCGCTCAAAAGCTCGTGTTAAGTGTATTAGTATCGCGGTTTAGTTAGCTTCAGACGTATTGACCTGTTCCTTCCTCTGAGTAATTGCTGACTAAGCTGAGAGGATGGTATAGGTGCTGGGCAAGCCTAATCCATCTAACAATGTCCCAGGCACTGCATCGTCCCGTACAGCATGATTACCAGTTGCTGACGCTGTATAAATCATCTATAATAGATGCAAAAGCCTTTTAATATAGAGCAAAAAAATCACGTTTGTTGTATGGGAACCCCGTTATATATATATATATATATTTTATTCTGTTTTTAGTATTTGTTGTTATAGAGGCAACAGAAATACATTATCTGTGAAAATCTACGTGTCTAGCTATCACGGTTCATCGGAATACTTCGGCAGGTCATTTATGATAATTTATTAGAAAATTAGTCGGGTCTAATGTGCTACCTTGGCTCACTCCAGAGCAAGTCACATACAGCTCACATCGGTGCCCGCTGAACTGGACGTACTGCACTCGTTTCAGGAAGTAGCTAGCAAATAACTGAAGTAATTTAGGTGTGAATCCGATGGCTGCAAATTTTTTCGATAGTCGTTGTGAACACTGTCGGAATGCCTTTTTAAAATCAATAAATTAAAAGTAAAAAAAAACTTTTTAACAAACAAGCTTTTAGATAAACGTACTAAAAATAATAATAAAAACATTTTCCGTTAAAGGTTCATGTCAACTTAAAACGTCTTTACACAATTTACATATGTGATAATTTCCCCAAGATAATCGATTTGCATTTAAGTAATCCCCTATAGTTTTTCCGATAATCTGTTCAAAAATTATTTTTATATATTGTATTTTATTTTAGTTATCCTTTGACAAAAATTGCGGTCATTTGGCCGAAACGCCTAGTTCCCAGTAAGAACTCCGTTCGCTTCGTTCCCTCGTTCGACTACTTATCTACAAAAAATTAATTATCAAATTTGATACAGTTGTTCCGAAGTTATGCGCTTACATACATTTCTGCAATATTTTTTTTTATAGATTACTTATCATAAAAATAGATAACGCCATAGACAAATATCTACGCCACAAAGTTAAATAAATACTGTCTATTTTCTATCATATACCACAACTTGTAGATAGATAGATAAACTCTTTATTGTACATTCACCACAAAACAAATACTCATTACAATAACTATGGTTTTTATTTTGGCCCACAGCCTAGCCATCCTGCTTTACACTAACCACATTGTTCTAATTGAATTTGAGACCCCAGGCTATAAGCGTGGTGGATCTAACCCCATTATGCTGAAGCCTTCAGGCATTGTGCAACTAGTATAAGTTGGTATTTACGGCACGAGGGGATAATTAAATGCAGGGTAAAACATAATATCTAGTGGCGAGATAAGAAGGTGAGTTCCAAGAAAATTTCATTTGAAAGGTGCAAGGGGAAAACCAGAATATTTGCCATTTTATGCAAATTAAGCTATTAGTCCGAGATCCTAAGGAAATCTCACTAATATTATAAAGCCGAAAGTTTGGTTGTATCGAGGTTTGTTACCTCTTCAAGCAAAAACTAGCGTACGTATCGAGTTGAAATTTTGCAAACGTTATAGATGTTGACTAGGATTAACACATAGGCTACTTTTTATCCAGGTACAACGCAAAAAGGCGGGCACAAACTAGTAACATATTAATTTTTAAACTGATTAAATATATCGCGTTGCCTTATAAGTTATAATGCACGCATAGCCTAACCAAAAGTAGTTTAATTCCAGTTAACTTTTCTTATTGCCAAGTTTTATGATGCAGATTAGGGGTAACGATCACTCACCTTATTTTACACATGGGTCTCGCCTATAGTATTTAAAAAACAAAAAGTTAATTTGGAAAATAAAGCAAAGGCAACAATTTTAGGTTTAAAATTTTACCGGAAAACTAATCAACATGTTTCATACATTAATGTGGCGGGGGTGATATGCGGTCGACATGTCCTGCTGCCTACCCAATGGTGGATCAGTCACTCGGGAAATCAACAGTCTATGTCGGCCGCTGCCGTACCTGGGTCACAGTGCACAAAGAACTGCTAGGACACCAGTGTTTCGAACTATAACGAGCTTCAATATGCCCGACTGTGACCAGAAGCGCAAAACCTGCCTGGGATCTTAGCAGTAATCCTTGACCTCGGTTGTATGAGGACTCTTGTAGAATACACAACGTCAACAAATTTTGTTGACGTTGTTTATTTTATAAGAGGTCATCTTGGGTCGAATTCTACTAATTATTGTTTGACTTTCCAAATAATACATAAAAAAAAAACATCAAAAACCCGTTAGAATATAGAAAAATAATAATAATGAAAAACGATGATATCCGCAAAAGTTTAAAAAATTGTGTCGCAGAGACCAACGCCCTCCAGCTTAAGGTACACAATCATCATCATCATTTCAGCCGTAGAACGTCCACTACTGAACTAAGGCCTCCCTCATGGATCTCCATGAGGGGTAGTTGCCATACTCACCACGCTTGGCAGGCGGGTTGGTGAGCGCAGTATGGGATTTTGATATACGGAAAGACGCTGCTGCCCATCTTCCGGAGGTGTCCCTTAGCAGGCTCTTACTGCATCCACAGGTAGGAGAGGAGGGGTAACATTCTACTGCCGGCACCCCACGGCTAAGGTACACAATGACAGACAACAATTATAGTTCTTAATGATATAAATGAGATGCTACGCATATAAGGAAACAGTTATCGAAAATATAAGAATGTAGGTATGTATGTATGTGAGGTGTTGGGGTGTATGGTGTGTATATTTGTGTGGTGTGTGTGTGTATATGTGTGTGTTGGTATGGTTGATTTTATTTTTATTTTATCACTGTTAATAAATCTTCCGTATCTTTATAGCTTAGTGACAGTACCTAACCAATTTAAACTTTTATGTTTACATTTATAGTGGAACAAGGGATATACATATGTCAATTATTTTATTAACTTTATTATATTGCGCTGAGCTTAAATGAAGGTAGCTGCGGCTTGCTAAGGTCGTACGGCAAGGGAGATTTTTACAAACGATGTCAGATCTCCGTTTATTTTTTTCAAAGTTGGGATCATATATAATTTGGGAGTGTTTGCGAAGTATGTATTGCAAGATAAATATCTGACGTACTGTTAACACTTGGGTTGTATTGTAGAGCTCGGTGGTAGGCAACCAGATGGTTTTACGACGTTGGTTGACGTTTTTAAAATCTTTGGGCACGCTCCATTCTTAGCATAGTGGTTTTGACTGTACCGCCCCAAGAGATGATACAGTATGATAATATTGACTGACATAGTACATAGTAATGTTTTTATGGAGTTAAAGTCGATGATAGATCTTTATTTCTTAAAGATGAAGATACTTTTCCTGACTGGAGAAACAGTGGAGCTAATGTGTTGTTTCCAAGTAAGACATGATTCTATTATGACACCAAGATATTAAATACTTGATACTCTTTCTGGGGTTGTTCAATTACAAGTCACTGAGATATCATCGTCGTTGCAAATGTGAGCACTGATAGAGAATGCATCGATGGGTTGGGTAGAAGTGTTGGGGCTGAAAGGAAGAAATTTAATTTTTGATACATTAATAGTTTAGAGATTTGAATGCAACCACTTCATGATAATTTTGAGCACATGTTTGGAGTATTTGCATAGCTCGAGCCAAGTTCGGCCGTTTATCAACAGAGCTGTATCGTCTGCGTACGTGATAATTTTGCAGTTTGGAAGGGAGAGGTTTCACAGTTGATTGATATAGATAAGGAATAATTTTGATCCCAAAACGCTACCATGCGGGACACTAAAGTAAATAGTTTCTTCCGCACTTTTAAGGCCGTCTATCATAACAAATTGGGCACTATTTACTAGATGGCTTTGAAACATGTCAAGGGCAACACCTCTTATGCCTATGTGTTCTAGCTTGTTTAGGAGAATTGGAACCGAGACAGTGTCGAAGGCTTTTGATAGATCTAAGAAAAATACAATAGTTTTTAATTTACTATCAAAGTTTTTTGTCACTTTATCAGTCAGCTCCAAAACCGCATCCTGAGTTCAGATATGTTACGAGTCTTTTATTTAGGACCTTTTCAAAGATCTTCGAGAAGACAGTGAAAACAGAAATTCGTTTAAAATTAGTAAGATTGTCTCGGTCACCGTTCTTAAATATAGGATGCACGACAGCTTTTTTTAAGGGCCTTGGGAAGACTCCCGATGCTATGGCATTATTAATGTCGAATCACCACTCGGTTCATCTCGGTTTCTAAAAACAGCAACCGCCGCTCCCCCCCGCATAATCATCTTTTATCATGTTAAGTTAAGTTCATAATCAACTTTTAAAATAAAAATAACAAACAGTGTTATTATTTCAATTAATAGGTACCTACTTGAAATACAAAAAAAACTGAAGTCAACTTGTTATGACTATTGTAGTGTTTATGTTTAAAATATTAAATTACTTAGCAGGTAAAAAACAGAAATTATTATTACAGAATCCTGAGCGGAGCAAGACATACAACATCCCAGGTGAATATTTGTTCTGAAAATCAAATTATTAACGCATTACATGTTACCTGCTGTGCGCCTGCTAAGGGTTACTTCGGAAAATGCCCATCTTCCAGAGTATCCCTTAGCAGGCTCGTCTGTAGCGTCTTTCCGTGTATCAACATCCCGTACTGCGCTCGCCAACCCGCCTGCCAAGTTTGGTGAGTATGGCAACTATATGGAGATTCACGCGGGAGGCCTGTGTTTTCAGTAGTGGACGTTTTACGGCTGAAATGATGATTATCATATTATATAACCAAATGCAGTAACAGGAAATACTGCTTGAATCATTCTGCCGCTTAATGGGTGAAAACCGTATGAAAAACTTTTATTTTAAATATACATATGTATGTTACCTTAGAACTCCGTCTTTTATCAACTTATTTAGAAAATTATATTTGGGTTCGAATAGATACACTTCAACTATTAATCCCACTTTATAAAATCTCATGTCTAAAGAGTTTTCAAAATGGGATCCACAAGGAAAGTAACTTTAGGGAACTTTCCAAATATTGTAGGTTCAAAATATTGTAGGTTTAAGTCGCTTCCCGCTGTGTGTCTGTCCCTATAGGAGGTTCACAATCTTCTTAAATACTACAATAGTGAAAATACAACAATACACTTTAATTGCGGTTGTGTGGTCCACAATTTTAATGCGAATCAGATAAACTAATATAAAACCTACTCAATTCCTCATTTTAATCCATCATTATACAGATATCTGAATGATACCTACTAAGCCATCACATGCGTATCCGGCACGATTGATTTCCATATTCAAATTTAAATAAATTAGGCCAGGTGCGTGTCAGGGCACGCGCTATTTAGTGATTCATAGACTACTAGTTAACCGAAGACCTGTTGTTAGAATTTGGTAAATGCTTTTTTATGTTACCAAAACATAATTAAAAGAAAATAATTGAGTTTTAGGTTTAAAAGTATTCCGGTATGTCTGGGAAAACGCATCACTTATTTGAGCGACTATTTCTCCAAAACTAAAAAAGCAAGTATAATTAATGGAATCAGGCGTTACTTTGCGGAAATCCATGACAATAAAATGCAAATGAAAATATTTAGTTTTAATTCCGCTTATGCTGAGATGCAGGAGCACCGCCCTCCCGCCCGCTAATTATGCACATGCAGGAAGAACTAGGTTGTCAGTGCAGCATACATACCCAAACCTAGGCACGTGTTTTGCCTCTCCGCGAGGCATCATCAGGTCAGACGCTGAGGTGTTGACTGGTCGGCCGATATCCGGAACGAAAGTTACTTTGGGTTTGGGTATGCATGCTGCACTGACAACCTAGTTCTCCCTGCATGTGCTTAATTAGCGGGCGGGGCGGTGCTCCTGCATCTCAGCATAAGCGGAATTAAAACTAAATATTTTCATTTGCATTTTATTAAAAAAGCAAGCTTAATCGTTAAAGTTTTCCTATAAAGTTCATAGTTAAAACTACATTTATGATTTTTTTTCTTTTTTTTTCTGTCGATCTGGAGGAAGTATTGCTCACGGTATAAAAAGAAGTTTCCGTCTAAACAGGCAGCAGGGGCAAGCAGCAAGGCACTCGAAACGTCGGGAAATAATAAAATAAGGTAATTACGCGATAAAGTCCCGTTAATCTGTTTAAAATTAGACCTTCCTAATGACATAGGTCTCAACTTGTTACAAGGGTGGGCACGCTGTTACCCATTCTTCTTTGAAAGAGAAGATTTGTTTTTTTTTTTGTTGATATATGGGGATTTATTAATCGATATTTTTTCCGAACATAACTCTTGAACATATGCCCAGATAATAATAAAATTTAAACATAGGGAGATTTAACCAACACACGGTTAGTAGGCAATTGAAACGCAGGCGGTTGCAGGTCCTATTCCCGGCACAAATCAAGTTCAATGTGACTTATTAAAAGAAGTTTTAATTTATTTATCTTTTATATTATATTTATTTTAAGTCATCTTACAGTTTAGTTTAGTTCACGGTGAAGGAAACATCGTGAGGAAATCCGCGGCTTAGTTAACTTCTGACGTATTGACCTGTTCTTTCCTCTGACTAACAGCTGACTAAGCTGAGAGGATGGTATAGGTGCTGGGCAAGCCTAATCCATCAAACAATGTTCCAGGCACTGCAGCGTCCCGTACAGCATGATTACCAGTTGCTGACGCTGCATAAATCATCTATTATAGATGCAAAGGCCTTAATACATCTTAGAGTTAAATAATAAAATGTCAATCTTATAAGTTTACAAATAAAAAGAGCGGAATTATAATAATCATTCAAGGTACCCAATACTATGTTATCCTAGCACCTACTTAAACCTTAAAAATTCTAAGTGATTACACCATACATATTAGTGATACCTGATTGTCAAACCCTTATGAAAATAAATATGTTTATTATTTATTATTTTTATTATTATCATTCGTGCCTCATGCCGCGTGCGAGTGGTGGAGCTTTATTACTCCCTGGGGTACAAACACTCCTGATCCTTGGGTTGCCTCAACCGGCGGGGCGGGGTTGGTGCACAAGATGAATCCAATCCTCTGCGGATGAAGTGTACTGCGTCGTAGCCAGTAGCTGATCGATTTTAAATTAATATATTATATTTAGCTTCACTGAGTATCGGTCACAATTTTGTCAGTGTCCGTACAATTAAACTTTTATAAATCACGCCGGAAAATCCAATGAGAATAATTAACAACCTATTATCATGATATCATATGATAACACAAGAACTGTGTATACATATTATATAAACAAATAACTGTATATAAACGATAACAGCATGTTATATTTCATTTTCTTTCATCATGTTCCACATTAGACCCTTTTCTAGGTATTCTAGAACTTTATCGAATACCACAGACGTTGTATCTTTGTCCCACAAAAAATCAGTGTGAGCCACATTTTGCTTGTTAATAATGTGATGATCTATAGGATTTTTAATAAAGTAAAACACTTTAAAGACATCAGGAACTGCTGCCAACCAATCTTCACTAGAGCTTATGAAAGCTATAGGTACTTCTATATTTCGAATCACGAATTCTTCAGAAAAGTCATTGTAATGATGGAATTTTCCAGATTTGGCCAATTGAATGTAATGTAGGATGGTTTTTATGGATCCACCAGCCGGAACGTGGTTTTTCAAGCGAAATACAACGGATTCATTCCACCTCTTAGGTGCACCGCTTAAAAACAATAATGGGTTGCGACAAATCGCAGTTTGACCTTTACAAAATTTACTAGCGAGCTTCATTGGTACCTTCCGACTGGGTAAGAACTCTCCTTCGCCCAATGAGTTGATTACATCTTCAGGAACTGCGGACAATATCTTCAAAGGACCCTCTATATTATTCATGAAGGCCAGCGGTGCAATTAGAACACCAACTCTCAAATACTTGTAGTATTTTGGGTATGTAGATAAAAACACCAAAAATACCGTGCAGCCCATGGAATGAGCCACAAAATCCATAGGTACACCAACATTATTTTGCATTCTTATGTAATCAATAACAGCGGGAAGGTCGATCAATCCCATTTGTTGAAAGCTGAAATCCCAGAAATGGGCCGATGTTTCTGTCAAGGATGCATGACCTCGGGAGTAAACGTTTCCTCTGGCGTTCAAGATCCATACATCATAGCCTGCGTCAGCTAAGTTGTATGGTAGCGAATAGTCAGGGCCAAGCAAAATCCAGTCCATTGAGCTTCCTAGTAGACCGTGATGAAGTAGAACAGTGCGATCGCGAAGATTATTTTTGATCGCTATTCGATGTACGGTTAGAAAATATCCGTCTTCTGTTTTTATTATATGCGTTTCAATTTTACGTCCGTGCCATTCCGCTAGTAGTGGTGTTGTCAGCTGGTGTATTTTTTCCGACTCGAATAATTTGGCACTTTGCTCGGAGTTCGATTCAGTCGAAACCGGAAAATTAGCATCATCCTGGTACCACGCAGCGCGGCCCTGCTCCGCTAGTTGTTTCGTTTTAGGTAACGAGGATGTACCGAAATACCAGGATTTAATTTTGTTTGAAATATTTAACAAATGCTTCTGTAAAAATCCTTGTAAGGATTGCAACGACTTCTTGAAATCTCTAGTAATGTATTTCAGTTTATATTCACATTTAACAAGGTCAAACGATATGAGAAACAGAAAGCAAAATGAAGTTCTCATGGCTGTAGATTGGTGTACACTGTAGCAATCTATAAATTAAGGGCCAAAAGAAACCTAAGATGTAACGATAACAATGGGTATATTTATACAACGATGTTTTGATGAGTCTAGGTCCGCGTGCAGTTACGAACTATATTTTGTAAATAACCGCCTGATTTCTCATTCAAACACAAAGTACCTATCGATCACCGTCATCAACCATCTGTCCGATTTATGAGATCTTTAATAAAAAAATCTCTACAAGGGTCTTACATGGTTATCATAACTATATTTGAATTTTATGACTGCGCTTTTATTCAGTAGAGCAATATATTACAATCCTTGTTGAGTCAACGTCAACACTGACGTTTATCTGACGTTGAACGAAAGCATCCTGAAGAAACCCACAGCTTAGTCACCTTCAGACGTATTCGGCATGTTCTTTTCTCTGACTAATAGCCGACTAAGCCTGAGAGGATGTTACAGGTGCTGGGTAAGCTCTTACAATGTCCCAGGCACTGCAGAGCCCCTACAGCATGAATACCAGTTGCTGACGCTGTATTCATCATCTATTTAATAAATATGTTACAAGCCTTACGTCACACAACTATTAAAGACTGCTTTTTGAAGACAAGAAAAAAATATCGACTTTGTGACGATGTCCAATCGTGCATTTTATAGTTCAATTGCGCAAAGACAAAATGGCATAGTTTCTAACGTCGTAATTTCCAATTTAAATTTCTTTATTTATCACAAGTAACATTACAGATAAGTAACCTAAGACATGGTCATAATGGTACACAATTAAAGGAAGGATACTATCTTATGTACCAAACAGCAAACCTTTGCTAAAAGAATGAAAACAAACTGTACAACAATGCAGAAAATGAAATACATACGAAGCGGTGAGCAATTTCATGAGTCTCGCTTAGTTCAGAAGAACTTTGTTTCTTAACGACGTAAACAATTTAAATCTAATGCAATATGCAGAACCCGGCGACTTGAGAACCAGCTTTCCGACCGACCTGTTCCGTAATAAAAAATTCAAAAACACCGAGGGAGAGCCTTGGCGCCCACCTTGACTCAAATTTATTTTACTACAAGCTGACAGACTTATCCTGTCAGAACTGTACTACAAAATCCATAGAAATAGGGATGTTCAGTTTATCCCGAGCTCGTATTTATTATGTTCTTCAAAAGTCGTTTGCGCAGTGTATATTTTTTTAAATTTTTCAACAAAAAAACCGACTTTAGTGTCCCAATCTGATGATGAGTACCTACTCATGCACTAACCTTAGTGCGACAATAAATGGATAAGTATTTTTTAGTCGTAAGACGTCCATTGCTGGACATAAACCTCTCTCATTTATCTCCAAGTACCATACCATACTCACCACGCTAGGATAGGTTTCTATGCCCATCTGTGGTACCTATTTTTCATCAGTTTCAATTTATCACAATAATTAAGTGTATTTCAAAAATATTATTTCTGAACGCAAATGCTTGACTTGTTTCAGGAAATACCGAAGACGTATCCCTATAATAATTGAGGAGTTCACTCAATTCCATGATCCCATCATAAGCTGGGATTCGAAAAAAAAGGACAATCCGGTTAGTGTATCTAGGTGGTTTGCGATATTACGTATATTATAAATGACTGGCAATGTATCTCATAAATATTTCTTTTGTCGAAAAAATTACTCCGGAAGATGAGCAGCAGTGTCTTTTCGTGTATCAACATTATATTGCACTCGCCAACCCGCTTGCCAAGCGTGGTGTGTATGGTACAACCGTTCATGGAGATCCATGAGGGAAGCCTTTGTCCAGCGGTAGACGTCCTACGACTGAGATGTAAATGATGAACTGGCGTGAATTTGCTATGTAGTAAAAAGTGGGCAATAGTAAGTTAGGCTTTTGGACCAGTGTAAAACAAATCTCTTTAAAAACCTGCGTGGCGTAGTATCAATTTCCGTGATTTTATTACGTGACAAAATGTTTGTAATTGATCTGCAGATATTGTATCCCGGATCTGAGTATTTTATTATGTGTGAAAAGTATATATAAACAAAAGAAAGTGTTAAATTTTATCAATAATCTAGTTCCCAAAACAGAAGCCCGCCTTAGGGCTAAATGGTGCTGTGTAAAATATCCAGCATTATTATTTTATTTTATTCAAAGCTGCTAATAAACCGACATTCAAGTAGGTACGAATCAACGCTTGATCGCATACATCGTCATAAACCTAACACACCAACGTTCTTTGTTTAAAAAAGATCTGTGAATAATATGTTAGTCTGTTCTTTGTTTAAAAAAGAGCAGACTAACAAATTATTCACAGCGTACACTACGGCGATAGCTCACTCAATCAAACACATTTTGCATTTAGAACACGCACAACACACCCGTACAAAATCATCCCGAAAAGTGCGAGTATTTGTATACATAAGTACGTACGACTCAGGTGTAGCCCTACATGACCATAGTACCGCAAGTGAACAGTAAGGCAACTACGAACTCCCATTATTGGTATTCCTTAGGAGCTGTGTCACGGGGTCCTTTAAAAAATTATATAAACGGGTATTCTTACTCAAATGGTAATGCGCTGTATCGCATCTGGTGTTGCAGATATACCCAACATGGGTGATGGTGACCACGACCCATCAGGTGGCCCATCTGCTCGTCTTCCTGCGCATAGTATCACTTCTCTACATAGTATCTCTTCTCTACATAGTATCTCTTCTCTACATAGTATAAATTGAAGGTGATTTCCGTGTCTGTCTGTCCGTTTGGCTTTCTTTTCCTCCTAAACCACGCAACGGATTACCAAACGGTTTTTACTGATGGGAGAGTGTTTCAAGATAAAGGTTTATAAGTAAGGTTCATTGAGATTTGGTGTAAGTTCGCTGGACTATGATGAAGATTGTTGAAGTTATCGGAAAATGTTGCCCCTTCTCTCATTTTCTTCATGCCGATTGGGAGTTTTTTAGCGTGCGCTGCGTAAGCTATTGAAGTAATGTGCAAGTGGCGTATTGGAGACCTGTTCTTCTTAAAAAGGTCTACAACAAGTAAGCAACAGCACATAACTCTCTTTCTATTTCCTCATAGTTTAATTGTCACTTTTTTTCAGTATTTCTTGTTATTATGTTTGGTTTTAAGGTGTGCAATAAAGTATTTTCTATCTCTATCTATCTCTATAGTTACCATTTTCCTTATTAAAATTTCGGTTAAAAAGTTCGCATTATTTACAAAGCCGTTTTAAGCAACATGGTGTTAATTTATAACAGAGTAAGTTTTTTTAAATATCTTGAGTAGATCATAAATAATCTCACTAATATTCCACTTATAAACGTTAAAACTTTAATGCGCTTTATCTAAATGTAATGAAGGGTGAAAGGATGCGTGTCTATTATATTATTATCATATAATGTTATTATAAGAATAAGTTTTTATTTTCATTTTCTTTTTTGTTACTTGTTTGACGGAGTAGACAGGACTTTGATTTTTCTGTCATTATGCCTATTTTCTGTCGTAATGTAAATGTAGCATTCTTTCTTTTGTTTTTCCTTTAATAATCCATAAGTCGTCTACCCACGTTTTTTTTTCTTACGTAATATTCTTCTTCCTATAAGTGGAAACTTATAATTGGCCATCAGTGCGCATGTGCTGGTTGTACCGGCTACATGTATTAATTTATCTATTAGTTTTTAAGGCTAGCTGTTAGTTTCCCTAAAATGTGTAAAATAAAAAATAAAATAAAAATATTATAAAGCCGAAAGTTTGTTTGGATTGTGATTTGATTGAGACCACGGATTGAGCTGAAACTTTGCACACGTATAGATGTAGGTCTGGAATAACCCATATGCTACTTGAAATGAAATGAAAACTCTCGCGCGATGAAATATTTACACCGGTGGGTGTTCACACGTATAATATAATAACAAACCATCGCTGTGTAATATCTTACTAATAAAACATAGTTCACGAGGTCTTGCTACCAAGCTCGCAACGCTTGGCAGGTGGGTTGGCGAATGCAGTACGGAATGTTCATACACAGGAAGATGCTACGCATCTTTTAGGGGTTCCCTAGCAGATTCTTAGTTTTGGATTTACCACGGGCAATAGAGGAGAGGCAACATTCTACTGGCGGCACCCCACGACTTTTGTATAACTAAAAGTACAAACCATACAAACTTGATGTACCGATAAACATGTTACTATGCCAACGCGGAGCTTATGCAAAATGCAGCGGCGCAAATTCCCCCTGCTTCGGCCCCAGCCTCCCCTTTATAAATGATTCCGGCTCAATTTCGCCAGAGTTGGACCATGTTGTATTATTGTTTGACTTGTGGACACGCCCTACTAGCCGGTGTTTTTCCGTTCTCCTTTGCATTGCGAGTCCCAGTTCACAAAGCCCTCTTTGTTCAAAAATCTCTATTTTAGACTCGCTGGCCTATGACTCGACTATTTCACTGGAAACGAGAAGTCTGAACCAATCGTTTCGCTTAGTAAGCGAGTCAATAAGTCCCACGCAAATGTCGTGCCGGTACACAGTCCGTGTTCAGTAGTGGACGTTTAACGGCTGAAATGATGAAATGGGTACTTAGTAGTTTTCAATATTATTACTATAAATACGCCAACCCACGCCAGTTGGATGCCCCGCCGCCACACCAGCGCCCTCTTCTTTACATTATGAAGCTTCGTTTCACACTGAGGTGTCTGAAGTGAAACCTTCTTCGCAATTTGTCGCGAACTTCATTACCAAATATAGGTAATTGTTCTACTATAACCTGTAGACCTATCACCAAAAATTATCAATTACCTAATAAATATATTTGTTTCTAAATAGATCCGTCACTTAAATTAAATCGCCAAGTAGAAATGGGTCCATAACCAACAGAACCTAACCTAGACTGCCAAGGAAGGATATTGTTTTTCGCGCGTATCTTGTTTGTTTGTTTGGAATTTTTTTATAATAATAATAATAATAATACCTTTATTCTCAGGCAACAATAGAAAAGTACACAGATCTTAAATAACTTATTCTACAGCCCATAGATATATACCTTAAATCTTACATAAAATATCGTATAAACCCACCCAATACCCTCGTATAAAAAAAATACAAACAAACATACACTCAATCAAAATTACAAACAATCTTCCAAACGACTGAATGGATTTCGACAATTAACGTATTGTTAGATTCGTCTCAAAAATCAAGATAGGTATCTAAAAAAAACAAAATGACGGATTTTTGGCGCCAAATTGTAAGAAGTTCAAAAATTTCTTTGTACCAAACCTATCGAGTATGGTATCAAATTAAAAGGAATCAAAAGGAGATTACAAAAATATATTTGATATTATATAGATATTATATAGATAAAATTACAACCATTTTAATTCAATCAATTTGTAACCAATGTATTTAAATGGTACGAGCATATAAATATGTATGTACATCGAATCATTTTTGGCTTTAAATCGGCCAAGTTTGTATTGGACCTTGCAGTTAGGTTTTTTGTTTTACTTTAACATAATTATGAGATTAATAACCTATGTATGAGTGTTTCTATATTACTTGGTTCAATACATTCAGATGTAATTTATTTAAGGAACAAAATAAGAGATATGGTGTTTGCATATAAGTGAAATCTTAACTTAAGTGACAGAAAATAATGTTGCTAAATTAAATAACCAGTTCGCTCGTGTTTTTCTTTTTTCTACCGACGTCAATTTCGGCCCAGGGGTGAACGTAATAATTGTAAGCAGGAGGCCATAATTGGATCAACAGTAGTCGCTCAAGTTAGTTATTAAAATATCCATAACTTTATTAGGGACCTGATAATTGCTGAGGCATTATTATCGACTATTATCTTTATAATTATACTTAGTGTTTTGTAATGGGGTAAGAAAGTAACCTAGTTTTATAACTTAGAAGAAAAAGAAGGTATCTAGGCGGATGTATATAATTACAGCTAACCAGGACTTAAAGTTTCTTCGGTAAGCCGCAGATAGATAGACAAATAGTTAGACAAAGCGATTAAAAGGGTAAGGGATGTTTGAGACAAAAACACACAGTTATAAGTATAAAAGTAACGTAACGAGGAGATAAACTTATAGCTAGCACAATAATGTAGGCGTATTTCAAAGGGTCAAAAAAATGACACTGCTGCATTACAGTACTAACACATATTAACCAATAAAAAAAAAAAAGAAGATCATTCATCATTACAGCCGTGAAACGTCCACTACTGAACACAGGCCTCCCTCGTGGATCTCCATGAGAGGCAGATGCCATACTCACCACGCTTGGCAGGCGGGTTGGCGAGCGCAGTATGTGATGTTGATACACGGAAAGACGCTGCTGCCCATCTTCCGGAGGAATCCTTTAGCAGGCTCTTACAGCATCCATGGGTATGAGAGGAGGGGTAACATTCTACTGCCGGCACCCCACGGCATACTGCCGGCACCCCACGGCATTTTTCTTTACCTTTATTAAGAAACGCGAGAGTACATAGCAGCTTTTTACTGCATCCACGGGCGAGACAGGAGAGGCAACATTCTACTGCCAGCACTCCACGGCACCAAGCACTTCACTCTTGTTGAAATTCTCTTTTAATTACTTAAATATTCGCAAGACGAAAACAAATAACACGGAACTCTATGCATACAAACCTTCTTGGATTAGTCTAGAGGCAATCTTCTTCCTTGGTGTTATTCTGAATTGATTTCCGTGCATAATACAGTAATAACAAAAACGAGACCTATTATATTTAAAACGACGTAGGTAAGGTAAAAAACGGGTCAATACGTCTGAAACAGACTAAGCCGCGGGTTTCCTTACGATATTTTCCTTCACGGTTAAAGCACGTGATAAATATGTACATAATCTTTTCTTGAATAAAAAATCTATCGGTGCACGGCCGGTATCAAACCCATGCACGACCTTCGTATTGAAATCCGAGGGTACATACCACACAGCCAACACGGCTTTTTCATTTATTTATATTGTAAGTTAGGTTCAATGGACATTTACATATCTTAAGACTTATCAGATGATTAAAAATCGGCAGTAACATCGTGTGCGTTACTACCTGTTTATGTGCCCTAAGTATAAAATAAGTGCCAATTAAGGTTTTAGAGTAAATCGAAAAAATAAGATGCCGCTGCAGTAACGGCTGAAAACGTTACTGCAGAGGCGTCTTATTTTTTTATTTTTAACTCTGTTAGGGAGTAAAAACATTGCTGTAATAAAAAGTTCTTTAGTTTATTTTGAAATAAGCGTATATTTTCTTGCTTGAATGTTTTTGGAATATTATTGTAGTAACGCACACCTTAAAATAGTTACGTTTAATTAGTTACATCTTACTTTACATTTAATAGTTACATCTCATTCTATTAATGAGATAATTGTGTGGCGTTGTGCTAAATAAAATTATGAATCGATACTACCGTTATAACAAGAATGTTATAAAGGTAGTATCGATAATTTTATTATATTAGCACTACGCCACACAACACTAGCATAGAATGAGATGACGTTATAGGCATTGCAGCTAAGTGAAAGCGAGAAGGATACTCAAGTGACATTTCAAATGACCACTTTTACTTGTCTAAAATTATTGTAGGTTTGAAAATTTTATTTTACTCATATTAACGGATGATATGTGGTTTTATCTGATTTGTAGTTCGATTTCCTGCTGCTTGTCTCACACCATCGTGTAAAACAGCAAGCTAAAAATGAAAAATGTTATCTGAATAATATAAGTACGTAACTAAGTACACAGGTCGGCTGTTGGCGAGTGACAGTTGTCATTGCATTAGTGCAAAAGCACTGACGAGTTTGGAAATTCTTATGACCTTATTTCCCCTCTATTGGATATGCGAGCACATTACCCAACAGAGAAGAAATAAGGTCTTTCGAGTTCCACAACTCAAGTGTTTTTGCACCATTGAGCACATACCCAATAGAGAAGAAATGTCATTTATTCTGTCTAAATAACAATAAAATTTCACCAAAAACCTGCAACGACAACGAATGCGTTTTGAAGTTGTCAAACATTACAAATGGGTTTGCCGTGGGGTGCCGGCAGTAGAATGTTTCCTCTCCTCTCATGCCCATGGATGCAGTAAGAGCCTGCTAAGGGATACCTCCGGAAGATGGGCAGCAGCGTCTTTCCGTGTATTAGCATCCTATACTGTGCTCACCAACCCACCTGCCAAGCGTGGTGAATATGGCAACAACCCCTCACCATGAGACTGTGTTCATTAGTGGACGTTTTACGGCTGAAATGATGAAATGACGACACATGAGTTGGGCAAGCAAATAGTTTTATCGATTGCATTATATTGATTAGTCAAATTATTAACGTCAACGATATTTGATTTATGATTATTTAAAAGCAAATAAATGAAATAAAATAAGTATCGTACTACAAGTATGCCTTAGTGATAATAAATAGGAATAAGATTTCTGTTTAAAGTTACTTAACCACTATTAAAAATCGCGAGAGTAGGTACATGGCAGCTTCTTGCTGCATCCACGGGCGAGGGAAAAGAGGCAACATTCAACTGCTGGCACCCCACGGGACCACTTACTTCACTCTTGTTGATATTCGCAAAACAAAAACAAATAAGACGGAATTATATGCATAAAATCCTTCTTGGATTAGCCTAGAGAGAATCTCCTTCCTTGGTGTTATGAATTGACTTCCGTGCAGAATACAGTTTTAACAAAATTATACCCTTTCTTGATTAAGTTGTTAGATTTACATAGGTTTAGCTAAGCATTAAGTTTGTTATTTTTTGTGATTTTATTTAATTCCTTTTTCTTATACGGACGATGTGGTCGCTAAGCAACAGTCTTAAATAAATAAAAAAAAAAAAAATTATACCCTTCCTTGACAGGCATTATACCACCACAACACTAGCATTGTAGCTCGAAAGGCACAGTCAAGCGACGATTCAAATGGTGGAACGCTCAAAATGACGTTCCAGATGACGTAAATAATTTGACTAATCAATATCTTGTCTTGTCTTTTTGTTTTATGGCTTTTTGTGTTTGGTTTTACACAATTCCGTCGGTGTCAAGTTAATTTATAAACTCTTATATGGCTGGCCATGTTCGCAGCCATTTTTATTTATGACTAATCGATATTATAAAACCCATAAAAATATTTGCTCCAGAGTAATGTTTGACAACTTCAAAGCGTAGCCATCGATGCAGTGTTTTGGTGGAATTATTGTTGTTCAGACAAATTATATGACATTTCCTCTCTATTGTACGTGCTCGATGCCTAGTTCCTAGCATTTTATTAAAACGAGGTCGTATTTTATTATAAGGTATCCTTAGCAAGTTTCTCAATTTAATTAAATCTTGTAAGGCTGCCTCTACAAAAAGAAGTTGGAATAAAATAAACTTGGACTCTGCAGATTAACTCCAAGTAAACGCAAATTATTTATTTTATATAAATCCTGCGTCCGAGAATCAGAATCAGACATATTTAATTATTCTGTAATATGCAATTGGAGGACTAAAGATTTAGATTAATTTTGATTTAGTTTTATTGGTATTGAGTGTGGTGTGTACGGTACAGCTAATTATAGACTTAGTTAATAATGGCAGATTATTGTAATATTGCCGCGGAGTGCTGGCAGTAGAATGTTACCCCTCCTCTCTCGCCTGTGGATGCAGTAAGTATCTGCTAAGGGATGCCTTCGGAAGATGGGCATCAGCGTTTTCCGCGTCATAAACGCCCTATACTGCGCTCGCCAAGCCGCCTGCCAAGCATAGCGATCATGATATTATTACAACCAAGGACCAGGCCCCGAGTCCCCGGCAGCCCCATTAGCCCATAGTCCTGGCTGCGGTAGCAGCCACGGGTGATAAGAATCCCCGAGAGACGGACGGCTACTAACCTCAACGACGACCATTGGACCTGGTAACACACAACATCTGCACTTTGAGAACAAACGATAAGATTGTTGAGCTGAAAGAAGAAATGAGTAGGTTGCACTGGGACATTTTACACGATATCCCTTAAGTCCAGTAATCTACTCTACTATCGTGAGGGCGCCCAACAGTCCCAAGGTAGTGTCAGGTTTCAAGTTTACAAGTCACTCATTAACAACATTGTCACCATCGTCGAGCAGGGTCGCATTTTAACACTCAGAATATCTAAACGATATTTTCTGAAAGTAGTTCAAGTATATGCGCCGACCTCGTCACACCCAGATAAAGAAGTAGAATCGATGTATGAGGACATCAGCAGAGCCATACTTACGAACAACACTCACTTCACTGCTGTTATGGGGGATTCAATGCAAAATTAGGCAAGAGAAGCGATGATGAGTTGAGAGTGGGGCAATTTGGGTATGGGCAACTTAACCCCAGGGGACAGAGGCTAGCCGATTTACAAAGAAGATTTTAGAAAGAAGAACTCTCTATTATAAACTCTTTCTTACAGAAGCCGCCTCACAGGAAAAGGACCTGGAATAATCCCGATGGTTCCACGAGAAATGAGATTGATTTCATTTTGACCAACAAGAAACGGGTATTCAATGATGTCACTGTGTTTAACAAGGTGAAAACCGGAAGTGATCACTGAATCGTTAGAGGCACATTATGAACGAATATGTACGTACGTTCTACCAAGCTTTGGAACTCCTTATCTTCTGCGGTAAGAAAGGCTAAATCACTTCCTATTTTTAAAGATATGGTATATAAACACTTTCTATCTTCTGTATCAAACTCATAATTCTGCAATATCTATTTAAAAACTTATCTATTTGTATATAAATATATTTATTATATAAATATATGTATGTTTATAAATTATGTAATAATAAGTAATATTATACCGTCTACTCTTCTTCTTTATTTTATGTCCATCCAAAGGTTGCCTAGAAGAAATCGCTTTTAGCGATAAGGCCGCACATTGTGCCTCATATTTGTTATGTTTTCTTTTTATTATTTGTTTGGTGTGCAATAAAGAGTATTTGTATTGTATTGTATTGAATATGAACGTTAGACTTGAAAGGTCCCGTTTGATGAAATCTACGCTCCGCACTCGCGCACATATCCAAAATCTCGAGAGCTTTCAACTCGAACGAACTTTCAAATCGCTTTGACTGTCTAGAAGAACATGCATCAATGGACGAGATCAATAACAGGTTCGTAGAAACTGTCCATACGATGGGGTCTGAGTTTTTAAGACGCCCCGTACAAACTCTCGGATGACACTCTTAGCATCACTCGACGCGCATTGCGACTGCAGTCTCCCGATGATGCTAAGTCACACAGGCAGTTCAATAGACAAGTTTGAAAATCCTTGCGGCACGATATTCGTACCTGTAATAGATACGATAAACGGAACAAAGGCTTCAAAGTGTTCGCGAGAGATATGTCTACTGTGCAAAGCCATATGATGAAGCTGAAGAGGTAAGATGGTAGTATAGCGTCAAGTAAAGCAGAAGTAATAAGGGAAGTCGAAAAATTCCTCTATGCAGATGATTTGCAGATGATTCTCTTCTGTACTCTGTTCTTTTCAATGCTCTTTCTCCACCGTATCTCAAAAAGCGGTTTTAATTCCTTCATTCTTCTAATTCTCACAATCTTTGGTCATCAGAAAACTTATCACTGGAATTTCCCACTCATTATCAAACCTTTTACACAAACTCTTTCACGATTCAATCTGTACGACTCTGGAACTCACTGCCTATTGAAATCAGACTCGCTCCCTCTATACATGTTTTTAAATAATGTTGTAAGCTCAAAATCTTTTATCTGTCCACTATCTAATAATATTTTCGTTCTGTCGTGTTTTTCCCCTGTTGTTTTTATACAGCATTTAATTAATTACTTCATTATTTATTTCTTGTATTATTTATTATATATATAAGTATATTCATGTCATTATTATGTATTATTTAATGTTTACACAGTATTTAATTACGTAAATATAGGCTTAAATACCATCAACAACTTGTTCCTACGTTTTTGTGCACTACCTACTTTTTTATTATATCAACTTGTGTTTCCTGATAGGTTGACTGGAAAAAATTGCTTTCAGCAATAAGGCCGCCTATTTATACGTGTTTACCTATTTATATTTTATCTTTAAGTTAATCTGTGTACAATGAAGTGTTAAGTCATTCATTCATTCACAGAATACAGACATACTTTAAAGATTAGTCAAGCCCAGTCAAAGTCAAAATCTTTATTGCAAAACATGTTGTTTTATAAGGTCTTAAAGTACCTGAGTATAAATGTTCAATATGAACCCTGAAAGGGCTACCATTATCTAGGTGGTAATTATTTAGGTGCTAACTATAACAAACGTTGTTTGCAACACCTTATAGTGGGTATATTATAATAATATTCCATAATATGCAGCAAATTTAAAATTAGTATAAATAACAAATTAAATTTATTAAATGCGACTTAAATATTAACCTATAGCTACTTTTAACACAGAAACAACATAGGACAACAAGGCGACACAGAGGAATCAAGAAAAATAAACATTTTAGGTAGGATTCACACAAACAAAAACAAAAAAAAGGATATTATGTTGATTAAAATAAAAACAGAGGTTTACACAGACAATTTATCGAAGCAGGTTAACATTATAGGTACCTACTAAACAAAAATAAAATACAGATTAAAAATATTATAGTTGTCATGAAGTCGTCGACAGAGGGCTAGATGTCTGCGCTGTGGTGTAAACCAAAAAGGGATAGTCTCAGCTATATGATGCCCTTCACTAAGTACAAGATGCCTTCAAGCTCTTGGAATGGAAAGGACTAGGCATCAACATTAACGGCGAATACATGACTCACCTTCGTGGCCTCACCTGTCGACGATATTCTGGTCATGGCAAAGTCGATGGAAGAACTCGGCACGATGTTCGAAGGCCTCAATCGGGTCTCCCAACGCAACGGGTAGGTAGAAACACAATACTCAATAATTTCAAAATAGACGCCTCCATAAGATATGAAAACTCTTAGGAGTATCAAAGGGAAGGGCTTTAAAAGCTTGTTTTAGTTTTTTATTTTACTAAACTTAATTTTTATATCCCCTAAACTTCGGTAAAATTACAGAACACTTTAAAGGCTTAGTGTCTTGATCAGTTTGAACATTTTTACAAGTAAATCTGTATATTCAAGACTAATTATACATGTTTAAACATAACAATACCGCGGGCTACCGAAGCTAGTAAATAATAAGTGTGTTTGTCTCCCCTCGCGTATTTTATTATTTGATCAAACCACAGAGGTACAGAGGGGTCTATTGCATATTTTTTAGTAAACCTATAGGATACAGTGCACGGAATTTTTACTG